>JACDOX010000001.1:2475922-2828872 GCA_014549065.1 Cardinalis cardinalis
TATAGAGATTAACCTTTGGTCCATTTCTTGGCCATGAGTAGTATGAAATTCTGCAGTATTCAGTATTATATAATAGTCTTATTCCTCTAAGTGTCATTTAGTTCTCAGTAAAATCCATGTGTATTTTTCCCCCAGATCACAAACTAAAAGACAATTCCCCAGTTCATCCTCTGAACCTCCTTTTTGGCATGGAAATGGGGGGACTGAAGACAATGCCATTTAAGATTCAGTCTGCTCTCTTTGAACTAAAAAAATGCAGCTTTCGCATTGCAGAACTCTYAGACAAGGTTTAAAAATATACTTCTGAACAGAAGTTGTGCTATCCCCCTGCTTATATGCCCAATTGTGCTGTAATATAATGCACTTTAACAAAATTTGCAGAAACGTTCTACAAGTGCATGTCGGAAAATTCAAACAGACTGGCTCTGCCATCTGCTACTTCTGATAAGAGACTCATCTGTCTGTTGAGCAGGTAGTGGGGAGACTCACTGAAGAAAAGAGAAGATAATGAAACACTGAAAACATGCTGTATTTCACATTTACTTGCGGACACGCATCACCTAATTGGGGGTCAAACCAATGTTGTGAAGTATTTAGAATGCATTGTGGATTCAGTTTGAATTAACTAACTATGAATATATGCAGAACATTACAAAGTAAACCTATTGATGTAATTTGGCCACTGAACTCTACTCCATCTCTGTTTCAGTGACAAGACTAACAAGAGCAGGGGTAACTGTGGAGGGACACTTATCTCTACTGTGACATTCATAGCACAATACCAAATACCTCMGCCAGCTGGGGGCACACAATTAAAGCAGCAGAAAGGTTAGCTTTATAATTACAGTAAGCCCGAGTAAGGACAGTGTGCAGTTGCAGTGCCCTAGATGAAAACAGAAGTGACTCATTCCCTTTTCTTTTTCCCAGTACCAACAGGAAAGTACTACAGTTCTGAGCTATTTTAGAACACAATTTTTTTTTTCCATTTAAATTTGATACATGTGCCAAGGCATTAAACCTTGACTTTTAGTCAAGCCTGGCTTGATGATTGCATCCTTTGTCGGCATGGTTTCCAYCCCATGACCAAAATTCTGAAATGCCGCTATCTTAATAAGCCCTTAATGCTCTTGCACCCTTTATTTTTTTTCATATTGCCAGACAGACAGGCCTTCCAAAAGCTAATGACATTAATGACATCTGTTGGCTGCTATGGGATAGCAGCCCATCATCAGCATCTGTTGTTCTGTGACCAGGTTAACTCTGAAAAAAAACGTGCGAAAAAAGTAGTTTAAATGTACCATTGTTGGTGACACCTGAAGAGGCCATGGTCRTGATAAAGAAATGAGACTAAAAGAAGAATCTAAAGCAGATTATAAAGATGTTTAGGATGGTTGTGTTTTCAATACCATCCCAAGAGAGGATAGGCAGAAAGCCTCACACCGATCAGGAGAGGCTGAAAAAGTATCTGTCACTGAGGAAAATGGGAAGAACCAAAAGATAGGAACTGTGATCAGCTTCAGGTGTGGATCCTTAAGAGGAAAGATGAACTGCAGAGGAACAACTCTGAGTGGGATAGAACTAACCTTTTAAGTGCCTGGAATAGAGAGAAAGCCCTCATACAAGGCAACGTGTCCTTCAGTGGTGTAGGACTCTGTTCAGGATGAAAGGCACAAGGCCTGGGAAAGGGTAGACTTGAGGGAGATTTGACTGAATGTCAGATATTCTCCCACATGAGGTAAATAATGCCAAAGGGACAGACTACTCTGAAATGGCAAATAGTAGAAATATAGCAAGGAAGAACTCTAGGGTAGTGAGACTTATCAAAAGACTAGTCGAGAAAGCTTATTTTTGACAGTTCTCAATAAAACCCTTCCATCTGATTTTCATTCTCTCTTATCCTCTCTTTCTCATTGAAGTGAATCAAGAAGTACCTCTCTCCAGGCTGGATGAAATATTTATGTAGATCTTCTTCCTTTTGCCTGACATATTCTATCACCAACTTCCACAAGAGGATTTCTAGTGTTCATCTCTTCCAYCGACCTGGCTGTGCCCTGTTTCTAGATGTTCCTAGGTTTCACAGGCTTATATGAACATTTTGTGTCATTTTGTGAAATGTACAGACCCCTTAGACCTYACCCCAGCTATATAAATGTGAAGAAATTTTTCAAATCTGCCATGATAACTTAAAAATAGGGGTTCTAACACAGCAAATATTTCTGATTAAATTTATTTCAATAGATAAAATATCCAAATGTTGGGGATACAAGCCAKTTGTGATTAAAACTAAGTGACATTTGCTTCACTACACAGTACTTTGGAATATTAGTCACTATAGTCTTATCTGACTGATTTCCTTTCAATGTGTGTTAAAAATTTAGGAACACAGATATTAAATTAGTGTCTGTCTTAATACTTTGGAAGAATAATGTTAAATCAATGCAGCAAAGTAATCTTAAAATACAGATAAACACAGTGGAAAACTTGTTGTAGGAGCAAATAAAGTTTGAAAGATATTTATGTTGCTTTTCTGTATCCTAGTGAATCTTTAAGGAATTTCATTAGGAAATCTGATCTATTTATATTTTTTGAACTAGTTAGGTCACTTCAGAGCAATATAGTTTGGTTACTCAAGAAAAAGTATTTTGCACAGTGGATAAGAACCAGTATGAGAAACTATTACAATTCTTAGTGAATTCTTAGTTTTATCACTGCCTAAAATTCCATCCATGAATCACCATCTTTCATGAACACCATTGAAGCCACAACCTTACAAATTACGGGGAACAAAATGCCTGTTGCATTTCTGTAAAACTCTAATCCATGTTAAGGCAAGGCACAGTGGAGAAAGAAGCACACACTCATAGATAAAGTACATATTTTCTTAGTAGACTAAAATAATAATGGTGAAAGAAAGGTCCTGACAAAACACAATTTAACAGAATCATAGAATGGTTTGCTTTGGAAGAGAACCTTGAAGATCATCTTGTTCTATGGGTTAGGACACCTTTCACTAGACCAGGTTGCTCAGAGCTCTGCCCAGCCTGGCCTTGAACACCTCCAGGAATGGGGCATCCACCACTTCCCTGGGCACCCTCACAGTAAAGACTTTTTTCCCACTGTTTAATTCAAACCTATTACTTTTCAATTTGAACCCATTCTTCCTTGTCTTGTCACAACGTGCTCTTGTAAATAGTCTTGCCCCATCTTTCCTGTAAGTTTCCCWGAACTTTTTGCACAAGTTTCTGCTACATTAGAACTTTGGATGTCTACTTGCCATCAGTATACCATTCCTATCTTGTTTTCTTTGAAAGTGAAGCTTGGTAATCTTGTAGTTTTACACAGAACTGGAATGAAAGCGAATACTGTTATTTGTCCTTTGTAGTAGAAGTTATGCATTTTAAGCCACTAGACCAAGTTTGACATTTTATGAATATTTTGTGTTACTGCCATGCTCAGGCAAGCTGTTCTATGAACTCTGCTACAGGAAATCTCTCAGCTTCACTCTTTTTGATTCYGTTTATACATTTGGTCCAAAGACAGGTGATACTTTGCAGCTTTCAGTCTTCCTTTTCATAGCTGATCCCTTAAGTGGAAGCACAAAAACAGTATTTACCATGTTGGATGTGACTGAGCCTGCCATAGTTCCCGCATTTTCCTACAAATGGATTGTTCTTGAATTACTGTTGGGAATGACCCTAACCAGTGGGTCTTTCCAGTAGTGTTCTTTTAAGATACTTGGTACAATTTATACCCTATAGATAATTGTGTCAGGATGTCTGCTGGCACAGAAACCATTGACATAATAATTTTTCTTGTCTTTTATCTTCAAACTCTTTGTARAAATGGTAAGGACTTAGATAAGCACATCAGTATTATTGTATTCAGAAGCTATGGACACATCTGTAAGAACAAATACTGCCCGTGGTTATCACCCTTGGATATCAGCAGTGACCTTTCTTACTAGCACTACCCTCCAATATAATGAATAGAGGATTATAATCACCTGAAAATAACTCATTAATTATCCCAATCACCTTTTTCTCCTTCAAGTTGTCTTTATCTTACAAGATCACATAAGTGACTTTGGAGAATGCTACAAACCCTAATCCTGATGTTGTACCCACATAGTCAATGAGCAGTAAACTACCGTTTCTATAGCTATAGTAAATGATCATTATGGGTACATATATTAGAACAGTGGTTTCTTGTTTAAATGCATTTAATTATTCACAAACATATGCAGAATATTTGTTTACACAGTTCCTTTGTGTATATGGGAAGCCCTCCTGGCAAAGTTAAACACCTTTACATGCATACAAAATTTCCTATTTCGATTGACAGAGCTTCATTAAATTATTTATAATTACCTTCTTCATCCCTTTTTGTTATGACTCATTTGAAATACACATGCACAAAGGCATTTCTAATTGTGCACTGCATTAATGTGAATAAATATTCCAGAAGGCCAAGATTATGCACCTTTCACATATTTTTCCTCTGTGGAGTTGACTTAGCAGAAAATCATGAATCACTCAATTTCTCCCATAACATAGTAAGCAGTTAAGAACATTTCCTTTTTATAATCTCTTGCTAATTTTTTTTTCTATTGCAACTGGCAAAGTGTAGAACATAAAGAAGATATTTGGAATAAAATATGTAAATTAAAGGTACAAAAGAAAAACTACAGATTTTTCAAAAAGTATTTCATTGGGGTATCTGGAGTTATACAAAATTAATGTATCCATTAATGAAAAGGCAGTTTTTACTGTATTGTAAACTATCTATAGTAACTATTGATRTTTTGTGATATTTAATATCTATTACCTTGTGTTAAGAATTTAATTCAGTTCTTATCTTTTTAGAAAATGGATTGAGATATTAGAATTCAAGACACCTGTAGAACTTTGTATTTTTACTCTATAGCTGTTAACTTGAAATCAGAAAACTTGTGATTTGGGTCCTAATTTTAGTATCTGTAGCATTCTGAACTGACTGTTTGAAAAGTCATTTCCATTCAATATACCATACTTTTAGTTTGCAGCTTCTGAAGCTAAAGGAATAYAGATTCAAATTTGAACACAGCTTTGCACATTTGGGATCACCAAAGCTGCCCAAGTACAACTGAAAAAAGTTCTCTCTCAACACCATGTTTGAGTATCAGGGCCAAGCACTCAGATAAAATAAGGGAAGAAAGAGGACAAAGATGCAGTACTGCAGAAYAGAATTTTGAACCTGGTGTACCTGAACCTATCCCTGGTCTGTATATGTATATATGCGTACATGTGCATGTTCTACCTATGTAGCAAACACAGGGTAACMAGTGTTAGTTCAGAGAGTAGTGAAAAGAGAGCTAAACTAATTKAAATTACCTTGCACTTACTTAGATAAATCACTTCATCCAGACAATTACTGTGGATCAGCTGTTGTTATAACCTAACTTTTTCTTGAGCTGATTTTCTGTTGTGCGTCCCAATTAAATATTAATTGTCCCATAGAGAAAAAAGGATTCTTCTGGTCCAGTTGTTAAGCATTGATATGAGARTGTTTATCTTAGTTAAAGTTGATATATGATAGAACAACTTCATGAGAATTTTACCTATTACCAAATTTACCTGTTAGATCGACGGTTAAGCTACTTGTCAAAGATTAAGAGTTCAAATATTCTCATTTTAGGTATTTGTCTAATCATTAAGAAAAAAAAAAGCAGCATCATCCTCAGCATCCTCAGCATTCTTTTGCTTGTTCACTTTCTACTGCACATGACACAAATTCACTTTTGAGACATTTTGCACGAACAGAAGTTAGTGGTTTTTGGGCGATAGTTACACATTTTAATTTGGCATTTATCTAGCTGGATGACTTTTATTAATTTTGTTCTTAATTTYTGTCACTGAATTAAAAAATTAATCACTTATAAAATAAATCAATGAGCTCTTGTAACTAACATGCAAGTGCTTGTGGGACATAATTTCTGTTTTAATGCCCAGAGGCTGGAAAAGCTCTCTTCCAAACAAAGATAAAATTTTAGTCCCAGTGGTAAAATCCCAATCCCACTAATTCATTGAGACTGACTACTGGATTCCAGGATTAATACCCCTCCACCTTCCTAAAATCACTCATATCAGACTGTTGGATGGGTAATATCTGTATAATATACATAGTGCATTTATTTTTATATTTTATGTATCTATATGTGTATGTACACTCCAGAGGGTAGATTTTACAGGAAAGGAATTTCATTCAGGTATACGCCACCAAAAATTGCCTAGAGTATTAATAAAAATCAGAGGTCCCAAGAGAAGCATAATTACAGTTGCTGTAAAAACTCCAGGGTTTTTTTCATAATGCAATTTTTATGAATCGTAAAAAAAAATATAACTGTACTCTAGCAGAAGAAAATTGACTTTTTTTTTTTCAATCAGCCTGTGAAACGCATAGAATGTGGTTATTTCCACAATCTTCTCCAGAAAACAATTTTGGTACATGTTTGTAGATGATCGTTAAAAATCTGTGCTCCTGTACAGTCAGTGGAGAGAAGTATAATGTGGTGAGGGGGTAACTCAAAGCTCAGAAGGGAAATGTCAGAGGTATGAATAACTCACAAAGCATCGCCAGCAACATACCTACACCTTCGACAGATGGCAGACACATTAAGGTTGGATGTGAATATAAAAGAGAGAGCCTGCATTTCTTTATGGTCCCAGAACACCAGTAAAAATACATAAGTTATGAATCCAAATCTCTCATGACAATAGTTGTGTAATGGAGTAACCACTGATAAATAAAACAGAAGTCAGTTAATATCTGCAACAGCACAGACAAAGCCACACAATCTCAACTCATCACTTGACTAGTGATCAGTTGTTTCACATAAAATAAGCAGAGGTGAAAATGAAACACTGACATTGTGAATGCTTGATTAAATATGGAGCCAATTAGGCTGGCACAGTTTAAGTTAAGAGTACAGGTGGTAAATCATCTCACTCTTAGGTCAAACCAAAGAGATACAATTAGAAAGACAAGCATACTGTAACCAAGATGATTCAGAGAGTGGAAAATTACACAGTTGTTAGCAAAACCCTGACAAACATAAAGAATAATTAAAATAACTGCTTATTAATTAACTGCTTATTGGGATTAAAAGTTTTCTGTGCAAATCTGTTAACAGGGAAGTTGCAGTTGTTTCCCTGTACTTTTGTATGCAGAAATTTTGCCTATAAATAAGTGATTTCATTCACAGGACCAAGTCTTGTAACTTTTCTAATATTCAGTTTCTCCCTCCATACTGATATATCCAGACTGTGCTATGACTTGCTCCTTCACAGCATTTTCATGTGCTTTACCATCTCTGTGTATTCTACATTATCTTCATTGCTACAGGATCTGGTTTCTTTCAACTACTGCATTATGTATCAATTAGTATGCTTTAGCGCAGCACAAAAGAAACCTTAGTCAAGTGCAGATTATTGGGATTGATGCAACAGTAACCCTGTTGTACAAGAGATTGAGTTGTCTATATGTCTGCTTTGTCTAAAGATTTGTGAAGATTTGTGAAGCAGCTGATGCAAGGACATGGGAATGCTTAAAGGTTGATGTAGAAGTGTTTGACATGAGCCAGRTCCTCCTTATCCCCAGTTCACATCCAAGGCTTTCCTCTCATAAGAAATGAACACTCATAGAATCACAGATTCATTTATATTGGCAAATAGCTCCAAGATCAAGTCCAGTCTTTGACCAAACACATGGTAAACTAAACAATAGCACTAAGTGACAGGTCCTGTCACTTCATGAACACCTCCAGAGATGGTGACTCCACCACTTCCATTCCAATGCTGAACCATCCCTTGAGTGAAAAAATTCTTCCTAATGTCCAGCCTGAACCTCCTCTGACACAGCTCGAGGTCGTATCTTGTCCTGTAACAAGTTTCTTAGGAGAAGAAGCCATACCCACCTTGCTACAGCCTCCTTCCAGGCAGTTGTATAGAGCAATGAGGTTTCCCCTGAGCTCACTTTTCTCCAGGCCAAACAACCCTTCCTTAGAGGACTCAGTCCTTACATCCTTCACCAACTTCACCCTTCTTTGGACATACTCCAGCACTTCAAATGTCTTTCAGGAAGTGAGGAGCCCAGAACTGGGACAATACCCAAGCATCATAAAGATTTTAATCAAATTCCWATTTGAAATAATCAGGGAATAAGGATTCTGACGTTTTAACATCCATAACAAGTCATATACAARCTGTGAAACTGTGACTGCATTATGGCTACTCCTGACTGTGTCTCAGAAAGGCATTAAGAAAACTTGTCCTTCTGCAAAAGGGTCTGACCATGTTTAAAAGTAAGAACTATATCTTTTGTCAGATTCTGAAGGAATATTTTTACAGATCTCTTGGGCTCTGAYAACTGATAACTTAAATAGGGCCAGAATCAATGGATATGACATTGTTAACTTCTCTACGGACACCTTGTGTGTACAAACAGTGGATGAGTTTGTTCACAGGATCCTTGCTGTTGATGGCACAAGTTTCAGTGTTGTCATCAGTAAAGCTTTCCAGAGACTGATAGTTTTGTACTGATTTTTTATTTATACTGCATGCCTCTTCTTTCTATTCTTATTATWTTTACTGTATGTGGTTTTCTGACTAGTCTTGGTTTGCAACAAATTATCTTTCATCATACTTCTGCAAGTCAAATGGTGTGTTCAGGTTTAATTAGAGCCATAACATACTCTAATAAAATTCTGTTCAGTTGGAAATAACTTTGAGATATCTGAATTCACAATTCACTGCATTGAATTTGGGAAAAAATGCTGGGTTTTACAGATGAACTGGAAATATGATTTAGCATTAATTGTAGAACTACTGGCCAGATACTTCTATTAGGAATTAAGTTGGGTTTGTGTGCTACTCTCAATGTAGTACAATGCAAATGGGTTATATAATTCACATGGGCCTGTTTAAAAATCCCAGTCTGTAGATTCAGCTTCTCAATTTTCTTTGCTTTTCTGAAAGACATACGCTAAGCTTTAACAGCTTTTCCAATGTAAAGCAATTGCTTTCCGTGTCAAACAAAAGCCCTTATTAGTGTGAGGTAATGTGTTAGCTACTAAGAAGATTCTGGTATGCTAGCAAACTAATAAATATTCATAAATAAACTTGAACTAGACAATGCACAGATTCTCTGAAGAATGTGCTATAGTCATAATCCAGAGAGTGTTGTAGCAATTAACAGATAAAAGGGGAGGTTCATTAAATGAATATGCAGTGTCATGAAATCAGAGCTGTACATTGATCAATGCTAACTTAAAGATTCTTCCTTAGCTAGAATATTTTGACACTCCATTTATCACTAGTACTATTTTTAGATTTTTAATTAGCAGATCACCAGCYCTTACCTCATTAACTTAGCTTCTGCAAAAACATTATTTCTAGAGATAATAGCTAGGTTAGAATAATCACCACTCCCAATTTCTTGGGCTGTAAGGAAGGACAAGACTCCAGSTTCTGTGACATGAAAATATATTTCATGCCAGGCAAATGTGACCTTGACCCAAGAGCGYGTGTCTTACTTTCTGAACAATTTCTCTTCACTTTATTTTCCTAAATGCATTAACTTCAAAACATGTACCTTTTCAAAGACAACTGAAACATTTTCCTAATTTATCTTAAAAGCTTATTTCTAGCRCTCTGCAAAAATGTTTTGGGATATATTTCAGCAGAAATTGTACCTTGATGTGTGTTTAACAGAGATTGCTGTATATTTGTATAGATAGGTTTTAAACACTTGGCCTTTATAGTCTTTTTTTTTTTTTTGAGAGTAAATATAATTTCCAGAAGCTAAAATGAACCAAATAAAAACATATTTACACTTATGTTTTTTAAGTATAAAGGTTTAAGAAACTCATAAGAATTGACAAATCAATTAAGTATGACTTGTGCAGACTTTTGCTTCAATTTGAAGTGCCTGTTCTATTGCTTGTACTMTTGGAAGGTGTGCTCCACTACTAGTGATGGATAGGAGCTTACCTCATGCCTTACTGTTTCAAGACTAKATAATTATCTCTGCAACGTGCATGTTATATTTTCAACATGCTGCTTAACGWTTAAGGTTTTCCTGTTGCAAGATCCAAAATTAAATCATCTTAATGTCTTTTTGCTCTATATATGTAGCAACAATGAAAACATTAGGCTAGCCTCAATTAAATAGCCAATGAATTAGGTAGCTGAACAATATTTGCACCCCTAGCTGTTCTATCTAATTAAAATTCCTATCAAATGGAAGAATTGATTAGTCTCTTCAAGCAGAGAGGTTTGCATCATGCAAGCAGTATAAATAATTTACATTAGAGCTTTCAACACATTTCAAATGCTGCCATCTCTGCCTTGTGAAACAGTTTATGGCATCCTAAGGCTTGCTTTCATTGCATTCACTGATTTTGCAATCAATAGCAAGCCAGAAGTTCAGAACACAGTCTAAGAAGGTCATAGTGCTGCCACTGAAGATAGTCTCGGGAAAGGTCACCTAATTATTTTGYGGTTTATGATGTTTACAGCTATGGTCTGATATGTAGCCATGTGTATGCAAGCTCATTAAGCACTAATGCCATATTTGTAATGAAAACAATCCATTTTCACCGTAAGGTTTAATTTTCTCATTTGCAACATTTTTGATGCAAAAAATTAAGAGCACAGGACTTTTTCAAGATGAGTACACAAAATCCAAATCTTCTCATTACATTATTAAAAAATGCAATGGATGAAAAAATGAATTTGTGGGGAAAATACCATTTGCTCTAATTATGACGGAATGTTTCAATTCTGACAGTCACACACATATTTGAAACGACTCATTCAGGCTCTTTTTAAGGGAATGATACAAAACTGGAGGATGTGATAACCTTGTGCAAAAAGTTTGCAACAGGCAGAAAGAAAGTCATATCAGGGGAGGTCTAGGTTGTATATTACAAAAAGGTTCTTCACCCAGAGGGTATTTGGGCACTGGAACAGGCTCCCCAGGGAAGTGGTCACAGCAGCAAGCCTGACAGTGCTCAAGAGGTGTTTAGATAATACTCTTGGGCACATGGTGTGACTCTGGGGGATATGCAGGGCCAGGAGCTGGACRCAATGATCCTTGCAGGTCCCTTCCAACTCAGCTTATTCTGTGATTCTGTGAAATCCTGACAACATTTTTCATGAACACTGATATCTTCATGAAAAATTAAGGGGCCTAATTCCACTGGTAGACMCCAGGAATTATAGCAGTTTTTAAGATATCTGGAGTATTTAGATGGAACCTGAGATGAGCAGAGAGGCTTTCACAAATACTTATACAGTATAATCTTAGATCTCTGTTCACCTGCACCAACCTTGGATGTTGTGAGAGATTGAAATTTTAATGGCTAATGACTCAAACAATTGGCCATTTGCTGAGGCAAGGTTKGCACACCAACCAAAATGGAGAAGGAGAGTTGTCTATGCGTAATGGCAAAATCTCTGAAGCTCATAAAACAGAAGGGGTGCAGAACCATGACCGGAGGCTACAATCTGGTGTTTGAGCCAAATAATGGAGAAGGCAGGCAAGAAGCAGACCCTGCCAAAGCAGGGTAGTGCTTTTTATYATGCCAAAATCCCCCCCTTACACAACTGGCTCCATTTTAAAGCTCCCCCTTCCCCTCTGGTAGGCCTAAATGTATTAATTCTTTCTGATGAGGCATAACTAGCTCAATTACACTGTCATCAGAGGTAGCTGTCACATCTTACAAGGTGTCATAAACCATCAAAGATCCCTAAAGTACCTAATTTCTGGGGCCTTCCACCAGAGARCTGCCCATGATCTACACTGTTGCAACAGATTCACAGTGTTGCATCAGACACTGTAAAATTCCCACCTTCAGGGGAGGTCCCTGGGCATTCCACCCAAACCTGAACAGATATTAACCTGTTGAACATTAATGTTTTGGGGGCTTCCCCAGTCCTCAATAGATCAAGCCTGGTCTCATCACCAGATCCATGAGTGGTAATGTCTTTCTACTCTTATCCTTTCTTTCTCTTTCTTTATTTTCTTCATTCATTATCTTRAACATTTTTGTGCTTTTATATTCCTATATTTCTACAGATGAAAATCAAATTGGCTTCGTGCCTTCTTTCCATTGCAACCAAATTGTTCTAAAATGAGCCCTATAAATATATATATTTATATACGCACATTGGTCATTCAGTGTCATTTCACTCTAATCTGCCCCAAGGGATCTATTTACAAAAACCTCAGTTCTTGCCTTCAGGGGYAGGTTGCAACAGATGTACCAACGAGAAATTACTGCCCCTATATGAGAGTAATTTTACATAAGTCATGAATTTTTYAGAGGTCATAAAGAAACACTGCAGTTCAAAAAGCAAAAATATTTGAAATGTATCAGAATTTCACCATATTTTCATTTATGCAGATGTCAGTTCCTACCAACCTCCTTTGGATCCGAAAATGCAGAGTCAGGATGGTGCCAAAACCCATTGTTCATCCAGAACACATCAGCTATTCTGTAGTAAAGTCAGGCTTTTTCAAAGACAAATTTCCTTAAAAAACCCTAAAATGCTGCCAAATTATACTAACTGAATTTACACATAYACAAAGAATTTGCCCAAAAATTGGCAATTCAGACAAATTGCCTGAGCAAATATCTGAGATTCTTGACTCTTGTCTCATCTTCTGATTCTTGTGATATAACTAACTGGGTTTTGGTTTGGGGARGGGGGCGTTGCTGTTTTTTGGTTAGGGTTTTTTTGGTTTTTCTTTGGTTTTTTTTTTGTTTTTTGGCTTGTTCATCTTCTTTTCATCTGTGCCTTGGCACATGCTTGTGGGTAGAAAAGGAAAGGAGGTCAGCTTACTCCAATCTGAAAACAGTGAGATAAACTGAGGTAATTGTCCAGTATGTGTACTAGAGAGCCCTTGTGTTCTAAAAACAATGAGTCCTACTTCATCCATTAATCCAGGTATAMTTTTGTGATTACCCTATCACTGCTGGTCTGTATCCCAGGTATCTGGAGGCATCATGACTTCTTCACAAGGCAGATGCCTTTGTCCAGGAGAAAAGCAGGTAAACTGTCAGAAGGAGGACAGAGGGCCTGTGTTCCTGACACCAGCRTCAGCTAACTTGGCACTGACATTCCCATACCCTGTGACAATTCATTTGTGCAGTGGGCCTGAAGGGACAACATCATAACAAATGCATTTCAATGCAAATGCATAAAGAAAATGTGCACTTCAGCTGAGGCATTCCTACATCTTACATATCTGTGGCAGCACAGCCATCCCAGCATCTATAGACCAACATGTAACACTGACAGCACAGCATCTAACATCCATGGCAACACAGCAAGGAGACTTCAGGTGAGCAGCAGAGCTCACAGTGCCACTGCCAGTGCCACTCAGCAGCTGTTCAGAAACACTAACAAGACACTGCTTTAGAGAAGAGTCTTGTTAAGAGGCTGCATATAAAAATAACATTATAWTGTCTTTCTATAAATCATGGGGTGCTGTAGTCTCATCCTGACTACAGTACTGGACACCTTGTCTTAGGAAACATATTATGAAGGCAGAGACAGAGACTGCTTGGAAAGGAGTGATGAATCACCAAGGGCATCTCAGAGATTAAGAGAGATTGAGAAGATTGGGACTGTTTGCCTTGGAAATGAGAAGAGAGGACATGATCAAAGTGTCTCAAGTACTTCAAGAAGTGTCTGAAGGACACTGGTGTGACTGAAAATTACTCTTGTCTRTGTATCAGAGTACAAGACAATAGCTGACTCAATTAAATTAAAATTAGCAGGAAATAAACTGACTCTTAGGAACCTGAGAGCACCAACAAGCCCTTGTGACCCTGCCTAGTCTCCCAGATACCTCCCACACCCTTTCCTTTTCCAAATAGCCAAGGATCTTATTTCAGCTGAGCACAGCACCATCAGTCCCTGCCCCAGAGATATCTTCAGATGATCAAAGTCACTGAGTCATWGCTTTTATCTCTTTGCCTGATCCAGATCTGCTGCTTCCATCTCCCCGTTGCTCATGGGCCCAGCAGAGCCAATAGATATCATGACCCTGCCCTGTCCTGCCATGTTCWATGGAGTGGCCCCCCTTAGCTCCTGGTCCTGTTCCTGTGGGAGCCACCTGCCTGCAGCCCCCTCAGGCCAGCTGGCACAGCCCCATGAACCCCCTAAGGCCATTGAGYGCCAAGGGCTGGTCAGCATGTAAAGGCACTGCTGGCTGCCTGATAAGGGGGTATAGTTCCTGGTGGAACTGAACCCCCTTAGGATTCCTCTCTCCACCGGTCTTTACCCAGACTATGCTGTAAATCTCCAGAAATCATCACATGTTTCTAAATTTGATGCTAAACTATCAAATGCATGACTGATAGACCAAAAGATTTTGGAAACTCTTTAGCAAAACCAAAGCTTTTATTTGAAAAATCCAGCTTGGTCACCACAAGTCACACAAGAGCCCATGTCACACTTGATATATGAATTGACATTGCTGTACTTGACTCTGGGTATCCATATTACCTTGGTTAAGAGTGATCTCAGCTGTCCCTGCACCCTACTGCTAATCCAGATGACCTCCAGGGTCTCTCAAAAATTCTGTGATTCTGTGATACATTAAAAAATAGTAGTTTAAAAATTGAATCCTTTACAGATCAGCGACTTATGAAAAGCCATCAATCTCTTCCTTTGAAGAATAAAGAGTGGGCATTATTTTTACTCCATCTCTGTCTAAGGCACTACTCTCATGAGACTTCCCTGCTCTTAAAACAGGCCTAGAGGACAGTGTTTTCCAACAGCAGAAAGTTTGAAAAGCTACCAAAAGTTCRTGTTTCCTTTTTTAAAATGTATTGCTTCTGCCCTCTAGGACCCTGAAGGACCTTCATAAATTCTTGGAGTACTTTATATTTGAACTTCTACTTTCCAGTTAATTGATATGTACTGCTCAGTTAAGACTAAGCTCCAATTTTCATTTTYGAGCCATTTCGTTTCATGTACATAACAGGTTAAAGTCAAATTTATAGTATAAGTTATTCCAATTGTGAATWACATTTTTTTCCTTCTTATAAAGATGGACTAATTATTAAATTAAAAGGAAGCACATTTTTGCAGTATACCTGGAAAAGATGTTTGGATATTTGTTCCTGTGAATATGGCTGTCACAAACATAGCTGATTATTTTCTCARATCTTAATCAAGGTTCATTTCTATGGCTTCTTCAGGTACATTTCCCTTTTACTTGAAGTTGTAAAATATGAAGATAGCATTAATTATTAGTAGAGGTATGGGCAACATAAGAATCAGAGTGAGGCTCTGTAAGTGGTCCAAGAAATATTTGTCTTCATAAGTTTAGCATGCTTTATCAGGAAGATGATGTATGTGTTGAGCTTCACTTTGAATGTGGAAATTAAGATAAAATAAAGCATATTCTTAAATAGGAGCACTATATATAACTAATACAGCTTATCTGATATTTAGTGTTCCCCAGATCAGCATGCTAACATATAGGCTTTAGGAGCTCAGCTTTGTTTCTGCTCCTAGATAAAAAAATTTTACTCTATTTATCATTAAAACCCACATAAATGCCTATTAAATGACAATGAGAAAAAGTTCTGAAAATAAGGAGAAAATTTTGATAGTTTTTTGCAGTGTTTTTGACCAAGTAATTCTCTTACTTTGAAAGTGTCACTTAAAGTAGTCACAATAAATGCAAGAGTAAAACTAGTGCTCTAAAAGAACAAATATCAATAGTCATTTAGCAGTTTTCATCAAAGTATTAGTGAAATCAAGAACTGACAGTTGGGGTTTTTTTCCATGACCATGATGAAAAATAGAATCTTTTTGACCTCAATAAGTATGCACAGGAAGGTAGTTATATTTTGTAAAAACTTCTCAAAGCTGGAGCAGGACCTGGTGACCCTGGACAATGGAATCTTGAAAAATCTGTCCATAAAGGCGCTTGAAAGGACTCTAGTAAGAGTATATATTCAGATCATGGTTTAGGTGGTCGCAGGTCTGAACTGGATTAAACTGCATTAATGTCATCCTTGCCTTGCTTCAATCTAGCACTTGTTCCCAGTATGTCATACTATCAAGGGTCAAAGCATAACAAGAATACCTAATACCTTATAGAGGTAAAAAGTTTTTTCCAGTACAGTGGAACTCGTGAGATACAAGGACATGACTCAGGCAAGCTATGCAGAGTCTTCCATAAGAAGACTTTTTGTATATAGTACAATAATAGAGACCTTGAGTTTAAGTGACAAGAAGCCCTTCTACAAACAGCATCTATTGATTGAAACAGCATCTATTGACTGAAGCCCTCTTTTTGTTTGCATTTATTTTTATCTTAGTACAAGGCAAACAGAAGAAAAAATAAAAAGGAAGGCAAATAACAAATGAACAAGCAAAAAAAAAAATAGAGGGAGGAAATGGTAGAGATGGGGTTAAATATTTTTGTGAGATTTTTCTGATTTCATACAGTTGTTTTTCAGTTGCACTCAAATAGCCTACCTGCAAGCTGCTTCAGAGAGCAGGAATACTTTTCCCATAGTCATGTTTCATTTCTTGTGCTGGCTGTACTGCCAAAATGTTACACATCTGGGAAGAGGCCAAGAATTAGTGTCACAAAGCATATTATCATGGCAAGAAAAATGACAGYTAACTTCCTAGAACAGCATGATCTTCAATGTTTATTTTAGACAGTATGTAGAAATCAGGAACAGATTCTTCAAATAAATGAATTTTTAATTTGAATCACYTATTTGGAGTATTTTGATTGTCTCTATTTCACATGAAGACCATAGGTAGGTATTTAAGACTTTTAATTTCACAGAGGAATACATACCAGAGCAAATGGATTTTTTTCCTCATGGCCTTCTTACATCTTATAGCTATCTAATGGACCCAATATAAATCTGCAACTTCTCAAGTAAAAAATGAAACCATAGCTCTTATGTTGAGTCCCACTGCACTCYACAGCCTTATTAAAGAGAATGGTTTCTTGTGGTGTTAAAAGTTATTCAGCAGGCATCAGTTCATATTAAATATAGTACCCCTAAAAATCTCATTTGATAAAGAAACTGAGTATGGTTTAAAGATGTTACCTCAAGGAAAGTTCAGCATTTCAAATTAATGATTTAATCTTTGAAATATTATAGCTACAAATATTAAATTGCTTAAGAGTAGTAATTAAAAAGTGGATATTATAAATAACAACATATGGCACCACTGTGAGTATGAGGCTGAATTAATTCCTGAGGCTCTGATGCCATTCATAAAACTCTCACAGTTTATGACTGCAGCTGAGTTCTTGAGTGAAATACAGCCTTATGTTTACTCCAGGGCTATCTATTATGCTCCATGTTATTCAAATGGATTCTAGTGTTGATCCTCATGCTTTCCCTCTGAATTGTTTTCCCCAAATCATTAACACAAGCTTATAACTTTTTCCCTTAATACAAGTCCTCATTTTTTTCAAGAAAGAACACATCTGAACAGATCCATTGCCTTATTGATGCAACAAATCACATAGTGCACAAATTCACAGCCTTTCAACATTCATGGCTGGAGTAAAGGGAGCAATTTTATATGAAAAGAAGATTTAGAGGCATTTAATTCAGTTTTTCATCTGGATAAGAGAAACCAATTCTGGGCAGCCAGCAGGATTTCCACAGATCAACCTTGATTCATGAAATCTAAATAATGCTATTATGTCACAATGACCTTCTTGAAATTAAACTAAATAAAAACCTCCTGGAAACAAGGCTCATCAGCCTAGCAGAGGCAGGCACAAAAAGTTTCTGATATRGGAGTTTCCTACAGACACTCAAGAATTCATACTGCCTTGACAAAGTTGTTTTACAAATCAGAATAACTGAGTAATAGGTAAARATATTATGATGGGTTATACTGCAGTACTATAAAGCTGGTAAGAACTAGAATGCCAGATATGAAAGTTTTTGACTGTCTTCTGACAATTGTGCTAAGGATGAATGTGGCTTTACTAAGGCAGTGTCTGTCCTGTTTCATAACTGTTTCAGAAATATTATAGAAGGCCCACTGTAAACCTAGCACAAGGAATCTGAATTCTTTCTACTAAGTCAAAGGGTCTCTGCTCAGGAGTGCAAATTGATCACAGAAGCAACAAGCATGCAGTTTCTATCCCATGAAAATGCAATTATTTATTATGAAGCACCAAAAGTTTGCTGAGATCAATAAAAAATAAATGCAAGACTAATGTCTCTGGTTTACAAAATGTAAAAACAAGAGAATGTGAACATTGAAAAACGGATTGACTTCGGAAAGATAATTTAACAGCCTGTGTTCAACTGAAAAATTTCASTAGGACTTGCACAAATATCTAGACTTTTGATTAATGCATCATCTTCCTGCCATTTCCTGGTTTTGGCATGCCAGTTTGCGTATGTGTCCATTATTTTAGTGAGAGTATTTGTTCATTATTTTAGCTTCTGCCTATGTTGACAAATTAAACATTCCTGAGAACATTCACATAAATTAAAGTCAGCTGATCTAAAATGGCCCACATCTAGGCTGTCATTCTTCACAGTCCAAAATTTGGAACCTGAGGAAAATAACTCATGGGAAAGGATAAATTATTTTAATACCTTATCTCCCAAAGTATGACAGAAYTACCAGGGGCATTTCCAGCTGGCATGAACCAGCTGATCTCTATTATGGTATCAGCAGAGTATGTCCAGAAAAAAAAAATTTACAAGTTTGGGCTGGGAATGAACTTGCTGGAGGTAAGTTGTCTGCATCTGCAGATGTAATTATTCTCCTTTTCCACTACATTCTTTACAGTAGCACTTTGTTTCTCCACCATAAGAGAGCAATCCCAAAGCATTAGCACTCACCATTAACACTTCAAATGGTAGCTCTTCTGATTCTTCTAGCATGCCACRCCAACATCTTGGTGCACTTCCCAAATGCGTGCTCTAAATGTATGTTCATTTATTAAAATGAACCCCAAAACTGGAACCTTGTCTGACATCTGGTTCTGCCCGTGCTGGTTACCTTTAGTGAAGGTGGAATTGAATAGGAGAGACAACCCTGTGGCTGTGGAACTGGTTTCAAACTATTATCTACATGAGAATACAGCTCTTTTCAGTCCTATATGATTCTGAGWCTTCCTGTTTCTGAAAGCCTCAGTAGCATTTGCTAGGTTTGGGACACCTCTGAAGTGTGTCAGTAGAGATCATTCCCTTCATATTKTCTGGTTATGACACCTCTAAATTTTGTGTCACATTTAGCCACGCATATGGTCATTTGATAGTCCATCTAGTCTTATGAACTCCCAATTTTTCTTTTTTCACTTAATACAGAGTTTCTACCATTGTCCTGTAGCTTTTCTTCGACATTAATCCTTCAGGCTTCATTACTGTAAAATTATCAAGACTGCAATATTTGGTTTAATTGATCAGCTTGCACATTGCTGCATTCCATAACCTGTCATTAAATAATTTGAATTTTATAAATAGCATTTTAACACTAAAACTATCCTGTCTCTATGCTGCTAGAGAGCTCACTGTGTAAGGATTTTTTTTCTGTTCCTCAGGTAAACTTGGCAGAGCACTCAGCCTTAGAAAAAAAATATAGCAGCTGTAATTACCCATTACACTGTTTAGAATAATAACCCGTATTAGGTGATCATCAGCTAAAATCTGAAAAGTTTTTTCTCTGTATTTAAAATGAATTCCAATTCAGTTTTATATACCCCAACACAAAAGTCTGTGCTTATTAATCTRGATTTATGCAATAAATTCTAATAAATAGAAGATGTGTCCTGTTAAGAAGAATGAAAAATTTTACAAACCTGCCAAGATTAAAGGAGGCACATTTTTTCATATCCCTACCTATAGTGCTATGCTGTTGGAAGATTACTCTGGAATGCTACTGGACTACAAGTAGTCTGCAACCTCAATAATATTAATATGGTAATTAAAAATAACATTGATTGTTAAAAAGACTTTTGACAAAAYTAGCAGTTTTTCCAAGAATGAGGGTCAGAAACTTTATGGAATTGCTTTTTTCCTCTGCTATCTTGCAGTGAATGGTAAAATTGCTTCCTGTGTATTGTCCTATTTCTATGTCTGTGAATTGCTGCCCTAAATAATGAACTAAAAATACGAGTTCATTTCTGCACTGTATTATGAATGTGTTATTGTCACAGCARGTAATTACAATCATTCACAGTGTGAATATGAAGTCTGAATCGTAAATTGTCCTGAAAACAGTCTTCTCCTGTGAATTTATGAATTTTCAATCTTACTTCTTGATACTGGTTAATACTGTGTCACCATTTAACACTCAGGTTATTCAGTAGAACAGRCATCATACCTCAGAAATCATGCAAGTGCAAAAACATTTACTGGACAATAAAAATAAGGTCTTATGACAGTATAATTAATGGCTATTATACCTTTATAGAATGAAGATGCAGGCAATAAATATAAGAAATCATTAAAAAAAWTTTCTACTACTGCTACTACGGGAAAAAATTTTTAAAATAGGTTTATCAGGGCAAGAAAAAATGTCTTTATAGTGTCACTTAGTATCATTTACACAGGAAGGGAAGAAGTTTTTTTATAGACAGGGAAGAAACATCTACAGAAAAAAAAAGAATAAATACTGCATTAASAAGACATTTTTTGTGCCAGTAGTTGGAAGATTTGTACTTTGCAGTACTGTGCACTCAAGTTTTAAAGAAAAATCTGTTTCTATTAATCTATAATGACAATGTCTACCTTTCAGAGAAAGACGTCTTCAGTGAATTTTGAGGCAGGAACTTTTCYGATTTTCTACTTGAGCTGTGTTGGTACAGTAATTCAAAAGACATTGAGTAAAATAACTTATCTGAATTCAAAAGTGCATTCTTGATGTTTGAAAAAGGAACATGAAGTTGGGTATTTCTACACTTAATCYGATTTTCAATGCTGATTTTTTTGTTCTTCTGAGAAAAATATTGATTTTTTAAAAACTTCTTTTGCAGTTTTTAAGCTCTCTTGTAAAATCTGTCTGATTTTGGTTTTTCAGTAACCTACACAGGATCAAATATGATCACATGATGTGAAGAAAAAATTGTATGAAATTGTATTCTTTAATAGCTTAATTGAAACAGAAAATTTTCAACTGCCATATTTTCAAAATTCAAGAATTCATTTCTAGAGGTTAATGATTGTATTCTTTCATTTTCAATTTTTAAATTATTTTTGTGTGGATTTTTTTCCCTTGTAGAAGAAAATCTGGTTTCAAATTCTGCCATCAATATGTTGGGTTTTAACCCAACATTTGTTACTATGTGTTGGCTTGTCTTTAGATTTAACTAGAATAGACTTGTAGAATGTTGAGATTGCTAAATATAATTGAACTTTTAAAAATTACTCTTATGGTATGTCTACATGACTAAGCCTTAGCCCTTGTTTGTTGTCAAATAAGTAATGAGATTATTTAAAGCAATGAAATAATATAGGTCTAGAAATGTCATGAAATATGTTACAGTTGATGTGATTAGCAATCTCCATGCTATGTAAATGAAGTCATATGGCTTCATCTGTGGATAATACAATCAGCAAGCAAGAAAAGAATATGCATAGTTTTCTCTTCCATTTATGCTAGCATCAAGGGAATAAACAAAAAAACTGATGAAATTATTAAATAAAATAGACACACAAAACTAATTGAGTCTCATTCATTTCAGTGGAGGTTAGCCCCTAAATCATGTGTGGGATCATCCCTGCACTATATAGGAAAGGTACATTGATTTGGGAACCAATTTACTCCACTGGGACCTCTGCTTTTGAATTATGACTTYACCTTTTTCTAGGGGGGAAAAACCCATCTTGTTCAATACACAAGTTTTGAAGCTGGTTTTCTTTTCTCGAGACAAGGGTCTTGGTTGCTTAATTGCTGCGAGGAATGTAACACAGCTGAGGAATACTATCTGACCYATTTTCAAGAGCCCCTGGAATAGGTGAGATTGTAAAGCATATTCACCTAACTGTTTCAAAATTTGGAAACCTTCAGCTCAAATTTAAGAGAAGACTTGTTTCCCTTTTTTTGTCTTATGCTAAATTTTTTCCCTCCACCAATGCCTTGTCCATTATGCTTGCCTGTTTGCATTTTATGCTAACTTAAGCTTTTTCTAGCCTATGTCTACACTGAAAAGTCTCTTTAATTTAGAATTCAAAAAGCACAAGGCCAAAAAATACTAAAGTAATTTTATGTACAACATTTATGATTAATTATAACCTATTCTCTTTACAATATCATGCTATGAAGAATGAGAATTTTTCTCATAAAGAGCTTGCTACAGAGGCATTAGTTTTGTTTTGKTTTTTTCTTTTCTGAATTGATTTGTACAGAGATGGACATTTCAGCATGTGCTACCATTGCAAATCACAGATAAATTCACTGGGAGATTATATTTAGGATATTCTCTAGAGTATTTGCAGTCTTAATATAAGTGAAATACTGTGACTAGGACATAAATATTAAACAGAGACACTACATTTTGACACAAGCCAGAAGCAGGAATGCATAAATAACTAAAAGTCACTAGCTTTGCCATGGCACAGTCTCATTTGGACCATGAAGGAAGCAAGCTCCATAATGACCAGGGCATTTTCCCGGTACTTTTCTCAGTATTAGGTTGTGCAGACACTGTCTCAGTTTGCACTGCATCAAGTTTTAATTTATGTTAGTTCCCCAGTGCAGAGGTTCAGACAGCAACAYATGCTGCCACCTCCTTCAGGAGCATCAGAACTACAAGAAGATACATTTGCTGGTGGGTTAGCTTAGGATAATGTGATGAGAGAGTCCATTTATTTATAAAACATTATAAAAGAAAGAGTGAAGTTATAAAGCATCCCTGATTTGTTCTCTTCCTTTAATGAACCTCTAGATCAAAAGCAATGYCAATGTACTTCAAGTTCATAGGCTATATAGGCAGTACGTGACAGATTCTGCTGCCAGTTGCTATTCACTTTGAGCAGTGACTTTTATCTTAGAGAATGCTATTGATGCTGGAATAGTATTTGAGATACTTAAGGATAACAGAATCCTGYATTAATGCAACACTGTTCCAGATTCAATCTGATTGCTTCTGTTAGTCACTGTGCATGTAATATTTATGTATCCTGTGGAAGAGATAGTAAGCAACTCTAAGGCATGAAAATCTGATTTCTGTTACACCATATCTGCAGGACAATCTGCAAAGTTTGCAAAAAAAACCACGTGTTTCCCTTAGGGCCTGACCGAGCCTACAGAGTCTTAACCAAAAGCAGCCTTCTTCACATTCTGGAATGGGGAAATCTGAGGGTGCAAGTCCCTGAGCATGTCTGGCTGGCARAGCATCATCAGAGAGGAAAGTACAAGGCCAGACTGTTTTGGGTAACTGAGACCAGGAAAATCTACCTTAAAGAAGTCTCTAGAGAGAAAGGAGGGCTGTAGGCAAAACTGACACCTTTGTTATCAATATTAAATCCCAACCCTTCAGTACTGTGTCTACTTTAAAATTGCTAATGTAGAGAAGGAAACTGGATATGAGGAAAAAAAACCAGACAAATTAAAATAAAATAAACCTCTAATAATCCTATTTAACTGCTTAGTTGTGAGGGTTTTATTTATATTKGATGCCTGCAATAGAAGGAAACTTTCCTAACCTTCTGAGGAGGGACTAAAKAAAGGGTGTTCAATAGTTACTTAGATCTTCCTAATCAATAATCAATAAAGATTTTCAGCTTATGGAGCYGCAACCTGACTAAAGTATCTTTATCTCTAATGGAAACCTTTTGAGTCCTGCTGCCTAAGCATAGATATCTTCAAGTAGCCATAAGGTACATGATGGAATGATTAGCAAATAAAGCAGTCAAATAGGAAAGTAGCTTTATTTCCTTTCCCATAAAGATCTTGACACAAATCATGTCACATTAAATTTTATCATTTGCATAGTGTTTGCCATATTGACATATGAGAAAATTTCCATTATATAAGATGTGGCAATATAACTTTCAAATCTCCTTTATTCYGTTCGGGAATGAAGCACAAAATCTTTGATGAAGTACACAGACAGAGAGATATTTTAGAYAATGTGAAAGTTCGTATCACATCTTCTTTAAATCAGTGGCCCACATTGAAAAATTCAAATTGCTTTTAAAGTTTTAAAATAAAAATGAGGTTTTAGGAGTTACTGTCTAATGTTAGAAAAAGGAAATTATTATAACAGCAATAATTTGGGTACACAAGCAGGTATGTGGAAAGTGCAGAGAGCATCACCTGAACAGGATGAACAAACTCTTGTTAGTCTTTTCTTTTAGATAAAAGAGTTCCTCATTGATGATATTGGTGACTCCTTTTTCAAACCCCTAAACCACCRCCTACTCTTACCTCAAAAGCTGACATTGACATACTTCAGATATAATATTGTTTGAATTCATGTTTTAATAGCAATTTGTATTCAAGACTTAAATATTTCTTTTTCATTTTTACCTGGAAGTGACTGTTTCTAGATCTCCATCTCTAAACTGTAGATTGTAGTATTCACGTTTTGAAGAGATGTTAGTTTTGCCTATTTCATTGATTATATGAAAGTTTATTATTGCATTTTTACCCAGTGTAGTTTCATGTGTAGTTGTATATAGGAAGCTTAAAACTATCTAGGAACTTAGAAGTAGATTTATTATTTAGCTTTGTGATCTACACCTCTTGTGCTGAATGTATTCTTACAAAATATACCAGGAGTTATGGAACAGATGTAGCTGCAGTGGATTTTAATAGGAAACAGAAGAGATCTGTCTTTTCCAAATTTTCTGGGGATTTTTTTGTAGGGAAAAATCTTAGTTCTAAAAATCTGGAAAATAGGTTCAAATGTATAATTCAAAATTTTCTTTCCATTCCAAACCATTTTCTCTGAAGAAGCTGTTTGTTTACAGAATTTCACCCACCAAACATATAAAGAGTGAGAAATATTCCCATTTCTCATTAACCTGATAAAACTTGAAGATCTAGGAGATGACTGTACTTCAAATGCTGGCTGGGGGTTCTTTCAAAGAAACATATGAAAGTTTACAAGATACTCCTAYGGTTGACTAGCATATATTTATCACTATTATTTAATATATATTCACTGTAATAACAACTTGGAGATCAGCTGACCTCAGATGGTCATATATAAAAATATGTGTTTAAAAATTTCAGAAGTTAGTCTGATTGGATCTGACATTGGCAGATAGTGTCTGGGGTAGTGTTTCTGAATTTTTTCACCTGTGTTTGTTTTTTTACTTGGTCATAATTATTTATCACCAAAAAAAGAAAAAAAAAACCAAAACCAACACAAACAAACCAGCTTCCCCCTGCCCAAAAGCAAACAAAACCTGCTGTTAYGTGAGCAAACACAAAAGAATTCATTGTGAAAGAATGAAATTCCACATATAAGATTTCTATTCCCCAGTTTTGATTGTTAAATGCTGGGGKTTTTGACCTGTTCTGTTTATCTATGCTTTCTCTGTAGTGAATGCATCATCTTACTGGACATTCCCAATAATATCAATCTTTTTACTTCAGAAAGCCTTTCCAGATTGGACMAGTTCCCTTCTGAAGTGTCCCGGCTCTCTTCATCAGCTATAGAGGGAATCTAAACAATTTAAAAGCTACTAAAAGCACCAAATTTATATAAAATTCACCTCTACTGTGCAAATTTCTTGTTTTTTAGGTAATTAGATCAGTGATTCACAATGCACATGTAGTATCATTGCGCACAGATGTTTGAAAATGTGAGCTACATTCTCTCRTATCAGTGTTTTAAACGTTGTAAGCGCTGCATGTTGTTGGCATAAAGAGAAATCATTTGGCCAAAAGAAAACCATGGTATCATTACTTTTATTTTTTAGAGTCAACTTGTGTGTCTGTACAGAACAGTCAAACTATTCTTAAGTCAGCATAGCACAAGACTATACAATACTATTCTACCTCCCCCCAAAAAACAGACAGACAGATGCAAACAGGCTCAGAAAGACTAAATCATATCAATAAATTTATAAGGGCAAAATATTGGGGGGAAATAATAAAAGATCTGTTTAGTTTTGAAGCCTACGGGTGAAAAAAAGCTAAGTTAAGGAAAGTTTCTAAGTCACTTTTGCATGGCCTGAATACTTTTTGCTTTTGCTTATAATATAAAATCAGGCAACTGCTRAACCAGAGCTCATGAGATTCAAACAGACGTGATTTAGACACGTCAGTTTTATTCATTTTAATATTGTTTTTTTTAATTGCTCAGTAATTTGCTTTTGAAGTTTATTGAAATTATGTATTTAATGAGCAATCAGGGTAGAAAAAATGTACTCAAATTTAAAGAATATAAATAAGATAGGGAATTGTAGTAATTTAGAAACAGTTTTAATAAAGGTTTTATTATTATGCAAATACTTAATTAGAAAAATAAATCCAGATTGGCTTGTAAACAAACTAAAGATGATTAAAAAATTATTAGAAAAACAGAACATCTGCAAAAATAATCTGAAAAATAAACTGAAATCTACTATGAAATAGTACTCTGAAATCAGAAGTAGTAACAGAAGCTTTGAGATGGACAATAAGCTATGGACTAACATAGAACCTACTTTGCAAAAAAGTTTTTWAAAAAACCTCCTCCAATATGCTACTTAAAAACTGCTAAAGTATTMTTTTTCTTATATTTTCCCACATATAATCAGGAGGGAACAACTGCAAGAAATAATTAATAAAACTTTCACCTGGATGGTTTGTCTGAAGAAAGGTAAAGAAAGGCGTGATGACTGTTTAAAACCATCAAAAGCACTGGTTAACATCAAACAAAAATATGGAATGCAGGAAGTAATGGAGAAATCTAAGCCAAAGGTCTGGAACACCTTCTTRGCTCAAAGAAAATTACTAAACTATGAAATTTCTTCTTGAAAGTCTCATCAATTTAGGTCTCATCACTTCAGTGTACAAAATTTAGATGAGTGCTGTGTAAAACTTTCTCATGTCATGAAACAAATTTTGTCATAATAGACTTCTAATATGACTTCATCATAATAGACTTTCTYTTTAAATGTTTTCAAAGATGTGTATGTAGAATCCAAAGACAGAGGTTTGAATTTTATGTCTGTACAAGATATAAATGCATTCCCCTACTTWAGAGCATTGATGAGAAAAACCTATATTTTTAACCTAATTTTCATATTATTTTAATGGATACTATAACAGCACTAGAACAAAAATGAAACTACATCTGAGAATGTGACAACTAGAAACCTGCTATACTATCATCACAAATTTAATAAAATCTATATATGCATAGCCACTTGTTTTTCAGGGGGTTTACTGTTTTTCTCATTTCTGTTCATTTTTTTTTGAAGGAAATATAGTTTCACTCTGTTGAGTGAAATCCTATAGGAATTTAGTGGAATAAGTATGGCTTCAATAACTRGTATTTTACAATACTAGTAGAGTATAATAATATTCTGAACCAGTAGAGAGRGATTTTTTTCCCTTTTCTCAACAAACACTAGAAATTAGCTACTGCAATAAATCACCTTTTCTCAGTGTAGCAAAGCCAATATGTATGAGTCAAATGTATCATAGCAAATGCCATAMAAAATGGCAGCTTATTCATGAGACATGATGATTTTATATCTTACCARCTTCAGTCTGAATTCTCTCACTCTTTCTTTATAATAAAATAAGCACTTGATCAAGATGTCAAGAGTTTTTTAATAGAAATTTTCTTTTTGTTCACTTTTTGCTTAATRTTCTCCAACACTTACTACCAGCACATTGGAATAATTTTAAACTAGCAATAAGGTATGTTGGGTCCCATTCAAAAGCAAAAGTAAAATAACTTTTCTGTTTGACATAGGAGGAGACACACAGTATCCACAGCCAGCGTTCWCTGGGCATAAAATCACCCTGACAGCCTTAGCTGCAATGAGCCATATCAGTTAAAGTACAACACTTTTCTGACTCAAGAGTCTTTATTKCAGCTGTTCTTTCTCTCTTTCAGAACATCCTCACAAGACATATATGAGTCTCATTGGCAAATATGAGGACTGAAATATAGGAGAGAATTCCAGTCACCTAACTGGAGACATTTAGATGTAGGCCAAGCTGGTTAGGCTAGTTAAGACCATGGTTGTTGTCTCTCTAGAGATGCTTGTGGAATCTCTACAGATTACTKAGGGTACCTATACATCCTCTTTACATGGATTTAGCCAAATTTTTGCATCTAAATATAGGCAAATGTCATTTAATTTGAAGTATTTTATTCAAATAAAATTTTCTCTATTTTTATAAATTTGGGAACTGAGTATTCAAGGGTATCTTTACGTATAAAATATTCTGCTATCAGCATATAGAATCATAGAATCAYTAAGCTTGCAGCAGGCCTCTGAGACTGAGTCCAGCCTTTGAGTAAACAACACTTGGACAACTAAACCAAGACTAAATGCAATGTCCAGTTTTTTTCTTTAAGTCCTCCAGGGACAGTGCCTCACCACCCCCTGGGCAGTTCATTCCAATGCCTGACCACTCTTTCTGTGATTAATTTTTTCCTGATGTCCTGAACCTCCTGTTGGATTGCTTGTCCTGATGAACCTGAACCTCCTCTGGCAYAGCTTGATGCCATGACCTCTTGTCCTGTCACTGGTTTYCTGGGAGAAGTCTGATCTCCACCTGGCTACACCCTCCTTTCAGGTAGTTGTACAGAGTGATAAGGTCCCTTCTGAGACCCCTTTTCTTGAGGCTAAACATSCCCAGCTCCTTCAGCCATTCTTCRTATGACTTACATGTTTTATTATGTGGTTATATATCCATGTAGAAAAATATTTCCATTTTATTGGTGTGTTTGATCCCATCCAAGTTAGAGTAGCATTTTCTCACAGAAGAGCTTTCAAAAGGCTGAATAATTTTGYATGGGTTTTTCAAATATAGGCCTAGCCTTTGTGTAACTGAAAAGAGTTTGATCTCTTCAGACGTTTTCTCCAGATTGTGTCCTCCTTTTATATTTTCAGTTCACACACAAGAGGAACGTGAATATTTCAAGCCGATCTTGTTAACACAGACTAATTTTGCTTATGATACAGTACCTTGGAGCAGGGGAAAAAAATTGAAGAGACAATAATGAAAACAATTTCTACCAATGAGATTAAAGTAAACATGATCTACAAGATTAATGGCATTTAAACATGGTAATTTTCTAATAGTTCCTTTTGCAGCAAATAGGTATATAAGAGTATTTGATAAAACATCAAGTTACACAAGTTACACAAACATCAAGTTTGAMGGGCCAGCATTAAATTATTTTAAAACCAGTAAAAACATGAAAATATGCATGCACAAAAATAATTCACTGTGCACACTAAAAAATATTGCCCCTTCCTTCAAAGAAAGCCCTCTGTTTCACTTCACTGTGACAGATGCAATGACTGRTATGACCCAGGTTAATTTGATGCAAACAGATTGATAGTCATCATAGAGCCATCAGTGTMAATTATGCAATTGATGTCTAGTAATTTAATGTACCTCTCAGAAAGTGAATCTAAAACAGGAATGCAAACCTTACAAAACTGTGCCATCTCTAAGACTAAGAATATCTCATATCTAAGATCCCCATCAGAAAGGAATAAATCTTGTTTTATGCCTGGGAATATTACAGTGCTTTTAAATAAAAATAAAACCTGACCACAGAGTACAATATATTATCAAAGTAGACATCCCCACCATTTCCCCATATTCATATTACATATGGAGTAATATACATGATAGTATGAAATAATATACATATTATTTTTTAACAAGATTTCTGCATATATGCATGTCCTGTATTACTGTTGAAGAATTTACCCCTAAGAAATTTTATCCTGCTGCCTATATTCCTRGTTGATAATAACACAATCATGTTATCTATATCTAAATCACATGCTGAATATGTACCAGTATTTGAAGATTGTGCTTTGCAGTAGAGAGTATAAAATATTAATGGGATTTAGAAATATTACATTATTTACATATAATTTAGAATATATAAAAAGTGTGATTAGAAAGTGTATATRTGTAGCCTGCAGTATCAAGTGACAATAATTATTCATGAATGTTTTGAGACCTTTTAATGTTTTTACTCTTACTTTTCACAGGTATTTCCATAGAAGAAAGCTTTTTCTTAAGTGTATGAATAAATGGAGAAAACCAGTTTTGGTCTGACAGACAAGAATTTGACTGATGAGACAATTAAATTGTCACTAAATTGATTTTTTTATTATTATTACTTGCTGGTTAAGTAATAACAAAGGCAGAACTTTATTTGGGCACTGCAGCATGGATGGGAAGGACAAGAGAAGCCATAGGTAGGTAGGATCCTTKGGGAGGAGGCATGTTGCTGGGCATTGAACTCATTTTTCTGGTCTGCCATTAAATATCCTTCTGAAAGTGAACCTAAATGCAGCATAATGGGCTCCAAATGGCTTCTATTCATGCAAACTATAAAGACTAGTAATTCATTTTTCAGGACAGTCCCACATGAACCCACGGTCTTAGTTTGCCTCCAAGGAGAGAGGAAGAAGGTACTTACATGATGTCAGCAACACGGAGTACAGTTTACTACTCTACATGAGGTTAATATTGAGCATTTATGGCATCTGCATGCCATTCTAGAGCTGGAACATCATTAAACAAGWGGTAGAAAGAAATCTATACAATATTCAGGATGGGTTTGTTGGAAAAGCAAACATCTTGAAGATGGTAATTGTATTTTTCAAACTTACTTTGTTAGTTTAACAAGTTTTTCATGTGAATCRTAGCATTGAGAAACTCAGAATTATCAGTTATTTCTATATATTTTGGTCCTGAGTTCAACTTCCATACATATTAATTACCATAACAAGCATTTTACTTCTATGGCTTTAATGAATCCTGTACCTACAGTATTAGACTAGTACCTGGCTATTCCTGTCCTAGTGAATTATTTTTCTTAGCAGTTCACTTGAACATTGCACTGATAACAGGAAGCTGTAACAACTAAATACTGCTATTTTATTGATTTTTATATGATTGGGGAAGAGGAAGAGTTTTCTATGTTATATCTAGTAGGAGTGAAATAGCATGCAATTTAAAGCATTTAAATATATCACAAAATGCTAGGGCAAAACACTGGGGATTTAGATCCTTAAAATTAAAAATGATGCAATTGAAATATCAAAAATAATATAGACCACAGAATTAGGGAAGTTGACTTGTACTCAGAACTGGTGTGGCTGCACYTTGAGTATTGTGCTTAGTTTTGGGTTCCTCATTAAGTGAGACATTGAGGAGCTGGAATGTGTCTAAAGAAGAGCAAAAAAGGATTGAAGACCCCTAGCAGAAGGGTCTGGAGCACAGGCCTGATGAGGTGCAGCTGAAGGCAGGGGGGATGTTTAGCCTGGAGAAAAGGAGGCTCAGGGGTGACTTTATCATTCTCTACAACTGCCTGAAAGGAGGTTGCAGCCAGRTGGGTGTCAATCTCTTTCGTCCAGCGAAATAAATGGCCTCAAATTTTTCTAGGGAGTTTTAGATTGAATATGAAGGAAAATTTCTTCATCAACAGAGTTAAGCATAGGGACAGGCTGCCCAGGGAAGACACCATCTCTGGAGGTAATTAAAATATGTGTAGATGAGGGACTTAGGGACACAGTTTAGTGGTGGACTTGGTAGTGTTGGGTCAATAATTGGACTTGTAGACCTTAAGGGTCTTTTCCAACATAAGTGATTATATAATWCAGTATTTGAAATATAACACTTTAATGGATTCTTATGAAAAAATCCATATATTCCTATGATATGCAGATCTGAGTGGCTTAGCACACGTTGTTTGAGCTAAGTTACTACTAGGAAAAATATCAAACAGTATGACATATTCATTCTTCACACTTTAAAATGCTATTCAGAAGGTTGAAATTCTGATGATTCATAAGATTTAGATCACTAAGAGTCAATATTGTATGTTTATATTAAACATTAAAGTTTTTATAATCTTGAGTTTTTTCTCATTGAAAGCCTTTAAATAGTATTTGTTTTATTTGCCTAAAATATCAGACTGAAAAACATGGAAAGAAGAGTCATCTGTGGCTCTCTCTCAATTTATATTTATACTGTTTTGTCATCAAATTCTATTATTATAGTACAGTATTTAAAAGCAAGAAAATAATAGTTACTTTATCTTTAAAAAKAATATAAGTCAGGATGCTTTGTAAGTAATCTGAATCAATGTGAGCATTTTCATAGTTTTTTCTTCACATACTGAAATAATTTATTTTTGAGAGGTACCTTCAGCATAGCATGAGAAATTGTACCAGGATCACTTGAAAACATTAACTTACACCTTTAGTCTTGGAGRTTTGTGTGTGTGCCTGTGTGTGTGTGTGACAGAGATCGCAAACTGAGCTGAGGTAGCAAACTGAGCTGTTACAAAATGTAATATTTTATAAATTACAAAATTTTGTAGATCCTGCAGACAGTTTTTCCCATATCATTTATTCACATGCATGCCAGACAGAAACTGGAAATTTATTTCCATTTTCTAACTCTTTAAGASCATTTCTCTATTTAAATGCAGATCATAACAATTTTTTTCCTGTGGTTCTCAGTGTGGTGCAGTTTACAAGCACTGAATCAGTATCATCAAAATAAGAAAATTGGAAGGAARTAACCTGTGGTTTCCATTTGTTCACTGAATGGTCAATATAGTCTTCAGTGGTCTTTTATGTCTTTTGAGAAGAACATCTTATGAAAAAATCTGTTTAGTYGAGACAAATTGAAGCAAAGTTTCCATTCAATCCCTTGCAATTTCCATCTTCTAGAATTTCTTTTTTTTGCATGTTCTGTTTGACTGAATGAGATCTGAATAGCTTACCTTTCAAATAATCAATGGCTTCATTAATCATTCACTGGTATTCCCTGATGCTTTGAGATTTAAATAGTTTTCAGGAAAAAAATCMTTAAATCTTCATGTTAAACTTCTTTAGCTCATTTCTCATTGAGAATTGTGGGAAATTTTGGCATCTTACAGAGCTCCTCAGGGTGCTATTGCAGGTTAGTCTGGTAAATCAATCTCTGAAAGAAGTTTTCATTTTGCAAATTCATGTGACATTATTTAATTCACTATATATATATAATTTGCAAAAACTTGAAGCGGCAATACTGTAGTAAAGTTTCAGTTCTCTTTGAGTACCTAAGGCGATGTATCTGTATTAAAATTTAAGCAGTGCATTGCAATGCATCTATATGGTTAATCTGACTGGATGGTCTTTGGCATGGTTTTGTTCTGGACCAGTTAGCATTCTTCTAAATAACTCTTTTGCTTTGGGATTTAGCCAGACACTGTTTCAAAGTCAGACTGAATATAAAATTCTAATCTGGAGAATAAGAAAAGCCAGCATTAAAGAGAGGAGTCTCCTGTGTGGTTTCCTCCCAAGTGCCAGAGAGTGGTGGTAAGCATGTTTAATTTACTAGTACAGCTGTAATCCTAGTGAGATCTGGAAATGTACATTCCCACCTCAGTCAGGAGGGCCAAGAGGATGGTGAAGAATCTGGAGGGGAAGGCTTATGAGGAATGGCTGAGATCTCTTGGTCTGTTCAACCTGGAGGAGACTGAGAGGAGACCTCACTGCAGTTACAACTTCCTCATGAGGGGAAGAGGAGGGGTAGGTACCAATTTTTTCACTCTCATAACCAGTAACAGGATTCAAAGGAAAAGCATRAAKCTGAATCAGGGGAGGTTTATGTTGGATATCAGGAGAAGTTTTTTCACACAGACACTTTTTGAGCATTGAAATAGTCTCYCCAAGGAAATGATCACAGCACAGAGGCTGACAGATTTCAAGAAGCATTTGGACAATGCTCTTGAGCATATAGTGTGATTGTTGGGGTGCCCTGCTAAAGGCCAAGACATGGATTCAAGTGATCCTGCTGGGTGTCTTTAAAYTCAGTTTATTCTATGACTCTGGGATTCTATGACAAGTAGATTAGTCATAGGAAGAGCTACCTCTGTGCCTACATAGAACTTTACAGACCTTTCTTGATTCAATATATATTACTTCTGATTGAAAATATCAGTACTTCATATTTCAGTTTACCCATCATCAAAACGGATCCAATACTCATCAAATTACTRTAATTTAACACTGTGAATTACTGAAAGATCTCAGCACTATCATTGTTTAAAACAGAAATTATATTTTTTCTAAAATCTGTTGCACTATGAAAACGTGAAATCTGAGCTATAACAAAGCCTTCAAAATTAAGCAAAATTGATGTAAAATGGTAATTCTTTTTTTTCTATGTTAACTAAGTCTTTATCCATTCAACAAAGAAAACGGCTTTTAGTGGTTTACTTGCACTAAATAGGAATATTGCCTGAAAAAAAGAATATCTCTTTAGAGCATCAGAAAAATACTCAGTGTTCACATAATGAATACTAATGTAGAACTGAAAATGGCCATTGCAAGCTGTAGTTAATGTTCTATGTRTTCACAGTAGGAGTGAGCATTTCAACCCAATTACTGTCTGAGTATGCTGCCCAATGAACATGGAATGAAGGAGGATCTTTCAGGGACAAGAATGAGGGTGAAATTGTTGTGCTGGGGAAGTTTGAAAGAGTGGATTTAGGGAAGTTTAAAATAGCGATTCTGGAAAGTCACAGAGAGGTCTGATGGCTTGTATACAACAGTGGGGCAGATCAGCCRCAGCATGGAGAGATGGAACTATTTTAGAAGTCGTGAAAAGTCTTAATTTTCAAAAGTCTTAATAGGAAAATTTTAAAAAAAAAAATATTATGCCAGAAAAACAGATGGTATTCCTGTGGTTTGCATTAAAACGAATACAAACCTAAAGAAATGACAGACAAAAACATTGAATACTTCTGTTTATTGTTTTCCCAGAGCATTACCAAACATGCTCTGATATCCTGGGCCTCTTTACCAGGAASGCCTCTTTCCAAGACCCAGAAATTCCCAAAGCACAATTTAGAAGCCATGGCACCATGGCAATCTCAGGAAGCTCTGCTCTAATCCTGGCTCTTACAAAGGTCTCTCCTCAGCACTGAGTAAAAGAGYGCTTGATTCTCCATAATCATCTCCAAAAACTACTTCAGATACTTGGGAGCAGAACATCAAGACATGCTCCTTAGAAGCTGCTAGACCCACCTCAGGCCCAAATATTTGCCCAACCCTCAAAAATTTCCACAAGTCCTGGGGAACAGCCTGGGGAGGAACAGCCCCATGCAACAACACATGATGGCAGTGACACAACTAGAAAACAGCTTTCAGAAAAGGTTCTGGTGAACAGTTTGAATGTGAGCGGGCAGTGTGCCCTTTTAGCAAAGTAAGTGAGTGGTATCCTGGGCTGTATTACAAAAAATACAGGCAGCAGGTTGAGGGACATCATCCCTTCCCTCTGYTAGCACTGCAGAGGCCACATCTGGAGTTCTGTGTCCATTTCCGAGCTACTTGGCACAAGACAGACATGGAAAGGAGCCAGTGAAGGTCCTCTAGTTGAKCATGGACCGTCTCACCTACAAGGAAAGGTTGGGAGTGCTGGGACTATCAAGCCTAGAGAAGAGAAGGCCCAAGAGAGATCTTGTTAATGTACATCAGTTTCAGAAGGGAGAGTGCGAYGAAGATACAGCCAGACTTTTTTCAGTGGTCTTTAGTGATGGGACAGGAGGCAATAGAAAAAATTGAAGAACTGAGGGTTTCATCAGAAAATCAGTTAACACTTGCTTACTGTGAGGATGACTATGTGCTGGAACATGTTGCCCTGAAATGTTGTGTATTTAAGCAATGGATTTTACCATTTCTCCTAATTCTAACTACGTAAGCCAGCTTAGAACTTCTCAGTTGTCAATATAAAGAAATAAACATGTCTGGAGAATGACTGATCCAGTTCCAAGGTGGGTATAATATATTGTTCTCTAGAGATACATCTGCTATTTTGTCAATTACAGCAGAATCTACACATCTGGGTGTCTCATACTTCTTAGATTTTATATGAATGCAGTAAACTGAGATGAATTCTAGCTCAGCTATCCACATATAGWTGATTGAAGGACTGAATATTAAAGGAAAGCCAAAAAAGAACTTTGAACAGTGTATTAGGAAATTTCATTTTGTTAACRTATTTTATTCGACAAGTATTGTTTTTGTCAGTCAGGAGCTGCATTGTTCTTATGATCAATTTAATAATAAATTTATAATGTGCCAAATGCTGCTCTCTTTRAAGTAATAGAAATAGTGGTTAGACTGCAAACTATATATGGCTTTGGAATACTGTTTAGGACAATCCATTGGAAATACTAACTATAGAATTGTCACTTTCCAAAAAAGACATGATATACAAATATTTTCATGTGGTTTTGGGGTTCTACAATTTTTGGTGGCATTTTTACTCATCTCCTGGACTGAAACTTGRCAAAGGAAATCTATATAAAAATATTACATATATTTTTGTTTATGTCTGATTTATTTTTCATGTACAAGAAGCTTGCTGGAGCAGCACCAAGAAAGGAATGGATACTATTTTTACAATCTAAAAGTAGGTGGTTTTTGAAATATCTGGGTCAAAACTTCTAATTTGTCTGGTTTTTTTTCTTCTAGTTTACTGTTTCCTTCATGTTAACATGTTTTCTACTTTTAACAAAAATTTAGGCTATGTATAGCATGCATGATACCATACCTTCTTTTTTTCATTYCCCATCCTTTGTAGTATTTTTACATTCAAATCATGGAGGTGAGCAAAGACTAAAGAAAAAGAGAAAAAAAATTGCAACGACTTTCCTAGTTTTGCACAAAACATGCAAAACCAGAATACAGGCTCCAAAGGTCTGAATATTATTCAATTTCATTGGCTATGATCTCAACATACCAGCAACATGATCCTTCAGAATTATTCCACAGAGTCACATATTGATAGAACCACATATACTTAAGATGAGCGAAAAAAAAAAAAGGCAGCTGTAATAAGCATGAAGTAAAATGGTAGCAACTGATTCAGAGTTTTAGCTGTACATATAAATAAGAAAGTTTATATCTTACAAACATTCTTCATAAGCCTATCATTGCTATAGGTATTGACAAATTAGGAGTATGGATAATATTAATATAGAGGATTCTTCACTTCAAAAAATAAAAAAATCAAATCATAGATATATGCTTATTATATAATTATTATAATTGCTTATTAAAAACATTCTTCATAAGCCTATAATTGCTATAAGTATTGACAAATTAGGAATATGGACAATAGTAAAATATAGAATTCTTCACTTCAAAGAATAAAAAAATCAAGTCATAGACACAGAGATTTGGACAGTCACTAAAAGTAACTGTCTTTTTCAAAATAAAATCTGCTTGCAGGAAAACCCGATGATACTCTSTAGCCTTTAGTTAATCTCCTTTTATGAATACAAAGCAATACTTTGAAGCCATGATATTTTTCCTGTGTTTCTTACCAACCTACATTCATGTGGATTAAGCATAGAGTTTTTAAATTGAAAGTTAAAGCAACTTGCTTCTAAGGATCAWTTAAAAACTTGTCTTCCAAGAATTATCCTCCATTTTTCCACATTGTGATATTGCTTATATCCTCCTGATTTTTTTCAGGCTTTCTTTCATGCTTTTTTTCTATACTTTTTCAGTCTTTTCTTCTCAATGCTGTTTTTGCTTTTGTAGGACTCCCATACAGTCATACTGAAATAATCTGTAATGCTTATATCAGCAGAATCACTATTCRTATATCAGTCTGTTTGCTTAACTGACTCTTTTTTCAATCCTTACACATCCAGATTTAATTTACTTCTTCTGGTGCTTCCTCTTAAAATATGAATTTTATCCTTTTATGCCTTATGAGCAACAGATACTGTAAATATCTAGTAAACATCTATGAAATAATAAATATTTTGTTGCAATTCTGAGTGCAAAATCATCTTGATGGGCTTTAAAATAATTTTGCAGAATTAAGCTGACAATCAACTTTATACCAAGTGAATCGGAGACTTGTATCTCTCTGCACCCTTTCCTGTCCATTTAAAATATATCTTYGTTTTTCTCCAGAGTGTGCTGGGAAGAACTGAGATAAATCATYATCTTTCTATGAAATTTTTGTACATAAACTTTCTTTTTTAGGTACATCAAAGCGTTATGATGCTTACTTCTCCAGAAAAATAAATAAAATACATTCTTTACAGATTTATTTTGGATAAATTAATAAATTTTATCATCTGATACTAAAAATGTCATTAATATAAAAAATATTGCAGTCTTGATAAAAGAAATTGGGTTTTAGAAGAAGGAGACAAGGCTTTCATGAGCAAGAAATGAGAAATGTTTCTAAACATAGGAAGAGACATGGAAAAAATAGCAATGTGAAAAGCTCAAAAGGCAGAAGATCAGAAGGACCCAAGAAAAGAGCAAGTGAATGGGGGGAAAAGATGGGGGAGAAGATCAGAAGCAGGAAAAGTGAACAACAATTTGTGGTAAAAGAAAATCAAGTAAATCCTAACTAATGAATGTAAGACAGGGAAGAAACCAAGGTACAGTGGCTCTGGCAGTGCAATGACACAGTTGTGAGCATATAGATAAAAAGGGTCAGCTAAATAATATATAGGCAGAAAAGGATACACCTAAACTTCCTTAGTCATTGCCAGGAGATTTTCCCCATATTTTTATCTATTTCACAAGTCCATGAGACCAGCTGTGGGGATTATTCCATCAATATTTCAAGTGCTGTCATATTATTTCTAGATACATCATATTATCTCTAAATACATCAGGAAATGTAATGAGAGATTCAGAGTTAATAGCAAAACATTTTAATTGCCTCTAATAGTAATGYACAATTCTAGTGCTAATGAACACTTCCATTGGTAATGCAGAACATCTAAAGCAGAAAAAGTTTTGCTGTGTGTCACGCAGACATGCTGACACACCCAGAAGATTGAGCACTGGCTTTCAGAGCTAAAACTTCGAGTCCAARCTAGTGTGAAATAATATACCTGAAGGTTTCCAAAACAGATATGCAATGAAATTCCCCAATGCATGTACCTGTTGATAACCTTATGCAAAAATGGGAAAGTACAAATRGATTCTGGATTCACTTTTTTGAGATTTGGGCTACAAACCTGACAGAATGGAATAGAATTAACTTCATTTGACTTTCATGCTTTGGGAAAAATGTTGCAAAACATGAGTGCTCACAAGATAGACTTTTACCCTSGTACTCTTACTGTCCTGACACTTTTCTGCAATGATTTTCTTGTTTATGGAGAATCATATTTATGCTTATCTCAGCAATTTTTATTTCTTTTTTTTCAAGTACAGATGATTCATTTCCAAACTGCAAAAATTGAAGGGTTTTGACACATCTGAAATATATCTTCATCCCTCATGGTCTGTAACTGCTTCTCTTTTCACGGGCTGCAATTCCCAGAAGCRTCAAAAATCCTTCTGAAAGATAGCAAAATGTCAGAAAAAGTGGTACTAGAAAAATACATCTCTTATTTCAGGGTGACACACTGCAAAGTGGTTGTAATCAGTGAAAGCAGGAATAAACAGAAATTGAAGAAAGCAATTATGATCAGTTCTTATGCTCTTTCCCAGAACAAAATCTGCAGATGGCAGTCCAGTKCATACCATGGAGAAATATGTATTAAAAATAAGAAAAATCTGGAAAAATCCAGATCTACATATCATTGTAGAACAGAATTKTTAGCATGATACTCAATATTCTGTATGAGACACCTGATTATCTGTGGTCTATGTTCAGTTGTATTCAACTACAAGGTATGTCACTCATGTGCCAGCAATTTGATGCCCTCACTATTTATTACTTTCTATCCTCTTTCCACAATCCCAGTGGTACATGAATAAAACAAGCTTCAAACATGAGTTTACTCTTCCTTGAAAAGATGAACCAGCACTGCTACTTTCAAAGTGTAATTTTAAAATATGTGTTCCTAGAGAGGGCAGTTTTGTGAACAAATTTGTGCCCTGATGGAAAAATGAATGTGGTGGTTTCACCGGGGAAATCCCTGCGGTAACATGAGAYCCGTCAGCTTTCTGGGAAACCAGTGGCAAGGAAGGCACAGTGGCTCATTGGCAAACTGGCCTTTGTGACTGCAGAGTGCTTACAAGACCCTTGTCCTCCTCTGTGGAACAAGCTCAGGACTTGAGTAGTTCTTTTTACCTTGACTGGTGTTGTGTAAGAGGTCACAAGCCTGTCTGTCCTCATCAAGGTGTGACTATGCATGTAAGGTGAGATGGAGATGAGAAGAGGTGTTGAGTCTCAGCATCTGTGATAGGTCAAGATTGCAGTGCTGCTGCACTGGAACTGCAGCTTCATCACTTGGTTTCTAAACAGAGGGGCGATGGAAGCCTACATTAGAGTCASAGCAACATCACACAGTGAAATTTGCAAGATAAAATGGCAGGTTCCCTGKCTGAAGATCTGTGGTTATCACTGATTAAGAGGGCTAACAAAACTGCGCTTCTGTTTGCTGTTGGAAACATGATTAAAAGCTACTGCCTCATTGAGCCTTCTTTGCCTGCGGAGAAATGAGAATTTATTTCTYCTAAATTCAGATCTGACTATTGCCACTCAAGCCTCCATTATTCTGGCACTGCATTTCTACAGTGCATTTCATCTGGGGCAACAYTGCTTTATTTAATCAGGAGATTCAGTGAACTGCAGTGAAGGCACTTAACAGTCACCTAGCATGCTGAATCTTTTCACTGTTAACTTTAWGCTCACTTTTCTTATAATCCATGTCCTAGGAATATTCAAAAAGTTTAAAAATTCAGATGTTAATACTCGGAGTTTGAAATATTAATTTCATATCATATTTTAGCATCAGAATTACAGATATGCTCACTTGAGTTTCAAAGATATTAAGATATTAAGTTTCAAAGATATAAAGTTCATAGTCACAGGCCATGAATCATTAAATATTGTCAGCAAATAATTCTGAAACACTAATCAACATTTAATATATAAAATCTAACATGGAGATTTACAGTGCTTATTGTTCTTTATGCTTCTGTGAAACTGCCTTATTTCATACTGATGGATGGAGGTAGAGTAAACAATGTCACCTTCATATTTCCTTGTGGATGGGCTGTATAAACATCTTTGCTTTTTCTTTAAAGTTATATGGCTTTATTCCTACACAGAATGTCATAAACTTTTCACTATTGAACATTGTAATTAAAAAWATAGATAATTCAGTGAACTACTTATTTCATAAGATTGTGGGAGTATCTTTAAGCGTTGGCTTCCCTTATAATGTTTTAATGTCCAAATTTAGGTTTCATGATTTCTATAGGAAAAAAGAACACAGCATTGGGATTAATTAAGTCCATAAATAGAAAATTTAACAGTCGGTTAGGAAAGGGAAGCAGATCCATCTTATCAGCATACAAGTGGCATTTCTTTCCTACTCTAAGCAGAATTTTTTGGCCAACTTTTAAAGCTAGCAACAATTCTAGTTAAGGGATGGTACTTTTAGAATGAAAGTATTCTGATATGAGTAGTCAACTCTTCTTCCAGGAATAAACTATGCTTAAAAAAGATGAACACCTTCATGCTAACATAAGCACACCTCCATTAAGATTTAGCTCTGGTTTGTAGAGGCTAATTCATTCTTTATGCTGTTCTAAAATTAGCATGCTTATTCCTGTAGAGTAAAATGTTGATGTTCCTATGGAACTTGAAATTCCATGTATTTGTTTGTTTTTTTTGGATGGCTTGATGGTTTTTATTATTTTTTGATGGCTTGAACTTCAGTCACTGTAAATTAACACATCCCAAAAATAGCACAATTTTCATCTTGCTCCTTATTTATAGCCTGCTCATAATAACAATTTATAGAATAGCAAAAATAAGCTATGACATAAAGTCATGTTTTACAAAGGTCAACACCAATTTCAGCCATGTTTAAATAAGCTGCATAAATTAACTATTTCTGAGTAAAAGTCACAGATTAAAAGGTGACTCCATTGTCATTTCTAGAATTAGGATACTGTCCAAATATTTGATATCCAGCAGAAAAAATAGAGTCCTCTGTGAGATCACTGCTTTCCCATGGCTCATTGTTCAATAAGCCCAGCAGAGCAATGCCTGGGGCTATGAAGAGATTGTTGAAGATCCCTCAAAATCATGTGTAGTCCTGCTACATCATCGTAGAATTGTCCATTGCTGCTGAAGCAATTAAGGCAAAATTTCAGATTGGTTTTATCTTCATCTTCTTTTCCTCATTAAAAGAAACATTAAAAATGTAGAAATGCTAGTTAGAGTTYTGTCCTGAAATTTTAGCAAGTAACACAGAAATAAATATTAATGTTGGYTGATAATTCTTATACTGAATTATCCATTAGTCACTGGAACTAACCCTTCCTGATCATTTTTCTGTTGATCTTGAATGTGACCTGTGTTGCATGACTGGCAGAGGACAAAACAAATTCCAAAATGTCCTTTTTGGTAAATGGGAGGGCTGTGTGCTCTTTAACAGTCATCACATGTAGCTTTTCATAAGGTCTAGTCTCCTCGGGTACAAAACAGATGGTTGAAACTTAATAAAAGGGATACTATGGGGAATACAAGAATTACTTGTATGAAAACTAACTTCATGCTCCCTTATAGGGCCCAGATGAGCTATGATGTGAATGTGAACTCTGAGACTGCAGCCAGATTGGCCACTAATCCTGGTAAAGCGATAATGCCACTAAACTGGATTTTKTTTTTCTTTCCCACATCTGCCAACTTGAAAGTCTCCATTACTTCCTTTCACATATTCCCCAGATTAACATGATTTTTTTGCCACTCGGTGCTGTTACCGTCTGTGTTTCAGGGCTCTTGGGCAAGGCATAAGGAGTTCATCTCTTCAGAGGGTATTGCCACAAACAAAACACATTACATAAATTGTCTAGGTTTGTCAAAGTCAGTCATTAGTTTTTAGCTTTTGCCTAGTACTTTCACTGAGCAGTCATGAATCCCCAGTGTTTGGGGACTAGAGAGTTTCAACTCTTGTACCATTTAGGAACATAACTACTTCTGGCCAAATGAGTTTGAATAGGAAAACTCAGTTTTTAAAGACCAATTCTGAACATAGACATGAATAATATCAACCTTTTAGTTTCCATGCAGTTGTCTTGTTTATTCTCTGCAGGACTTTAGGCCAGAACGGATGTGCTAGCGCAGAGATGCCAAAGATGAGCTTTGGCAGGAAGGATCCCATGAATTCTGGTAGGCAGACTCGGGCAGACTCTCACCTGAGAGAAGGTTTCCAGGTTCATTATCTGTATGGAGAGCCAACAGCTTTTGTGTCAACAGAAGTTACATCCMAGAATACAGCAGAGGCATAAGTAGAGACCATGCTGACACCACACAAGGCAGGCCRTCATTACAACTAATTAGCAGAATTGCATCACTTCAACTATCAGTGTGGAATGGTAAAGGTACAAGGTTGAACTCTAATAAGAAACCAAAGACAGAACAGAAAACTAAAGCACAGATAGTCAAACTAAAGGAAAATAGGAAGAGAATTGGCTTAGTTCTGAAACTTCTGGGTCTTCTTGGTGTATCCACATGATGATTCTAAGGTTGCTGGCATGTTATAAAACACATTATAGACAGCTGTTGAAACATTTTCTAGTCACYTAAGCTATTTGTTTCTTTTGGATTTGTCTTTCAGTTGATATTTATTTAATAAAAATGCATTTTTAATACCTTTTTTTTGCCTGCTGTCATTTGACAACTCATTGTTCTGAAACTGCTCCTTTGGCAGACTTTGCTGTCAAATGGATTTCAGCTGAACTGCTCAGTAGTTGAACTTGTTAGCAGCAGGAACTCTATTGCACACAAACCAGCAAGACACGATTAGCAAGTGTCTGTCACAACAGGAAGCACTGTCCAAACTACACTTTTCAGTTCCCAGGCAATTTTGTGTGGTAATGTTTTTGGTGAGCTGGTGTAATTAGAATGGGTACATTTTGAATCCAGTCCTCCAAAAATAACTCAAAACTTGCATGTGAGTGCAACTACAGCAAAGAAATGTGTAATAGTGTTATACCCTTAATACAACAGAGACAATGATCTTGTATCATGAGTGGTATGATAATCTCAGTCCTAAACAGCTTTTATGAACAATTTCTTTGCTAGTGCCATCTTTGGCAAAGAGGTGGAGTGACACTATTACTGTTAAGATTGCACTAGTTGTTTTTTTAKTATTTTGTTTTTACTGTATCTTAGTTGTGGTATTAATAAAAAATCAAGACAATTCTACTCTTGAATAACCTTTTTATTCCTTGACTGAGGTAGATGTATAGCTTAGAAATAAACAATATTTCCTTGAAATTTCTGAAAACTGAAGTACATAAGTATCATTTTAAGTAAAAAAGAGTCTTTTCTATTGTTAACTACAATTCAGAGAAAAATTCTTTCAATATTCTATGCTGCATAGTAACACAGAAAACTTCTGYGGTAAAAGCAAGCTATCTCTTTATTAAGTGCACTATTGAAAAATAAATTCTATCTCCATGACATAAGAACATGCTGTCACTTCTAAACTGTCCTCTGCATGTAGGCATTTCCTCCAGATTCCATATCTGTGCATCTGTACACAGCCTTTGATGAGGTCTTTTTTATAAATTCAACGTTAAAAAAAGTCAATTTCTAAGACCATGTAAGCTTATCTACAAATGAGACTGGTTGCAAATGGCAATTTGGAAGGGAAAATTTTGCCTTATGCTGATGACCTTTCATAATTTTGTTTTCAAACACGTAATTTCAAAATAAGCATTGCAGGTAATCTCTCCCTAGACAGAAATACATATTCTGAAATGATAAAAGTAATTCTAGTGAAAAATAAAATTGGTGCAAGGAACAACATAAATAGTAAAGTGGCTCTTGGGTTTCCTTTTTATTGTAATTAAGTGAACTTGTTTCATCATATGACAGAAYTTGGTAATCTCACTTATTATGGACTTCCAAATTTTTTGAGTGTTGAATTTACCTTTAATATACAACTAAAATTTTATTAACATTTAAATCACTGACTTTTATAAACTAAATGTAATGCAATAAAATAAACTAAGTAGGGAATGAAAATTATACTGAATATAATTTGTTCTATTCACAGTTTTRTTTAGTCCATGCTAGCTTCACAGATAAAAATTAACTGTAAAAAACAGCGCAAAGATTTTAAACACATGGGAATTAAAATAAAACATGACTCTGTATGCTTTTTTTTCCATGTAAATAATGAGCTATTTCTACTCTTTCTTATTTCATTAAAGAATAAGAACAAAATCCCTGTATCCAGGCAGCAAGAAACTTKAGCAAATTTCTGACTTCATTCTTGTGATTCAGGCCTGCCTGTAGTTAATTTAAAGCTTAGTTCACTACATACTCTGTGATAAGAATAATAATGAAAATTTGTCAGCCCTAGGAATATCCTGGAACAAGATTAATGTTGCATTTAGAAATTGTGAAAAGTGTTTATTTCACTGAAAAGTTATACAAATGCCTTTTGGGTGTCATTKTTTTATATGTGAGATTAGAACAAAACAAATTGAAATTGTTTAAATCAATAACAGCTATCAGACAAAGATCTGYAATGATGTTCCTAAGCAGTCACTTTAGTTCCTGGGTTCACAGTTCAGGGTTATCAAGAGATGGAAAATGATAGATAGGTATAAATTATGCACAGCTTCTMAGTTTTCTTTTTTCCTTTTAAAGATTTTAAAAATTTACTCARCTCTGACTTCTGGCTGCCTACAGCTTATTATTTCCTAATCCAAATCGTGACTATCCAGCAGGAGAGTAGAACATGTTAAAAGCAGTTTCCTTTGATGCACAAAGAGTTTCTTCTTCTCCTGTCCTTGTTGGCTGGGATTAAGGCTTCTGTAGGAACAAAAACAGCAGCACATGACTCCACTGCAGAGCAAGGTCCCCTCCAAAAGCAGGGAGAGCTGAACTTCTGGATGCCCTAGGTATTATTTAACAGAAGTGTAGGTTGTCATACAAGAATCTGGAGTGGTGGTTATATAATAGCTTTGAAGTTTCAAACTTCTGAATTCCTAGACATGTGAATTCTGCTTAGCTCCATTATGTAAATTGATATGAGCCTGCTTGGTGCAGTAGCCCATTTTCTCTCTTTCTCTATACATATTTATATACATATATATGCACACACACATACACACTCGGAGATGCAAGGAGATTTTACATATGTGCACAATCTATATAGAGTATGTGGATTAGATTTATCTCTGTATGACATATTTATACACTGCATATGACTTATCTGTGTGTGTGTCATGATATATAGAGATGCATAGATACAGATGAACACATATAGATAATTTATTTTCAATTGCCAACAGGTTTTTCTGATTTTCTTTATTATTTGGGAACTGTAGTGTTTTGCCTCCTCTGTTTTCTTTTCCTATGGCCTCCACATTTGTGTGCTCTTCTATCATCTACTTTATCACAACTGCTCTTCTCTTGGCTCAGCTGCTTGGTAGTTGGCACTTACACCACTGGAACTCTCTTAGGCCTGGATTAAAATGGTAYTGTTGGCCACTCTTGTAACAGAAACTGCAGTTGAGATAAAGTGTACAGATACGGTTAAATCATGGTATCCAGAAAAGCACTTAAATTATTATAGACCTTTACTATTTATGTAAGTTGCTCACTAAGTAGTATCACTTGGCCATAAACAGAGTTTTGGGGAACTGGCCAGGTAAAAGCAAATGCCTGTCTGAGTGATTTAAATAATTCTGTAGTTCATATAWAGAGAGAAAACACTTTGTAAAATGGACCAATATTTTTAGAAGGGAAACAATAAATAAATTTTCCRTTTGGAACGTTCTGGATACTGTGACCCAGAACTCCTCCTCTTTATGCCTGCTATCCAGAGCCTGCTGCGGAGAACTTCGCTAGGAATTTTTAAAAGTCTGATTTTTTTTCCTGATTATGTCTGTAASTATTTCCCTTTTAACTGACCAAAAAGACTTGAAATCTTGTGTAGAGCTACTAAGATATCACATCATAGGAGCAATGATTTTTACAGCCTGTACAATCTCAACTGTCTATTGCTATCTGGGAAGACATGATTACTTCATTGTTTCCCAATCCTGCTTTCCATAAAAAGTGGAATCCACTTTCTAAAAGGTTACTGGTTTTTGTGAACCAGAGCTTTAATTAACCACACAAAAGCTATTAGTAAACTAGGATTTTTTTCTTATTAAAGAATTATTAATCACTTATGCCTTGTTTCCCTCTCTGACTGCAAAAGTCCATTTTAGTTATTTCACAGAATGGGTTCTTACAAATTAAGCCAGTGTATTTCTGTGGTTGTGCCTCAGATGATTTCTTTGATTTTTGGTAGTGACAGGGAAAAAAAGCCCAAAAAGTGATGCTCATCTCCTTTAAGTTTTTTCTGTTGGCAAGCTGTTATCTTCAATTGGTTGGTAGAGCCTGCCATGGGAAAATTCTAAATCAGTAAAGTGCTACATACTCCACGGGTTAAAGGTATGAAAGAAATAATTTCATACCTGCCACTTATCCATCACAAACTCCCCGTCTCAGAGTATCTGTCTTAGGAGTACAGCCAGCAACAGAAAATTGAGCCCAGAAGATCACATAGCTAGATAGATCTAGCTGGAGTTAGGATGAAAAATAAATAGTTTTTCTTTCCATTTTGTCTTTGTGGAATGTAACTATTTGAGAAGTTAAAGGAATTTATAGACAGAAATCTTCCTACATTCCAGTAAAATAAGAGGGGATTAGCTGAACTACTAAGACAATAGACTGGTATGTACTCACAATTCATTTTCTTCAAAAGACATACCAAGTAACGCATACATTTTTTATACCACGGCATATTTTACGAACTTTTCAATGAACAAAGTTTGAGCACCAGCAAACAACATAATATTTCATGGTATTTCAGGACACTAARGGGATTTGGAGCTATGATTCATTTGTCCACCTGTAGCTCTCCAAATAWGATCTACCCAAATGTCATGAACTGTTACCAGTGGAGGGAGACCTGTACTTCTAAAGGGTGATTTATTCATAATATGCATGATCTGAGTAAACCACAACAATCCTAACAAAAATGWTATACCTTTCTTTTCTAATTATAAAGGGAGCCCAAGGTGACTAATTTGAGTGATGTGCACATTTTAGCTTTCTAAAATTACAGAATATCTAAAAGTAGATCATATGAACCCCAGGTCTTAAGYCCAAAGAAAGTGGAACAGATTTAGACATGGGTTTACACACCTTGTAAGTGTTCTTCAAGTACATCTCTCTGTTGATTGGTCTTAAGTTTACTGGTAGCTGGTAATTTTTCTTCCTTGACTGTTTTCTCCTGTATGTTAACAGAAGTTCAAATTGGCTTTTTGAAACCTTAGACTTGTAAACTCTTCCTTAAAAATGATCAGGTAATAGGCATCTAGACAGTTCCCAAGACTGGATAACTGTCTTCTACTTTCAGGACAGCATCTCCAAAACAGATAGAAATTTCTTAGTAAATCAATTGCTTTAGAAGCTGGGGAAGAGGTAGCAACATAGATGACCATCTCATTTATCAGTTTTTCTGCCAGCTGATACTGAGGAAAAWTCCCAGTCACTGAGGGGTACTTTTGAAATTATTGTATGTAAAGCATTTTTTGGCTATGCTAACAGAACAGGATATTCTTTTACTGCCCTAATTTACCCTTCACTCCTCCTACACTGTTATCATCATATTTCAAAAGTTCCATTCCATTCTCAGTGATTTCTCATGGGCATCCTCCTCACAGCACTGACTCATCCTTCTTTACAGCACAACCAATAAACTCCACCTCTCCCCTCACCCAGCTGACCCACTCTTCTTCTTATTGGACACAGCTGTGACCTGTTAAGGGCAGGCCTGTTCCTAATCTTTGGTAATTAGCACAGCTGCAACTCCTCAGGGGTGAGATTACCTTCTGCATTATCTTTATTTTCTTACATACKATCCCTCCACACTATASAGCTTCTCTTTCCTGCTCGYAGAAGTCCTGATGGAACTGAACCAGCCTTTCTCAGCTKCTGTCTTGCTGCCCTGTCTTTTTGGGAAAAAATCTAGGTAACTTCCCATCCATGTCTTAGCCATTGCACTGTCTTTTTTATCCTCACATTGTTGTAAAATAACATGAACAAAATGTATTAAGCCTTTCCTTTTTCTTTGTTCTTAGAGGGCACAATATAAAAGACCACAAAAAGTGACAGGGGAAAAGGGCTCTGGTTTGACTCTAGTTTGGGAATGCCAATGCAGATGCACACAAGATATATAGATAGATAGATAGATAGATATATAGATATATATATATAGATATATATACAAAAACTATTCTGTAGAGAATTAGTGGAACATGATTTGGTGGAGGGTTAAATTCTGCACAGATACAAAGAATTTCTCCTTCTGTAACTGTGATTGCCTAAAAACTTGGTACCTAGTATGCCCTGATTGTTTCAGGCTCCTTTTAACAAGGAAAAGAAGCAAAGGTTCACAGAGTAGTTCATTCTGTTCAGAGGTATGAGGGGATTGTCATCAGGATAKTGCAGGAAATGAAATAATGCAGTAGCACAACTTAAAGTTCAAAAGCAGAATATCATCTGTATGACATATTCACAGACAACAAACTAAACATTTTCTTCTGGAATAAAAGCACACTCACACACATAAGGTTCACAGACCTATGTGAAGTACTAGTTTGAAAAAACTGARTTATAATCTGCAACCCAGTCCTAAAGGTTTATCAATTTAAATGGAAAGCAAATTGAAGTCCCTATGTCAAGACCAGCCTCTCAAATAATTAGTTAATAAGGTTTTTATTACTTTAAAGAATTCCTCACATCTAGCAACATCCCTGTTGCTATTCTAACTCACTGTTCAGTATCAAGTAATGTACCACATTTTCAGAGATGGAAATAATGTTGCAATTTTTGAGAATTTTCATGACCTTTTAAGCTATTTTTTAGTCTCTGATTTTGCTGTTGATTACTGTGTACAGCACTATCACAATAAAGAAAAGCAGCTCTGCAAGCATGGAAATGAAGTAATTTCTCATCTCACTTCTCCTCTTTCCTTCCAAGTGAGAGGTCCAGAGGAAGAATTTCGAAAGAAAATAATCACCTAGCACTATGTAAAGCAGACATGTTTAATTCTGTTATTTATGCCACACAATCAATCACTAATTCCTCTCTAAAACTGAATTTTAAGACTCCCCTTATCTTTATATATTAGCCATCTATCTTAAATATTGAATCATTATTTCATATGAATCCTCCTGTACATGCAAATGTTTGCGGGGTTCTGTTTGACTATCTCAGGGCAGAGATCTATTTTCAGTTCAGATTATTAAATGTTTGTGTTTTCTTGTCTCTTAGAGTCYCTCAAAATTCCAGGGAGGTTATTGACAAATACCTGGAGGTTTAACTTTGTTATAGAAAAATCTCAATCAAATGGTTTCAAGCTGCATTTAAAACATCTTTGTGCAATAGTGTCAACAAGGGACCAGTAATAATAATTTTGTGTCAGAAAATCTATAAAACACATTAAGCCAGTTTCAGTACCACTTTTTTTTTTCTTAAGTCTTGTTACATTCAAAATTGAAGTCACATAGACAAGATCAAAACTCCAGGAACAAAGCTTACCTTGAAGGCTTTACTGATAAGAACTTATAAACAAAAGGTTTAAGATTCAGCATCCAAACTAAGCTTTACTAGTTCTGTAAATACTATTGATTTCACACAGATTCCTCAGAAATATTTAATCCAAACCCTATTTGTCCTATGAAAATGAAGTGTCAGAGTTGATCCATATTTTCAGTTTACAATATTGAGGTCCATAGGTTAATACACTAAGCAAACTGCAGACTCTGGGGTTTTTATTCGCTTTGTAGGCTATGGCAAAGACAAGCATTTAATTTTTTTCCATCACRCGGTCTTGCAGCAGAAGTATTTGTCCTGAATTGAATCTAAATATACGGTTCTGCATTGCAGTAATATTCAATATCCTTTTTAAGTTGCATTCTGTTTCTGAGATAAAAGCTTATGCTGTGATATGTGAATTTTCATTTCACTGCTTGACTTCAGGATTCTAAAGGGATAGAAAAAAGTAAAACACCAATTTCTCTAACTTTTTGTTTGGGTTTTTTCAGTTGTCATCGTAGTAGGTTATAAAGAAAGGCTCTTTTTTTGAGAGAAAGCCCAGAGAAAGATGAATATTTAAAGATACATTTCCAAAATAAAAAATTATTTTGGATTTAATGTCAATGAATTTTATGGAACAATTCTTCTTTTATTTAGCTTAAAGCAAAATGTACATTATCCCACTTCCTGCTAAGATTCATTTATAAGCTATTAATGGTTACATTTGCATTTCCATCAGGARGAGAGGAGACAGTCATTGTGTATATCTTTCTCTAGACACTGATATATTATTTAATTACATATAGTTCATGATGATGTACAGGATCTGCAGAGTTTTGATGGGGAACAAGAATAATTGCACAGTAATTGTTCAATGGTTATATTTTTCTAAATCACGTTACTGACTATTTAAATTTGCTGTAGAGGCAAGTTAGCTGYGACACAAGCATTTGCACAACTTTAACCTTCTTATGACCCAGCAAGGTATTTCCTAACAAGAATTATTTATTGTTTTCTCTAGTGATTTATGTAGATGGTTTATTAKTTTTTTTATTTATACCCACAAGACCTGATTACAGGGAGTGTAGAGGTCATGCCCCAGCAAGTTAATTTGGTAGCTATACATCCTCTCATTCGTGACTATGGCACACTGCAACAGAAAGTGATTGCACTGAATTAAAAATATCTTCTTCAAAACAGGGCATTATTTATTCATTTAAAATTAAATAGTGTGCAAAGTAATGAATAAAACCAATAAAGGGCCATTTGTTGTTTTCTTTTTTCTCTACTAGCTCCATCAGCTTTCCAGACTTGTCCGTTCCRCGGTGGCTGAGGGAAATTGTCTGTTTCAAACCCAGCTATGAGGTATCATTGCCCTGTGTCATTATTTTCTGATTCACTCTGCATATGCAACACCACTACCCTTTTCAAAYCAGCATACTTAAGGGACAGGCATGTTTTGAGTCTAAAGGTGAGTTTAGAAATACACTTTTTGYCAGACTTTGCCAGGCAGTCAGCAGTCAATAGATTTCCTAAAAAAATATTTCCCTCTCCTGTGTGGAACTATTTTTACTTTGCTTCTGCTTTATTTCCTGCAGAATTTCTTTCCTTGTCCTTGTCTTTTGATTTATCRCCATGCACTTAGTCAGGGTAATACCTGATAGGTAAACTGAGGTTCAGAATTTATTTTTAAATTAATATCCATACACATATATTTTCTCCAAAAGAAGTTGATGGATGACAGTTAAGTTTCTGTAATCATATAGTAGGCATAAAAGGATAATAAAAAACTTGTTCTAGGAGTATGATGAGTCAGTGTTTTCTATCAAAGAAAATTTGTAATGATCTGCAGTTCAGTAAAAGTAGTTTATATTGTCTTTCAGACTCACAAAGGGCTTTTCCATTCCCTTCAATTTTTTTCTTGATTTTGGGCCAATCCAAACTACCACAAATGGAGGGAGGATGCAAATAGACATGACAGAGTATTTGTAAAATAGGAACACATAAAGACAAAGCTAGGAAGGTACAGAGAAAGGAGGTAATGAATACAAAGTCTATCAACAGCCATTRTGAAAATTGCTCTGTTTTTTTGCAGGAGGGACATGGCTGAAATGGGACYGTAAAATGCTCTTTGGAAGTGAGACAGGAGAGAATTTAATGAGTTTCAGGATCCACCCTTGTAGGATTTCAGTTATTTGAGGTGAGGCATGACCGTGGGATACAAAAAATTTACGTGATGTGTGTCTTTCTGCTTCAGACTCCAAGAGATCTTAAACATACATAGGGCCAGCTCCATTAAATGAGGTGATCAGAAAAATTGGGAGAAAGAATTGAAAATCAATCTTCCTCTTCATGAACAGGGAAGGAAATGTGAAGAAGCGACGGAGGGACAGTATGGAATGTTGTTTATAGATTAAATTGGTGAACAGTAGTGGCAGTGCCTTTTGACCAAGATGCAAAGGACAAAGCACACCTGCCAAGTGTCTTGGGAGGAGAAAATTAAAATAAGAAGCTTCGGGTTTTTTTGATCAGAAGGAACATTATAGCCACAGAGCTTACTCATGGAAAAAAATAACCTGAAAGCAATCTTTCATATTGTATCTAATGTATGACTTCCCATGCAAATGAGCCCTCAGAAATTAACATTTTTACTAGTCTTACTCCAAAGATGTTTTCTTTAACAGAGATTAAATAGAACAGCAGAATTTCCAAAGTACATGTCCTTTACCTAAAAGCAAGGCTTCTGTCCTTCTATGCTTAATGACAAAAATGTTGCCTGACTATGCCTATAATATTTTTTTTTTTCTGTTGAGAGAACCCACTTTGGCTAAAGAGCAATTTCTAGGAAGATCTGCCAGCATTGYTTTTTCTGGTTTTATGTGCTTGGGGTCTTTTTCGTATGAAAGAGWACATTAGCACATAGTGCACTAGCATGTAAATCCCAGGCTTACATTGCTTGTACGTAAGYGTTGATGTTTCAATTAGCAATAAACCACAAACTGTTGTCATAGACTGCAGCCATCTGGTGGACTATTAAAAAGAAGAAATGAACATCTTATAGATATATAGAACTTCCTAAGGAATAATTTCCTGGTACAGAAATGCTCAGAGTTTCAAGTCTACCTCTTTCATTTATTTTTTGTAAATAGATAATGTAAATGTGATACTAACAGTATAACAGGAAATGCAATATCAGATGTGACCCTTGAGGTCTGAGAATACAGGTGGAACTCAGGTAGTGCTCAGACTGGAAGCTAATGGGACAAGTGTATTCCAGAGGTAAATGTTAKTGCATAGACTTCATCTCTTCTTATAATAAAATGACACTGTGAATATCAGGCATAAATGGGAGGGTTATGGTTGCTGCCTGCTGCTGAAGCAGGTTGAAAGTCCTTGCTCTTCTTTGAACCTGTTGGAGCTTGTGATCTGAATTTCATCTCAATGTATTCAGAGAAGCAGTTGATTATTAGGGTTTCAGCTTCAGAGTAAACATAAATAAACATAATGTTAATTGTTAACCTCTTAAAGCCTCTGAAATAATTGTCCACATCAGCTTTAAACTCTCAGTGGAGGTTAGAAAAAACTTCTGTTGGGAATAACATAGGTACAGTTAACCCTGCCTTCATCCAAAGATGAACTAGATGAGTTTTCAAGTGCTTTGCAAATTCTATGGCTTTAGAAAGCATTCCTCTGATGGACCAATATAGAAAAGATAAAGCAAGCTAAAATCCAGTTCAAATTAAAAAGGCACWAAAAAGGCTAGAAACATTATCTGTTATGTCTCAAGAAATAAATACCACACAGAAAAGATCAAAGCCAACCAGTACCTTTTTCTGTTTCATCTGTCTTCCTTATTCTTTTTTATCTTATCACGTCAGCAGATATCCCATTATGTTGTTGCAATACTTCTGTAAGTGCACARATTTTCTGTATTTCCCTTCTACTTTTATCAAAAGTACTATARCACGAGAATCATGTATTCTTTTTTGTCTCTAAAATACAAATAAGCAAACCATTATACTATTTTTTTAGGAAAAAAGTTRAGAAGCAGTTGATTTGAACTTTGACATCTTCTATGATGGCTCAACTAATTTAATTTGTTTAATATGGTGCAGGAGGGAGCCAGTATGGTCATAATTCAGCATGATGTGGAAGGCTTTTTATGATCTTCTCTCAAGGTTAGTMAATAGCTAACTGAAGCACTATATCTGCAGCCATAGGAAAAAGAAGTAGGTTCTACAACTGGTAAATGYATTTACTTTTTGTACAATCTAAGCTTTATTTATTATGTTTGCATAGARCCATTTCAGACAAAATGAAGCCATCAAGTCAGTGGAGTGTTTGTCAGAAAATAAAGATTTATTGCTATTACTTCAAGACACCTTGTCTTGTCCGAGATCTTGAACTTTATAATATGAATGTTAATTGAAGTATTTTATCTTCATTCCTTTTCTTCAACCTTTATTAAGTTTCTCACATTGCAGATGTTCCTTAACTGGAATCAAGCGAGACCAATATGACTTTAATTTTGTTCAACCATTGCTTCTTTGTGCAGCATAATTTATATTTTGAATATGATAATATCCATGCCTCTGCCACTTCCCCAGCCTTGAATGATCACCTGAAGGTTCAGTGCCTTAATCCATGAATTGTGAATCAGGAGGAAAACACTATAGGATTATATAAATAAATGTATGCAACAAAGAAGATAAAGGAATAAAATCTATTTTTTCTTTTCAGTTCAGCTTCTACTTAAATAGAACAAGACTATAAAATAAATTATTTWAAAAAATAAAAAGGGAAATTGGTAAAATGTTTGGGATAATAACAATGGAATCTAGTTTCTAATATCCAACAGTCAGTTTTTTGTTTTGTCTGTGAAGCTGAATTGCATGCAAATCTTTAATAATAGCCACCTTCAAAAGACAGATCTTCATTTATGCATCTGCAGTAACAATACAATAGCTGTGTTCTGGAGTTCTTTTAACAATAGCTTCATTCAGTGATCTRTGTGGTTTTTCTAATTAATTATTTAAATATTCTGTCAGGTGCTGCAGTTAAGTCTTAATAATTTTGTAAATGGAGGAATAGAAAGAGAGAAAGAGAGTTTAAGTGGCATTATCACATCAGAATGCATTAGTGGTGTGATCACAGAAAGTCATGGGTGTATGTCTAGGCATGTTTTGTGACATCAGTGCCTGTAACAATGAACTCTGGAGGAACTTTTTCATTCTTTCATTCAGATATGTTGGACTAATTTAAYGCCAGCTGAGGAAACACAATATAGCCATGCTTAATGTTTCAAAAGCACTCTAAGTTCTTAYGACATTACAGAATTATATATACATTGGCACTTATTTAAGCCTGCATGTGTGTCGAGGGACCTAAGACCTTACTGATTCTTTTAAACTGGCACAATTCATTTCAAGTGAAAAAGRATAACTGTTGAAAATATTACATAACATCTGATATGCAGAAGCACTTCTGGGTAAAGTTTTCTGCTSTGTTGTTGCAGAGTTGATGTTTCATCTTTAAACCTCAGTTTTTTGAAGTCCAAGTCCCCTCATGAGTCATAAACCTTCCCAATTCAGAATAAGTTRTATCATTAAATGTATTGATAGAAGCACCTATTACTTTTATACATATCAATGTGTCACTTGAGACTATCAAACCAATTTGATACCAAACACCTTTCGGGGAAGGAGGGCCACAGTCTCTATCCCAGAAGTCTGCAGTCCTACTAGATAAAGCAAAGAAAGGACTACAGAGAAAATACGGCTGAAAACGAAAAGATTTTCTCAGGTTCGTGGAAAAAGGTAGTGGCAGTAAGAAAAAGACTCTAAGCTTTCTGTTTGCAGTCTTCTGAKCATCTCACCTATTTTCTAAATAGTTCTTCCATTTCCTTTCAAATTTCAGCAAGAGATTATAATTTATATTCAGATCTGGTATGTGTAAGTAGAATATTACTGATTTGTAAATAAACTGAGATGGGAATTTCCCGAGTGAGTTACACTTTAGGACAAAGCAAGATATAAAAAAATGCAAAACTTCACAAAACTTGATTGGAATAATATTCTCACAAGTTCCTTTGTTTCTTCTGAGAKGCTCATACAGCTGTCAGAACCTGTTGTGTTAATGAGCAATGCAAACAAAAGAGAGCTATAATTGTTTGTCCCAAATAACAGTAAAAGGTCTATATCATATCCTGTTTGACTGCTACAGTAACTAACATCACAACCACTGCTGAAAGAGAGGTGTTATCTTCAGAATTATTATTGTTCTCATGCAATAGGAGGTAAAAAACAAGTCTGTAAGAATAAAAATGCTTAATTAAGTGCAAGAAAAATCTTGTGAACAACAAAATTCTCAACTCACAAAATAAGAAAAATATATTCATYATTTTGCTCCATAAAACTCATGAAAGCCATTATTAGGGATTTAGAAATAAAAAACTAGATTCAGCTTTTAAATTAGAAAGAACTTACACCAAGAATACTATTTTAAGGGAGGAAAATTTGTCAAAAAATCTCATCTCTGTTGTGTTCAGCTTTTGCAGTGGTGTTTTATATATATCTCCATACCATCAACATTTAGAACAACCTCCATGTCTTCAATTTTATGARTATGTGGAAAACTTATAAAAATATTAGATCCCTTTGCACTACATAAATGCTACAAAGRAGTAATTGGCAATGTATGATGTTATGGTAATGTGGTGACTCTAAAGAAACCAAACCCAAAACAMCATATAATTATGCCATGACATTATTATGTTATCTTCATTGCTGTCTTTGATTAGGGCCTGGTCTGGTCCTTTGCCTCTTTCATTTGCAGTAAAACACTGGGGTAAAGGAGAAACATTTCCTATGAATCCACACATTTATGGATTAATTGGAAATGTGTGGGTCATGGAACAGAAGTCGCAGAGGCTGAAAAAGTGTTTCTAGCCTGGGAAACAGAGGAACGGCTTCCCTGAGTCCCAGAGCTGCCTCAGACTCCATCCTCTGGAAAACTCCATTCCAACTGCTAYTTTCTTAGGACTTTAATGAAAGTTTGCATATTGTTTTTAATGTGTTCACCTAAAGCTGGCCAAGTTTAGAACATTCTGTCCAAGGATGAGTCCCAAKACCCCCTTGCACTCCCATCAATCAGCCAGGTAGCAGGCAGTAATAAGGAAAAAAACCCACATTCCTACCTGTGCTTCCCAAAATACTGCTCACTACTTGTCCAGCTCTTGAAAGCATGGGAAACCTTTATGTTGTTGTGATATTTCAATGCATTTTTTAAGAGAAAAGTTTCATATTCAGTACCCACCAGAAAAATCTTAGAAAATTAGAGGTGTTGTCTTGAGCTATTGAGCATGATTTCCTAAAGTCGCAGTAGTATGCTGACTCCCCAAAAGAAGACAGAGGATATCAGCATTGGGCGATGAACATGTTTATCAAGCAATGACATTTAAGTAATGTGTGAACAAAGTTATATTCTAAGTTTATGCAAAAGCTTTCCTCTTTTCACCAAACCTTTTGATCCTTTTTCCAGTCAGTACTGAGGTTGCTTTCTAATAATAATCTAAAACTGTACATTGTTGGTTTATTAGCTATTTTATAGCAAGCTTGCTTATATTCTCAGTTTGATAATGTTATATGGCATTTGATTTTCTCAGACACAAGAAACAGAAAGATATTTCTTACATGTATGATTCCCGTATTTCCTATACTTTCTCCTCTTAAAAAGGACCCTCCTTTTATGCTTTTATTCTGTTTACTTCTTGCTTGTTTCCTCCTCTTTTGTCTTCCTAAATCTTTTTTCTTATATGTCAGTCCTTTGACTCTGATATTCTTCCTATTTGAAGTCAAAACCAGCAGGATTCCTCCTTCTTCATCCCACTCATTTCTGATTTTGACCTTATGTTTAATTCAAAATATATTGAGCCTTTCATGAGCAGATATGAGATCCAGTCTGGGTTAGTCAACACACGTCTAGATCACATATGCTGCAAATAACAACGTGAGCAAGGCTTCAGGTCATTCACCCTCACAGTGTGCTACTGAATTGGGGGTCTGTTATGCTGATATGAGACCAGTTAAGAGTGCTAATAAACCCTGAGTTCTACGTCACCTGAGTTCTCCTTGTCCTGAAATAGGAGCTATTGCATAATCCTGCCCCTCATCCACCACCCCAGACATTTAGCCACACAGAAGAAATTCAGTAGTTGAGGATATTCCTGTTGCACCCTCTTGGCCTTGGCTTGAGCCCTAAGACCAACACAGAAATTTGGGATGTGACAGAAAGGCATCWAAAACTAAGTCCTAGAGATTGTCAGTAGTGCATAGAAGAATCAAAATTATTTGCCAAGTGGGCCCTAATATGTCTCCAGGGCTGCCTTTTTCTAGAGGTGAAGCTTTTTACTCAGGGTGCAGGAGTCCTTTTCTAAACTCAAGCCTGCAAAACTTCTTTCTGAGAGATCAATCTTTTAAGGCACCCCAAGCAGGAACAGCATTTCCCAAATTTCATGTAAACAGACCATCTGTGAGAGGCCGGTGTTAAAACCCACATAAGTGGTGGAAGGCAGTATCCTTACCTGGGGCTGTAAACCAGAGTGGACTGGGTCGTTCTTTCTACCCTGGCTACTGAAGTTGGAACACTCAAGAGAAATAAAGAATTCCAGGTAAAAAAGATAAAGATTAATAATTTTATACCCACAGTGGTGGGAGTATTTCTCTGCAAATAGGCAGATGGGAGTTCCAGCCCTGTTCTTACTTCGTTCTTCATTTTTATGCAGAGAACCCATACTAAGATATGCAGAAACACCCTAAAATAAGAACCAGAGTACCAGCCTCCCAGCAGAATGTGTAAGCCATAAGCTTTCCATGTCATCTCCCTGATCTTGAGTAATTTCTGGCATAATATCACCACTTCTAGGCAGACAGTTTTCCACTATCTACTTCCTTCAAACATTTTGTTTGGAATGTCCTCCCAGAAAGTCAGCTGAGTTTCAAATACTTCAGGCAGAAAGAGAGCACAGGTCTGGCTTGCCCTTAGCAAATGGAATAACTCATTTTCTGAACAAGAACCACRAGTGCTTTCTTTCACATCACTGTGCCATATTAACATATTTTAGGAACATCTAGGTATAAAATAATATACACCAGATAAAATTTAATCAGAAATTGAGGCAGAAAAAATGGCTTATTCTTTGTTCCTTCGTGAAATTAAATGCCAGAAGGYGACAAGCTGCTGAACATGACATACTCCTATAAATGCACAACAGCAGAGCACCTTGAAAACCCAGATTTCAGTAGTGATGTAAATGCAGCTGATCAGCAGGAAGATTGCATTTCTTAGTTTTWATCCTAAATTGTGCCTGAGTCTTTCTCTAGACAAACAAGTCTCTCAATGCAGCTGTCTGTAACTTAATATATTAAATACACATATTTCTTGTAAGAAGTGAAGCCRGATAAATATATTCTCTGGCAACAGCTGAGTGCCAAGAGATTAGAATTGGCATGCACGGGAATACATGCATTCCTTCAGAACTATTGACAGAGAGCAGCCGGCAGCAGGACTATCCTGGTTGTTGCCCTGGCAGGCAGGTGGCTTGCTTGCCTGACCAGCTCCCAGTCTGTCCCTSTGGGCAGCCAGAGAGACAACCAATGGGCTAGCTTGCCAGCTTCTTGGCTGTCTGAGTGGCAGATGGGCTTGCAAGCTGCCTGGCTGCCTGCCTAGCCCTACTTCTGCCTGATGGCTGATTTACCTGCTGCCCAGCTCCCCAGATGCCTGGCAGGCTGCCTGCCCAGTTTGCCTGATCATGGGTGAGGTTATGGGCCCAAAATAGTTTGTTCTGCAAAGCAGAAGACTGCAGTGTTGGTGTTTTGTTCTCATCCAATCTGGAATGTCCCATGAAGCAGAAATTCCCATCCCAGCAAGCTTTAGTAATCAGTTTACAACGTTTATCCATGTATTCTGTACATGGCAATTTAGACTTCTTAAGACTGAAGAAACACCTTACTGGAAAAGCTTGCATAATATGTGCCCGACTTGTTTCAGCCTCTCAGATTGCTTTGTACAGATTTTCTCTAGCAAAGTCAGAAAAGATTTTTAGACAGGCTTGTAATGTCAAATTAATCACTGGCTCTATTTTTACTGAATTAAGCTACAGCCCAAACCATAAAGTACTAATAAACTGTATAGACTCATGAAAAATCATAATGATGATGGTACTGGATATGTGGCCAATATATGTGACAAGTGGATTAGATCTTTCCTTACTTACAAAAAATAAAGATATAATTTTCTATTTGTCATAAAGATGACAAGAGTCTGCCTTTTCTCAGAATACCTTACCTTTAATATTCCAATTTCATTTTAATCAGACTGTCCTAAAGATTTCACTCTGCTTAAATAATGAAAAAAGGTGTTATAAAAATTGCATGAAATCAGCTTGCCCCAGGACAGGTTCTGTTAGATGTAATTACATATGCTTCAACAACTGGAGCAATGTGTTGTGAGAAAGGCTTTTAAGGTGATGGAAGTTAATTGTACAGGTTTTAAGGTAAAAAGAGAGTGGAGAACAATGACCAGCAYGCTGACAAGAAGCTGTTCAATTTCTTAAAGCTCAAGAGAGTAAAAAACTTTAAATTATAAATGGACAAAAAAGGAGCTGTAAATAGGTGATACCCTTTATCATATAAGGGAAATAAAAGCAGACTCTGACCTGSTAGAAAGTATTGTACTCTGAGAAAGACTGTCAGATACAAAGTTCTTTATGACATACCTACATATAAAATAGGACAGTTGCCTATAAAGAAGGCTGTGATATTTCCCTGGTGACACYGCTTTAGAAGGCAGTACAATAAGAAATACAATTTTTTTTTTCTGCAGTACTGGTAATGACAATACATCAGAAATGAAGTCTAAGGCTAAGGAAAACATTTAGACTTCTTTTTCCCAGCTGGAATACACAAAACATTTTAAAGGACTCTCTGGGGGGCATTTCTCGAACTGTTGAACTTGTTTTCCTAAGATGTGCCAGATAGTCACAAAGAAGACAAAGGGACTGTACATGTCTGTAAGGGCTTTATTAAAATTAATAAATAAATATATCAAAGACCCTATAAATGTTCTCATTATCTTATACTGTGCATAYGATATAGCAGCTCTTTAAAACATAGTGTATAGCATAGTGTTATACTTGGTCTATAGTCAATCCTGCTCTAGTTCCTGATAAATAAAATTTTCACTTCATATTGACTTCCAGATATTTGGGTATCAAGTCTCCCATTGTGTAAGAGTCACTAGAAGCACAGTGGGTTGCTTTATTAAGCATGATTTCTTGAGTTACAACCCTTGTTCAAGAATATTGCTACCAGTACGTTAATTGCTACTAATAAATTAATTATATTGCATTGAAATACTTAATAAAATAGAGGCACACTCAAGGACTGAAGGATTATTGTTGAATTTTAATGTTAGATTCAAATACATCAACTTTACAACTTAGTCTTTCCTGCTCTATGGCCACTTGATTTTGACGAGCTGGAAGCATGCATAAGTCCTACAGAGTGCTTGAAAAGAGACAGCAATATTTCACATGAGAGAATGCAAAGAACAATATGCCTTTCACCCACAAATCTAGCTGACAGTACTTGGRAAATCTTTAATTTATTTCTTATGAAAGTTTCTTAATTTTTAGCTCCTCTCCACATGTACATCTGGCTTCTCCATTACTTGATTTTTTTTTTTTGGTGTAGTCTGTTCTTTCTTCTAGTTTAAGTTTTATCCTGTTTCTCATTACTGCTATTGCTGTAAATAAATCTCATCGTCTGATTTCCTCATTAAGGTTCAAAGCATGTGTTGGTCTAGTCCCTAAGAGCTTCTGGAGCAGAGTTAAGGTATTAATGCCCAAATCCTGAAATAAAGTGCTCCTACACAGGGTCAGCAGCCTGCCTGTAGTTAGGCCAGAGCATCAGCGCTGAGCTGAGACAAAACCCCCAGAGTCCTGTGGCTGGCAGGCACTGAAAATGCAAGTTTTGTTACAATACTGAATTTTGGCTTTAAAATTCTTCTTATGTCACCTTTTAGGAATATAATGTCACTTAAAGATGCTTCTCCAAATAAATAACTGGGTGAAGAATTTCAAAGATGGGCTTCTTCCACTTCTTTCACAACTTAAGTTTGAAATTCTTTCAATGTAACTGAATGCCCAGTGATTACTTTTTTCATTTGTTTAAATTGCATTTCCTCTCCCATCCTTGTCTTGGCAAGATGAGTGGTTTGTACTCCAAAAAGTTCCTATATAGTGTGTGTCATCAAAGTCAATAAAATATCAAAAAAAGTTGAAAAACTTAGTATATCCACTGTCTGAGGCTGAAGGAGCAAAAAATAGGTGGTTTATATTTTGGCTAGAGCTTGCAATCAAGTCAGTAGAACAACTTCTAGAGAATAAAGGATCCAATCTTAGAAAGGCTACTTCCTTTTTAATAGGATTAACAACTCCATGGAGTTCTRCTGCCTATGGATTCAGTTTTGTAAAACTCTTATAAAAATGTTTTATTCCTGGACTCAACCTGGATGTAAATAACATCCTGGAAAACATCCTCTCCAAGTATATGAAAGATAGAAACATCTGTTTGGTGCCCCTGCAAACTACCTTACAGGTTCACAAGGTACTCATGAGTTTTCCATTTTTCAAGTTTTTTCTTGATTTTGGAGAATGTTCTTGTTAAAATGAAGACTACTTGGGTGAAAAGCTGCAATTCCAACTGTGGCAAAGTGGYAAGGAAGAAGCGCTGCCTATGATACAGGGATACAGCAGTGATGCAGCAATCATACCTAGAGATCTTGATTAAGTTATGCCTCAGTAAAGTGGATTCATGGTCAAAATTTCGGAGCCAATTTTTCAGTATTTATGAGTGTGTTTTTATATAAGATGTCCAGCTGATTTGCATCTTCTTCATGACTGTCATAACAGTCCATGGGCTGTTTTTTCTTATATTAAGAGATATCCTCCCCTAAAGAAATACAATTTTTCATGAACCTTTGGCTACCTAATAATTTACTGGTTCACTGAGCCTACTCTTTCCTTGCTGACTTTTAGTTGCACCATAGGAAGCAATATGGGAATAGAAAAGTCACTAAAAAATGAAAAATAACAGAGTTAGGAGTTCTAACAAAATACATTTTATAAATCATTGATGCTTATTTTGACAGCACAGTAAGTCACACTTACATGATGTTGGTGTGAGGCYATGCAAAAACACAAGGACACAGGGATGTTTTCTCTCTTCACTGAATGAAAGGCAAAAATGAACAGACCACCCTTTAGGCAAAATGTCCCTAATAAACACAATGTTAGCATTAAAATATGACAGAATGACAGGCACAACGAAAAAGAAAACTTGAATCATTCTTACCACATGAGACATGTTGAAGGTAATGTATGAATAATCCAGAGAAAGTTATGCTGGATAAAACAACTTAATTCATCTTTGTCAGTTTTTGTCTAACATGCATATTGATTCAGTTCAACCTTTTAGAAGTTGGTATTTGAATCCATTGGAAACCTCCTAGATCAGTTGCGTCCATTAAAGACACAGGGATTATCTATAATTTGCTGGATACACAAACACTTTTCTACCTATTAAGCTGAGTCAGTGCATGATTTATGCTTCTTACAGAACTCATTCACGAATGTTTTGTTAGAAGTTTTCCATATTTYAACCTAAATTTTTGAAAAATATTTACTTACCAGAATGTCCAATGTTTTAACCATTGTTTCATTTTGTTTTAYTTTGTTTTGRAATGCATCTGTAATAACTGCAAGCTTGTAGCTTGGTAGTCTTTTCTTTTAAACTTGAGAAAATAATGCAAGTGAAAATCCCATTAGCAAGCTATCTCCAAAATGTAACACACTGTTGCATACACATTTATAACACTGTGCTTTAAATTTTATTTCAATTTGGTGTCATAWGTTCAGATGTTCAATGAACTGAAATAAGCAACACAGAGAAAATAARGGTGCAGAGAGTGTGCCCAGCCTGTGGATAGTCTTAGTAACCAGAACCCACTTCTGAAAGCCCATATTAGTTTAATCTGGACYGTAAGTAAAACACAATATCCAATCATACCAAATGGTTGCTGTTTCTCCACAAGCCTTTGTGGAAACACATAATTTTCCAGTTAGCTGACAAAGAGTCATCACAGTACATCTTCAGTTACATGTCTAGCTGAGAAATACATCTATAAATAAAAAAAACCTCTCCTAATTCAGACAAAAAGGATTCATTTTCAGCATAAGGAAAAGCAAGGAAACAAGAGTAGCTATGCAGTGAAGTCAGATATATGCTCTTGTTAGTGATAACCTTTGTATCTATGGACACAGAAATCTTAACAAAACATCATATCCCTTCTTTTTTTTTAAAAAAAGAAGTATGATAAAGTGTTTATATTTTGATTGACCATGAGTAAATTTATTCAGCCAGTAATTTAGTTACTTTATCACCTAAAAAGCACTAGTGGCATTTCAAAACTATTAAGTTGTTCTAWATCTCTCTTCCTCAGTCTCAATTTATACTGAAGGAATTTATGCCAATTGGAACTGTTTTGACAGGGAAAACTGACCAAGCTTCACCTGATGGTTTGCTGTCCCAAACTGTGCTAATATTTTTGTATATTCTTTATGACACTCAGCAAGAAATAGATAATATGCAGTTCAGTATACCAGTGTTRAAGAGAAAAAATTTGGTTTTTACTAAACAAAGAAATGTTAATCTGTCCTAATAGTATTCAAAAATAGCCTTTTGTTTTAAGCATCTCCAACATATTTATCATATGCAAAATGGTGGCCTTTTTATTTCTCCCTTGAGGCAGAAAATCAAAAAAAGAAGTATTRGAAAAGCAACAGCCTTTGAGAAGTTTACCTCCACATAGTTTTTCTTCACTTTGAACAAATTACCTTTGCTCTACCTCCTTTATACCCATCTCTTACTTGATCAGCAAGCTGTAATAAAACAAAATTAAACCAGACAAGAGTTTCTTACTTCCCTTTATCTCATGCCAATGCAAAAAAACAACCCTAAAGCCTGTACCCTGACATCCATTTTATTTAAACCTTCCTCTTACCTCATTGTTTCATTCTACCATAGGGATAAATTGTGCTCCTACTTAAGATGGRTTTTATCCATTTTATAGATGAAATTATATACATAAACAACACTTTTTCTGTTTTGTGGTTTCAGGTTTTCTTCCTCCTTTCTTCAGTCCTTAGTAAAACCCATGCTCAGAAAGTAATAAATAGATTGCTAAATAGTTTTCCCCAGGTCTTTCAGAAACCTCTTTCCTAGCTTCTCTTGTTACAAAAGACCTCTCCAGTTTAGAGCATACCAGAAAACTTGCATTCTTTTGACCACGTTCCTTTAGTGTGAGAGCTGTTGAGAAGTCAAGAGTATAAGCCTGGAAAGCATCCACTGAGTAAAACTAGTCCAAGCATCAGTGCCTTCAGTTTAAGCAGAAGCCTTATCCTAGGCCTGAGAAGCTGAACAAGTTGAAACCAATACCATTAKCTTTCACATCACCAACATTTTGGGGCAACTACCTCTTTCACAGCTGTCATTAGTGACAATAAATACAGATTGAGTTTTTAAAGTGGTTGGAGAGAAGAATTAGTAGTAGGTGGATCTATCAAAGTTAGAGCTGTCTCAGCTCTAAAAAATAAAGAAATTCTGAAAACTTGGCTAAGCCCTTAAAGCATTTTAGAGCTATTCCAGCAAAGGCTGGAATACCTTACCTAGGAGTAAGCCAATTGCTGTCTTCAATATGTGCTTTTCAATTCACACAAAGCTTTTTCTCTCATATGTTAAAGGAAGCAGTCTGTACATTTGCATCAGCTCCCCTTACACAGTCAGCTCTGGGCCTCACCCCTTCATTTCCATGTCCATAGTTTCTAATGCCATAGAATGGGAGCCACATCAGCCCCTAAGAAAGAAAATGATGGCTGAGTGTTACAATGTCTAGATGGCAAACCATTTTTGGATTTCCATGGCCTGACTTTCTTTAGAAGATTTAGACTTTGTGTAGTGTGAGGAAGATCTGAGGATGCTCTGGTGCTTCTATAGGCAGCATTGGTGTGGGGCAGGTAAGGCTTGTGCCCCCCGTCACAAGGGAAAAGGGGAAGTGCTGCTGCATTCAGGCTCCAGCACTATTTGTTTTGGCRGTAAGGATGGTTTTCACCTGTGGAATCTCCTCTATTTGCATTRAATCATTTATCTTCAATACAGTTTCATTTACTTTCTAAAACTTTTGAAAGTAGGTGTAAATCTGTGAGTGTTGTGGCATAAGAAGGATTGAAAATCATTAAATTATTGTATTTGAAACAGTCTCCACAAAAGCCTCCTTGCAATCAGCAAAGTAGGAATACCTTCCTCTGAAATTAGAATCCTTAAATCAGGATATAAAAATCAGTGTCAAGCACTATTAATATGGAATCTTGTATCACTAAGCCTCTCAGAACCTGCACTGCTGCACCAGAGAAATCAGGAATTTCTTATGAGGAAAGACAAAGTTATGAAACAGAGTGCTTGATCTTGGGTTGTACTGATCTTTAGTAGCATCAGGTAGTTTTTATCAGACCTTTCAGTTTTCAGGTTGCAGCCTGAGTATGTCAGAAGTTTCTCTTTGGTTACAATCAATCCACTGCTTCTACATTTTTCCCAACCACAACCCAAAGAGTCTCATTTTGATGGTAAAATAGAATCCTTTGGGGGGTAGAGTACTAATACATTTATCTACACATATCCACATCAGTCTCTAAAATAAATAGTGTTTGACAGCATCAGGGTTTTTTGTATTTTATATTGGCCTTTCAATTTTACCTTTTATTTTTTTTTTGTTTCGGAAATTATCAATGACATACAAAAAGGCTGTATCATTTCTTATTAGTAAAAAAGCAACAAGAGAGTGTAATGTAGAATCAGTAATTTGGATCATTTTCTGTTCAAGTAGGAGCAGCTTAGAACAGTGAACTAATTTTCCCAATATGAACTGCAGGTGAGTGATAACCAAGCAAGGAATTAGTTATAACGGTAGGTAAGCTGTGTTTCCATGCAAAGTTTAGTCAGTCTAAGATACCATTGCCACCCAAACAGAGGTGTCTCCTTCTCCACATGTATTTTAGCTCCATTCTCACAGTTCCTTTCCCCCTTTTCACCAGCTCCAGGACTCAGTAAAGCTTTCCTGAAGCTCCTTCGATTCACAGTGCAGAAAAAACTTCATTTTTGTTTCTCTGTTTGCTTTTTCTGTACTGTCCTTTTGCAAGGAAAGTGGATTGGATTAGCTCACARTGAAGTCCAAAACTGATGCAAAGTATGCAGCAACAGCAGCAGCATGTGGTCAGGAGCAGGAAGGAAAAAATGAGAAAAGAGAGAGAGAGGAGTGCYATCATCATACATGGCTGGGATGAGCAGGGGGATCTATTCACACTGCCCCAGGGAACCTTCTTCTTAAAGCTATGTAGAAGCCATGTAAGGCATACAAAATGGAAATTGAACACTGCTTCTTACCAAAACCTCCATTGCACTATCCCAAAAAGAGGGAGAAAAGGCTAGATTAGGCTGGGAGGGTAAAAAATTCTCCTTAGAGCAATTTTASACAGGTGAGCAGAACTAGGACAGGATACTTTTCCCCCTGATTTAAAGTGTGCTAAATAATACAAAGTATATGATATGATGTGCCAGATCATTGTAGAATGCAATGCCATACGATGCCACCAAACATAAATCAGCACAGAGGGGTTTCATTGCAATTTGTCCCCCTGCAAGATTCAATCTCCCAGCAGTTAATGAAGAGATAACTGCCCTGTTTGGAACAATTTAAATAATTTGAAATATTTCTGTTTATGTTCTTGTACCAGAAAGGTAATCACACAGGTCAGACAACAGAATTTTTGTTTGTCTTAAWGGGCCTTGTCCATAAAAAAGAAAAATAAGTAAATGTTTATCTTAGTTGCAGTGGGTTTATACTTAAATGTTGTACAAAAATGTATTTGTTTTGTGAAATGTAGCTCTTGGGTCTTAAAATATATTGAAAAAACATTTTTTCCCAGCACAAAGTTGCTTCATTTAGCACCTTATTTGCAATATTAGACTTAAATTAGGCTTGTTTATGCACTTTAATTTTGTTCACCCTCTGAAGTAGTGAGTAATAGTTTGTTGGCACTGAATTTCTGTACAAATATGAAAAACATCAAAGTGTGCTCAAGCAACTCTTTTAGAGCATATGCTGTTTTAATTATTCTTGCCCTGTGCCAGGAGCTCACCACATTCACACCACGGAATGAATGTATATTTTTAGTACCAGTCAATGGAAATATATCCACATTTAAGGTAAAGGAGCTCTTAATTCCTATTCAATTTGCTCATGAAACTCCAGGGAGTGGGAAGGGGGAGTTTCTCAGTTCTGCTTGTCCTGCCAGGAAAAGAGTACGAGCTTCTATTGAAGTACTTAAGTCTAATCCAAATACAGGACATTCCACAGTGAACCCTGAGAAAATACTGCTGTCTCTTGTATGTACTGCTGCCATTGAACACAACTCATCACAAAGCCTGTGAGCCATGGCCTTTTTAGGACCCTGCTGATCTCTCTCATGCTTTGGAAACTTAGGTGATGTAGGATTATATCTTTTATATTTTTCAAATCCTGTAGTGCATTAGTGTATAGCTCTAAATTCCATATAGAGTGTGAGTTTACTGTCTTTACTCTTTGATCAGATAAAACAATTCTTTTAGGCTTAAAGTTCAAGGACACCCTACACTCTCAGGCCCTGAAAAGTATAAACAAAAGTGAATTGAGGGAAGCAAATTGGGGGTGTGTGATTTCATTACCTGAAGCTGTAATTGAAGGATTAACCCCTGATCTGTAAATGGACCAAACATCTGTCTGAAAAGCTCCTGACCATTATCCGTCTCGGGTGTAGCCTCTGGGAGGCTTCTGACCTCCCAGATGTACCTGTTTGAACACCTTTAATAAATACCTGATTTTGCTCTCTTAATCTTGTCTAGCCTGTGTTTCAGGCAGCCTTTCCAAGGCATCATAGGTACCACACAGRTACACACACCACAAGACTGTGGTACCTGGGGTGGGTCCTGGAACTAATAGTGCCATACTGTGATAAAGTGATAAGGAAGAAAAAAAGAAAATAGCCAAGGAGAACTCATTTGACTTCCCTGCCTTCCTGCACACACAAGTATTGATGTAACTCTGTGAGATTAAAAAATGGGGAATGCTTTCACGTCTACTGCTACCTTTTTTTCTCTAAAATGCCTCACCAAAAAAAAGAAAGTTGAAAATCTCGTTTCCAAGGGTGTTCAATCAAAGACCCCAAGATGTATTAGTTTGAATTAGTTACGAGACTGAAGCTGAAGTATTTGGAGGACATTAAACAGTCATGTAGACAGCCTCAGAAATATAGTGGCAGTATTTCACTTAGTTCACTTCAAACGATGCCCACATGAGGATTCAATGCACTTTAACTAATACACTTTAAATTCAGACCTCAAATAAATTCGATTACCAGGTAGACAAGTTCTTAATTGGTCATAAAATCCTTTAAACCTTCTTTTTTCTTTTTCTGAAATTATTGTGGGATTGCACAAAATGTGCCTCAGAAGGATGAGTGGCACAGTCTAAGGAATATTCCACTGGACAGAACTGAGTGGGTTGCCCACAGCATATTCAGGATTRATGGGGTCAGTGCAACATATTTTGCAACCCAGGCTCCCACATTTACCTGCTGCTGTGGGCAGGCAGCAACACCTCACCATTGCATGTTCACACTTTTGTGTGAAAGGTGCATGGCCACGTCCTGCTCTCCTCAGCTAACCCCATGTTGTTCCTGAAGACCTTTCTGTCTGGACCCCCTCAGTGCTGTTTCACACCTCCACTGCCCTTGGATATCCACAGGTTCCCCTGCAGCCTTTAGCCCTGTAACATCCATTGTGAATTCTTCCTCTCCTCTGACCCACTGGTGTTGCCCCAGTGAGTGCTGCTGCTCAGAGGAATCTCTATGTCCTCAGGCCCTCAAACACTTACTTGRTAGATGAGTATTTAATGTACTTTATGAAGTGTTGAAATAAATGGCAAACGACAGATAAAATGTTGAAAATAACATGCTACTTCGACACTTTATGCTTCATCAGCTTCTTATTTCAACACTTTACACTCAAAGTGTGAATATGATAGGGTTTATCAAGGGCATTTATCTTTGAGTTATGTTAGCATGGAGGATTGTGATATAAAACATCCATGTTACTCACAGTTACAACATGCTGAATATTCAATGCACGGTTTGAAAAATTTGTTAAACTCTGTTTACTTTCATGTTCTTTTTTTAACCAAGGATGCATTGTAAGTCAGCCAGAAACCAAAGGTCCTTCCTTCTCTTAAAATAAATAGCAATACACATTGACTGACTTCAGAAGTCTTGGTGACTCCTAAGTATGAAACTGTTTTATACAGAAAAGCTGAAAGGTAGAAAAGCTGAAAGAAGAACCAAAATCAGTTTCAAAGTATGATAGATGAATTAGACATTTTCAGCACACTATTTAGTCAATGCAAAACTTTTTTTGTACATTGTTGATTAGCAGAGTTTTTATCACAGCAGTATCAGACAAAATTCTGTGTTCCATCACCCCAGGTATCGAGAGTGCAGAAGATTCAAACACTTTGCCAAATAAAATGCCATAAAAATATCAATTTTTTAAATATTCTCTTTAGCCAGTTTGTCACTTATTTCCCATCATTTATAAATGTCACAAGAATATGGTCCATAGATGGTGCAGAAGCTACTTTTGCTGTTTATATATCTTATTAGTGCACAATAATAAACCATTATTACTCTTATAAACTATTAGTCCAATGTACAGAGCCATCTGAATCATTTGTTTTTATTACAATTCCCACAAGGGCATAAATATAATTTCTACCTGGCAGCACATTAGAAGATGCAATAATTTCTGACAGGAATCAATACTGTTACTGAAAAAAATCTTTACTTGCTCACAAGGAAGTTTATTTAGAAATTCTACATAAAAGTGAATTGTTTCTCCCAACACAATTATACCTGTCCCTCTATTTCAGTGCCTAATAGAAAAAACTTTGATCACACCTTCGGAATGGTGTGATCTTCTTTAAGGAAGACAGAGCATTTGGTAGAAGTGGCCCAAGGAGATGAAGAACTTGAAAGCACAGTGAGTTTCCTCTGGGACAGTTTTATTTGCCTGAGAAAACGAAAACAAATACATGAAAACTGATTTTTCTAAAAGTTGCTTCTAGATTTAACATTTATATTTATTTGATCACAACACCGGTAATTTGTTTGGCATAGCCAAACTAATTTGTGAGCTTTTCAAATATTTAAAATGTCTGTTTGAGCCAATAAGCTTTCTTTCAGATGCAAAAACTTTTTTTTTTTTTTTAACTGCTGAGCTCCTCAATATTGAACAGCAGTGATCTTTTCCACGAATCATATTTTCAGGATGTGTTGTCAAAGGTACTGCTAACAATTTTGTGCCTCTCAACCATCTTCCTAGATGTTATTGATATAATCATATAACACAAATGAGCTTATCTGCATGAGGTGATTCAAGATCCCACAGTGCTGGGTAGACACCACATTTTTCTGACTTCTGTAAAACATCTGTCAGCAGACACAAAGCTTTACAAGCTGCTGTGAGCAGTGGGAGCTCAGACATGTATCCATGGGGAAAGAAAAGGAAAGGAGATAGAAATATTATTTTCAGAATATGTCAAGTTTGTAGGCTTTAGATTAAAAACACATTAAGGGATGTGGAGAAAGTGTGATGTTATGGAAAAACTGCACATTAAAAAGAGGGTTTGGGTGGTTGGCACTTGCTGGTAATGGGATAAAAAGTCCCTGTGAACTTGATTTTCAGCTGGTCTCCAAGAAGACTTTCAATATGTAGTTGTGTTTTAGGTCTATATTACTGGAATAAAACACTTTGAACCTGAATGTACTTTAAAGGGTTTTGGATAGATATCATTTGAAACAAACAAAAATGCCCTTCCATCARTGTTATGTATTTACAAATCATTTTCACAAAATAAAAGAACCTGATTTTTCAAACACAGTATCTGAGCAGAGATTATCAGCCAGCTGTATAAACAGATAGTTTAGTACACTGCAGCTAACATAAATATATTATTTTTAAGACCAAAGGTATAATGTAACTTCTGTAGAGCCATATGGGTAATCACTTCGTACAACAGCTTGTGAGATGTTTCTTGTCCTTGAAAAGGKCAAACTTTTCCTTTCAAAGTCTTTAATCTGAGATTCTGTGTTTCTTCTGCAATCACCTTGAGAAGAGCAAGGGAACTGCAGTCTCTAGATTACTTTTAATTACTTATCAGCTATTATAGAGGAAAGATGTGCAATAACTCTGACTTTGATCTTGCCAGAAGAAAAAAAAATTACTAATTCTGTATTATATAAATTKTGCTGGACCTTTATAGAGTTAATTTTCTTCAGAGCTGCTCATATGGGGCTTAGAGTTTTGACCAAAACAATTTTGATAGATCACAAACTTTCAGTCTGCTGCTGATCAGTGCTTGCAGGGTGTCAGGTCCCCTCTGTTTCTCACTCTGTGCCCCCAGGTGAATAGACTGGAATTCTTTGCAATAGGCTGGGAGAAGAGACAACTGGGCAGATCACCTACCAAACAGGAGGCTTAACCACGTTTTTCTCAGGAACTGGCTGGGCATCAGTCTGCTCGTGGCAGGTGGTGAGTGGTTGGCTTAGCATCACTTGCTTTGTTTTCCTCTCTCTTCTTCCACATGTTCCTCATTTATTTTATCTTACTATAACTAGTAGTAGTAGTAGTAGTAGTAAAGATTGATAATGACAATAATAGTAATGATGATAATAATATTTATGTTGTAGTTCTCTTGACTCTCAAATTTTCTTGCTTTTTTTTTCCATTTTCTGGGAGATGCTGGGAGACAGAGGGTGGAGGGAGGGAGTGTGCAATCAGTTCTGTGGTGTTTAACTGCCTGCTGTGGTGAACCAACAGCTTAGATAGAGACATAAATCTACAAATTTTCATTAAGGTTCATGCATTTTCTCACAGACACCTGAGTAACAGCATACATTCAGAATTCAGCTTCCTACCCCATCCTTCAGTCCCTCTGAATAATCTAAAGAAATGCTTTTGTGTCTGTGGAGCAGATTAGTGTGAACTTTTTCATGTTAATTTCTTTTTCCCCTACCAAAAATTTTGCATTGACACAACAAGAGGGGTCAGTAACTGCAAGGCAGGGGTCTGGAATAAGGTGAAGTGGGTATTCAATAAGCAAATTTTATTGCAAGGRACAAAAATATTAATTATCCTCTAAATGCCTTTTATGATTTCGGTCCTGTGCAGCCATTTACAAGCATCCAAAAGGAATCAACCCCTCATTGTGTCAAGCTCCCTACAAATACATATTTCCAAAATTATTTTAGCCTTATCAGACACTTCAGTCTAAAACTTGGAGAGGAAGGTAGAATACATGGAAGACAAGTGATTTTMGTCCTAGGGGTAAGTGACTAATAGAGCTGGGATAGAAGTTCAATTAGCCTGCTGACACCTTGTCCATTCAACTACCATGAACTACTAAGAGATCTTCCCTTTCTTTAACTCCCAGAGCAGATTTTTAATGGCATTCAGCATCACAAAAGACTGAAGGTCAAGGAACCTCTTCAGGTCAGGAAGCTTGGTATGTAAGACAGAGAGCATAATGTTCTTGTCAGATATCTCAGACTTGTACTCTGGTGGTTGAGGACATGGTTGGTTTTGTTGTTTTTTTTTTTTTAATTGCTATTTATTTATTTATTTGTTTGTTATAGCTCTTTTTTATATCAAAAATATTTGGGGAGAAAGCAAATAAAATCAAGTTTTATTTTACAAGATTATTTTGCATAAAGGACTACTTAACCTTATTAGCTAACAGATAAAGAAGAGTAGGATTTAAAGCATTTAAAATATATTTTTAATGGTTGTTACGTAAAACATTTGCAATAAATTGTTCTATGAAGAGAATATTTAAGAAAAACCTGCTGCTAACAGTATAAACTATGTAGTCCATTCATTGGCCATTTAAAGCAAAAGGTGCCAGACTGCTGTTGGAAGCAGTGATGACTTGTTTGGGAAACTAAAAATGCTTTTCTTTAGAAAGCTTATAGTCTTCCTAAATTTGTTCAGTGACAAAAGAATATGAAAAGTTTGCAATGAATGCTTGTCATCAACAAAAAGAGTTTAGGAACATTGAATTAAAGCTCAGGTTTCTCTGACTTTTGAGCTCCATATTTGGCAGACCATTTTTCTTCCTAGAAATATGCATACTGACAGGGGATGTCACATGTTCATGATGTGCCAAAAATTTTGARTCCAAAAACTTTCTCCGTTGTCTTGTAACTGAACTTTTGTCCTTTCTGTTTAGAAATGCTTCATGGGGCAGAGTTAGAAAAAGGGAATTTGCGCAATCAAACAGAAAAAATGTTGGCAATCAGAGCAGACTTGTTGTGAAGCCATGCTTAAATTCTGAATAAATCRTGTGTGAAATTACACCTGTTTATTTACAGACAGTGTGCAACAAAAGGAATAATAAAAAAAAATATTTAAATCCTTAGACTACTTGACCAACTTTTTGCACAAACTAACCAGCATGTTTAAAACAAGATTACACACTGAATAATAGGGCCTGAGGAACAAACTCTGTTGCAGGAGATCTACTAAATTAACTGCTATGACTAACACTGACATAAGGAATGGGAGAAGGAACACTGCTGCACATGAAACACCCTGCCTCAAAGTTCACCATGCTCTTGAGGCCCAGCTATGTGGGTGTCCCTTACAACATCCATAGAATACTCATATTCTGGGAAGAAACTAGTACAYGTTCCTTTCTTTCTTTTTTTTCCCTCTATTTCTTTTTCTTTTTTCCCCACTTCCACATGTGAGTCTTTTCGAGAAAAGAGAATATATCAAAAAGCRCAAGTCTAGAAAGATCTATATTTTATGTAGACAGCTAATGCCATATAAACAGAAGTGCAAGGCTGKTGAAAATGAGAAAACATTTTCTTTTTATCTCATATCTACAGTAAATTAATTACATTCCAAGCCCATCCCCAAAGAGTAAAGCAGCATTTGTCTGTACTGTAAAACCAGCAAACATCAGAACCAAGGTAAAGAATCCTGCAAGTGATGCATGGTATCCTAATCCATCTGGTACACAACAARTGTCTTGCAAATTCCCCTATATGAGATTCACCAGAAGGAGAGGTTTTGTGTTTTCACTGTTTAAAACCCATTAAGGGGAAAAAAAGCCTCCCTTGCCAAATTCCACTCCACTTGAGGCATAAAAAAAGATAATGAAGTTAATTCAAATACAAATTCAAATACTGTCTACAGTATGTCTGAAGAAGGAAAATATCTCAGAGGATACTATTCCCCTTCCTTTGTGTGGAGAAGTTAAATCATTTGTTCAGAGAATGAGGTTATCCATTGGTTTTGTCCATTTCTCATGTTTTCATCACAGAATATCTTTTCAGACAAGAGAGGCTGTATASGTCACTCCTGCACAGGCCACCTTCTTTTATAAACCTCTAACCTAATACYAGGTAACACACAGTTGAGCACTAGGCTCTTTGGTGAATTTCCATTTAGTGCAGCCTCTTGTATAGTTATGCAGTTTCAATATATCCAATGGGTTTCCTTGGCTTCATATAGAATTTTCCTTTAATCTCCTTCATAGAAAATCTTTTCACTGAGTAGTCACATTGTCTCACTTAACACTAATCTTTTTCAAATTTCACTTTAAAATGGTACAAGACCAGGTTGGATGAGGCTCTGAGCAAATTCCAGTGGAAGTTGTCCCTCTCCATGATGTGGGGGGCTGGAAGTAGTTGATCTTTAAGGTCCCTTCCAATCCAAAGCATTCTATGATTCTGTGAATGCTCAGCATCTTTCAAATTGTTCTAATGCCAAATGTCCAAGTTGTTTCTCTCAGGTGATGTAAGTGCTTCTGGCCCACAGAGTAATGGTGCCTAGCAGTGCACAGATCTAGTATTTTTGCACTTACAGAAGTAAAGTTTTTGTCAGCTTGTAGTTTCCTCAGCTCATGTGAAGCACCTTTTCTTCTATTCTCATTTGTAAGGAATTCTCAGCAGTGGTCAAGGTTCCTCTGTGCATAAGGATTCTTGCATATTCTTTGACTTCACAAACATCACATTTCACTTGCCCTTCCTATTTCTTCTTTTTCATGTTGCAGACAATTCATCTTCTTGGCATTTATAATGAGTCAAAATTGACCAAACCAATCTTCCAAGGTTAATTATTAATTTGATTCATCAATAATTCAAGCATTTTTTTCCAGCTGTGTGATGTCATCTGTGTTAGTTAAGGACCTTAATTTTAGATTATCTCAAGTCATGCTCTCTACCTTATTTATCATTCTTACTGTCTAGTTTAAGAATATGATGAAAAGCTGTAGTGATTCTGTGCTTCCTTACATTATATATATATGGCTTTGGACTTGTTAATTATTTTTTTCAATGCTGCAAGAGTCTTCAAACATAACTTTCATACTTGCAATTACATTATCTGAATACCATGTGACTTTGCAGCTTTCCATATTGTTTCCAAACAAGCTGAAACAAAAGTCAATGAAAAGGACAAACATCATTGTTGGCTTCTTGCTTTCTTCAGCAGTCAGCAGAGCATACATACCCAGTCACTGCAGCTTCAGTCTGGTTTGAAGTTGCCCTAGCTGTCCTCCCCTTTTACTCTTTAAAATGCCTTCTGTCTGCAAATTATTTTGCTCACCTGATGTGCTTTCCTAATTTTCATCTCAGCACAATCTTTTTACCAAGTCAGTTCCACTATTAATGTAGTCCTTTCTCTCACATTTCTTCTTCCTCWCATACGTTATTCCACCAAAATTGACTAACAGTTTCTTTAGCATCACATTTTTCTTTAGTCATAGTGATTATTCTCAGCTTAACCATTTTGTGCATTCTTTCAATTTTTCATTATTCACAATATCATAGAATGGGTGAGGTTTGGAGGAATCACAGTGGTTCATCTGGTSCAATCTCTCTGCCCAAACAGGATCACCCGAGCACATGGCACAGGATTGCATCCAGACAGCTCTAGAATATCTCCAGTGAGGGAGAYTCCRCACCCTCTCTGGGCAATCTATTTCAGTGCTTGGTCACTGCACTGTAAAGATGTTCTTCCTCATGTTCAGGTGGAACTTCCTGAGCACCAGTTTCTGCCTGAGCCTCCATTACCTCTTGTCCTATTGCTTGAGACCACCGAGAAGAACCTGCACCCATCCTCTTGACACCCTCCCTTTACAAATTTATACACAATAATGAGGTCCCTTTTCAGTTGTCWCTTCACAAGTCTCCCAACCTTTCCTCAAAAGAGCGATGCTCCAGTCCCTTAACCATCTTTGTCTGTGTGATCCTTGAATGTCAACCACCTCTCTTGGACCCCTCTTCAAGTATAGACACTTTATAGAAGAATTTAGTTGTGTCAATATCCCGGTAGGGCTTCATAGGGATACGCCGTAGTCCTGTCTTGTGGTTATGTCTTTGACTGCTTCCACTTGCTCAAGGCTTTCCCTTGCTATAATTCTCCCCTTCCCACACTTTATCTCTTTTGGCCTTGTCCCCATCTCTCTTTAAATCTAGTTTAAAGTTCTATACTCCTGATTAAATTGAGTTTTCTTTCTTTTTACTAATCTCATTCTAGAAATGCCTTCATTCCTTACAATGATGTCATCATACTTGCAGCTTTTCCCAGAACTGTGRTTTCTTTCTCTATTTTAATCTTTTTAAAACTTATCCAGCTATTTCTGTCCTTAGATCTTCTAAAAATTTTCTTTCCTGCATCTAGTTTTGCTTCCCTGAATATTTCTTGTCCAGTCTGTAATGAGGCTTCTTCATCAACATGAATTAATAGACTGAAAATTGCCTAAATGGTACCTTGAATGCCTTCCTCATAGAACTTTCCTTTCATCAAAATTGAATTTGGTTTCAACTACAACCAATTTTGGAATCTCAAAGTTGGGGTTTTTTTCCACTTAACCCTCTTTCCCATAGGGAAACATTTTCATGAACAACAGCATTTTCTACTCTCCCGTTTTCAACATCCAGTGCCTTTACTAATAATAAAGTGCTCTCTCTTCCTTTTAGTGTGGGTAAATGGTGAATTCCATAAAACCTTCCAATGTCTTCAGGAGAAATCCACCTGCAGCCTGTAATCAAACTGTGCATCTCAAGGCAATTCTGAACTTTGCCCTTGACAATATGAGAGAAAGAAATGACTGAGCGGGGATGCAGTAATGTTACCAAGAATTACATTGGTTTTAGTATTTTTGTCAAGAAACACAACATCTTTTTTTAAAAAAGTAACARCTCCTTTTGAGAATTTTCAACTACCTGCACTGACAAACATTCCTCTCTTCTATTAAAATAARATCTTAATAATCCATAAGGGACAATTGAAATAATAATAAGCTACCATTTTGCAAGAATTGCTTTTGTAATATGATGATTTCAGCATTAAAATAATTATGTTTTTTAAATTATTAGCCCTCACAGTCACTATTTWAAAGTAAACTGTGTCTATTGTTCTTGAATTTCTGATCAGTTTTGTCTCATGTAATGGGTGGGTTGCTATCAGATGTTTGGCAGACTACAATGCAAATTGAGTTTTTTAGTCTGTGGTAATATCCACTAACCATACACATTTCCAAACTTCAAAATGCATGCTAGAAAATTACAGTTGATTAAATGCTTTGTTGTGAATCGCAGAACAAAAGCTGAAAATCCCGCTCTGCTTTTCATTTATTATATCAAACAATGATGTTATTCCACCATTGTAGAGCATAAAAGGTGTGCTCATGTTTGAAGAACATAGCGTCCATAAGGTTTAATCTGCAGTCTTATGTTCAGAGGGGTTTGTAAATCGATTCTTCACTAGATGCTGTCGTTCTTGTCGATTGAAGATAAATGGCTGAATTCCAAGAGAATACAACACAAAGAAAAGCATTAGCCCTGACAATTCAYAAACAAACTAAAGAATATTATTCACTCCTTGTTCTTGTTAAATAGTACCCAGGTTTCAAACAATATAGAGGAAGCTTACTTAAATCATTGCAATTATTTAGTAAAATGAGTTTGTTTATGAACAAATGTACCAAAAGAAAAAAAGATTGATTTCTTTATAAGAAATAAAAAGAGGGAGAAGAGGCAGGAGAAAACTTTACCATAGTCCCAGCAGCTATGTTAATAGCTATAGCTTTGTTTTCAGCCTTTTTTCTTTTATTATCTTCTTGCTGACCTATTTCTTCACTGAAAAAAAAAATATCTGAAACACATTGAATGCTTCTAGGTCGGAGGTTCCCAGCGTCTGTGCACCGTGGTGACAGTCTCAGGAGATTTTCAACCAGCAAGAGTTTTCACAAATCTCTCATGAAAACCTTCGGGTTACCGGAGGCTAGAAAGGTTTGGGCTTGGTGTGGGGTTTATTTTGCACTATATGCATTTGTCTTCAGCCTTTGTGAATTTGCGATTCCCTGGATCACTTGGCTGCCTACTCCCAGAAATTAAAATATATTTTACTTTTCTTTCTGTGACATTAAAAATGCATTGCAATGAATAATATAGTAGGGCTGTGTATAAAACTAAAGCTTCTGCATTCCTTTTAAATGTTTGTTCTTTAAGAGAGATTCTCTGAGGGAAACTTATTGAAATGATGAACAGTAATTTAATTTTTTATCATAAGCATTAGTGGAAAATAAAGGACAAAAGTACTTTACAGGGCTGAAGAAATGGAAAAGATATTTATCATGGGAAAATACAGCATCCAAGCTGAATCTCTGGCAGTGCACATTCTTTTTCTRTTCAAAGAGTGGCAATAAGGAGATTAATATTTAGAGTCTAGAAACATTTTCTATTTATGTCRTAAGCAGCAAGTACTAAAGTAACTTACCATGAAAGTGTGCTTTAAAAAAGTATATAATCAACAGATGAAAGCAAAGCTTTTGTGAGAAATCATTCCTAAATTTTGAAAAGAAATTCAGTAACTATTCTGGAGGAATGTTAAAAGTAACAGCAGTTACTTTATCATTAACCTGTACATATCAGTATTTCTGGTACAAGCAACACCTGCACTTTTGGAAGACATCTAATGAAAATKKTTACAGGAATTTGCCAGTYGTTCAAAGATTTGAAATATCATGCCACATCACTGCAATTTCATGGAGAAAATTTAAATACTGCTGAAAGACATAGTAATTATTGAAATTAAGACATGTATAGAACTCTTCAATTCAGCTACCATTTTTGATGTTCTTCATTCTTGCACAACCTTTTCYGATATCAGTGTGAACCTCTACCTAACAAGGAATAGGTCTTTGCAAACTGCCAAATGCCAAATGGCTGGAAAAAAGATAAAAGTAGTGATGTTTTTCCCCCTTCCAAAAAGAAAATATCAGCTGATAAATCGAAGTCTAAAACTACAGAATCAAAATATTATTTTATTTTCTCTAGAGATACCTCATGAATTGGCATCCTTTATAAAAGCCAACAGGTAGCTTAGTTTCAGTAGGTCAAAAGGCTTGATTGAGGCACACACTGCAATTCCATTTATGCATGACAGGTGCTATCCAGCTTTACAATATTTTGCATTAAATGTAGATAAGCTTTTTCTTCAGCACAATCTCAGACCAAGCCCAAAGATATTTTGAGATTTTGCTGAGCTATGCAGAATATCCATCAATAATGTTGTATACAGTAAMTTGTGAATAAAATACTGTGGTTATTGGAGCATTCCTTTAAAAATCCCATCTGTAATTGTGAATTACTAGTGACATTTGTGTATCMGTTTCTCTCAGTTGTAGTAGCCACACATCTCTTTCTTTCTCTCTCTCTCTCYTTCTMTTATGCAACACACAGAGACATGGATAAGAGAAAAATAATTTTCCTGTTACAAACTAAAATAATTGTTTTGTCTGCCACTATATCTCAAAAACATGACTATTCTCTATCAATTTAACAAACTCAGAACAAGAATATCTTCAGTGATGAGAATTCCTATGTGAACTGCTTCCAAAATCCTAGTTAATCTATAYGGAAAATACCATTTTCAATCTGAATGTGCTTTTAAAAAGTGTTAATCCTTTTATTTTTGTCCTTCATATTATTCTAAGGGCAATTATCTCATTGATGAGGAAAAATGGTACAATGAAAATTGTATAATATTCAAAGGCAGAAATCATCAAGATTTAGTGCATGCCTTTTGCCTCTCATCTTACAAAAAATCACGTAGAGTAGCAAGGATGTAAAAAATKACAATGGCATTTCAGTTTACCAGGTCTGCAAGTTAAAATCAGCATGCCTAAGTCAGTCAYGGAAAATGCTTTGCTATCAAGGCCACCTATTCCACACCATGATATGGGGATATCTCTCAGCCACATTCAAAGGAATGGGAGACCAGTAGGGCAGACCTAGTTATACATAACCAGGAGTGAATGTAGGCTTCCAAACACCAAAGCTTTCTACATAGCACATCTCAGTTCTATGACTATGCCCCTTACATTTTCATGCAGCTTCCTGATGTTTTGAAGGTCCTCATCTTGCAATTTATATTATTAAAATCTTCATTTGAGAATAAAAGGTTGTGCTCTTTCTCAGAAGAAGGGCTGTGCCCAAAAAAGAGGATTTRGTTTCAGACACATCTTTGTCTAATGCATTCTAATTTAACCATTGAGTCAAAGATTCATASAGAAAGATTTTAACCCTGAAACTGCTGGTATGGTTGCCCTCAGTGGACAAATATGTGTTCTGTTTATGTATATATACATGTAGTCATGAGTTTTGTAGGCACAAGACCAAATAGTCAAAAAAATTGTGTATATTCCACCGGTTATGTTAAATACCATGAGACTAAGTAGAACAGCAGAGGTAGGAAATCTAGTGGAAAACTTATTTTTATGCCACAGAACTGAACAAGTCTCAGGGAAAGAAGAAGCCCAAGAAAAGAAACAGTTTTACAGGTTTTATTCTTTCTTATGAAAAAATGTGAAATCAATTTGGAAAGTGAAAGTACAGGCCACAGGAAAAACAGGCGAGGAGCAAATAGACAAAAGGAGTAGTTACATAGAGAAATATCAGGTAGGCCTATTTTTTGAAAGCACTTGAAAACACTTTGGAAAATAACAATGGTCTCCAAGGATTTCTGATGGAGAAGTCTCATATTTAGTAATTTGCACTGAAGGTTCTGAAATACAAGCARCAACTTGAAATGTCACCTTTTCTCATCTCTAATCTCTCTAGTGGATGTCCAGCTAAGAACCTGGGGATCTCACAGCAACTAAGCTGTTAAACTTTTTGCACCTGAAAGAGTAAATCGTGTCACCTTGAACAGGATTTTCTTCATGGGCATCCAGTACCTTGTGGATTGGAGTCAAGACTTTTCTGTTATTGCCAAAATGCCAAACTCAAGTGCAACAATTTTGTAATGAAGACGTGCAGCAGGAAAAGTACCTGCAGAATGATGAGGAACACCAGCAGGTAGTGCTATTTTACAGGTTCAGAACTTGCAAATTGTCTTGCCTGTGGCACTGTGACTTGGGTAAGCAGGCTGACTTACCTGCCATTTCTTCTTTGTCTTCTCTAAATAGTGAACTAGCTCGCTTTGATGCCAAAGAGTTTTTAAGATGTTCAATCACTGCATGCRCACAGTTTTGAGGATAATACTTTTTGTGGATACTAACATTGATGTTTTGATATTCCAAGATGTGGTTTTATTTTCCTCCTTTAGTACATGCCAGTCTRTACATAAGAGTACTGAACAGTTCACAGAGTCAACATGGAGCAGGACTCTTTTGCAGATAACCCAATTTTGAAGGCAATATGAAAAAGAGTTGAGAAAATKATGTGTGGAAGAGATAGGTAATGAATAATTAGGAATTAAATCTAAAAGTAAGAATAAGACATCATCCCTTTAAATGGTGAACTATGACCCACCACTGCAATGTGCTGCRAAAATCAGAAGTAGAAGGGAATTTGAAGATAAATTGTATTAAAGAGCAGCAGGAATTTTAAAGAAGACTGTCATTTGCTTAGGCATAGCATAAACTGCTGACTGCCTCAAAATGAGATTATGTTGTCTGGAGAAAGCCTGCCTTACACTTATGCTTTTTCTTAAACTTTTTTTTGCTCTGCCCCTGCCAAGTGGACATGTAATCCTATGCAAGGTGACCCTTGGCTCTCATCTAGTTGAGCAATTCTTATATTCTCACACTGCAGGATTAGCTCCCACTGGGAATGAGAACCACAGCACTTTCCCTCTTTCCCCTTCCTAATGGAAGGAAGAAAAAATAATGGGAAAAAGGACATGACTGCTTGTGACTGCAGGCCTCAAGACAGCTCAGCAATGCTTCTGGGAAAGGAAAAATGGAATGTGAGGCGGATGAGAGATTGGTGAAGAAGAAGTCCCTACAGACTCTGCATGCATGAGGAGGAGGTAGCACAGAACTGGATCCATCATCTGGGTAACTTAACATCTTAGACTCCRAATGATGGTCTAGTCCTTTAATACCACCCTGTAGACAAAAATCAGTGCTCCTTGAATCCACTTAGTCACAGCCTGCAGCCTGCAAGCCTGCAGTTCCTAGTGGATATAATAGCGTCAGAGAAGTTAGCTAAAAGTGARGTTAGCTTTAGAGAACAAGAGAAATAAGGGAACCACTGCAGTGTGAATCCTGACTAAGGCTATCACTAGAAATGTCCATGCTGCCTACAAGTAGCCTTTCAGCTCTGATCTCAAGGGTCATTTTCCTACATAATGAGAACAGCATGAGGAAGGAAATCATAATGCAGGTTCTTGTTCTATGAATATTTTTTGAGCACTGCCCTGATGTGTCCAGTGTTTCACAAGCACTAAAGGTACTAAAAATTTTTAATAGAACTCCGAACTTTACTGAAGAAGGAAGATTTTTTTCCCATATGAAATCTACACTGAATGGAAACGTTTATAAGTCTAGGAACGTCTGGATAAAAAATATCTGAATCTATTTCTCACTTATTCTATAACACTCTTTCTCTGACTTTCCCAAATTATATTTTAATGCTGCTTTTTTTATTTTTCCCTTTTCATAGATCATGCTATGCTTCAATGCAGGTGACAAAATTTTACCTATCACTTTATACCTCTTAATCTCTCTGGCTGTTTTCTCTGATTTGCATAAAAGGGGGGAGARTAACATGGTTAAACTGTTCAGCAGGTCACTGTTTAGCAGTAAAGTGACTGAATTCACATCCTGGAATAAGTTCCAGATGGCTGCTTCTTTTAAGTTCGGCGAAGGAGGGCTGAGGCGGTGGCAGGCGCATCATCCCTTTGTTGGGAGCGATCAGCAGCGCTGATCAACAGCTCCATCTCCTGCCCGGCRAGCAGCACGGCACGGAGGGGAGCCACAGGAGACACTGTCTTCACTGCCTCGTTCTGTTTAGGCAGAAAACATACGCTGAAATGTGTATTTTAGGTATTCTTCTTAGCTATTTCTGACCTTAACTTCTCACTTTTTTTCCTGGCAGCAAATGAAATGGTGCAGAAATCTAATATACCCAGACAAACCTCCAAAACTCCTTTTAAAATGTTGTTATTATTATACATTTAAGCCTCTCCAAAGTAAGGAAATAAGGGGCAAATAAGGTGACCCTTATGAATATCTATATCTATCTATATCTATATCCATATCTATATCCATATCCATATCTATACACACATATGTAGTTGAATATCTAACAAGGCTTTAAAAATATGCTGCAGACAGAGACAGACAGAGAAGGATGAAAATATTTTATTTTTTTTTTTATTTCAAAGTCTTCCTAAATTGTGTAAAATCAATACAGCACAAGAATGATGTATGTATGAGACTGAAGGATCATAGCTAAACTTTCATGCTGAGCACTTCACTGCATTCTCTCGAGCAGGAAAGTTCAAAGAACACCATAGCCTGGTAACCACCAAGCAGAACCTTCCACTGGCAATGTTGTTTATAACTGCATATTGAAATTCAGTCATAAAACTGTTTCATATGCATTTCTCTAGTAGAGGCATTAGTGTGCATTGAATGACTTATGTCTTTTGAAATCTGCCACATACTGCATTCAGCTCTCACCATAAATTCCCCAGAATAAAGTGGATAATGGAATTGTTTCTCGTCTCTCCCCTTACATTAACTGAAGCATTTCTTATATTCATTGCCACTTTCTGTTTTCTGGCTTTCAATAGCAACATTAATAGAAGTGGAGGTGTATTATCTTATCAGGACTTTTATATTTTCAAATATCCAGGGTGCTCTCACATCGTCTGCTTCCCACATAAAAGCTGACTGGGAAAAGAGAGGCTTTTCTCCCCACAATCAATATCTGAACAAGTGCTATCCAGCAAAAACATCTATAGTCTAGACATTAAAGCAAACCTTTCAGCAGCACATCCTGGTTTCTGCTATGWAGCATGACCGTGGCAGTTTATTAAAGCTTCTCTTTCAGTCTCTAACTTGATGCTTTGTACGATGAATCCCAGACCTTGGAGGTTCTCTTCTCTGCAAGAAAATACATAAAGAGAAGGATCAAACAAGTGACAGGTCTGGTTTGAGATTGAAAAATGTGACTGAAAACTTCTAATTGTCATCTAACAGGACCTGTAATCAGGCACTGTAATGAAGAACTCACAAATCCACTGAAATGAGGGATGAGCAATAACCAGCCACAGCAAGACAAAAAAAAAAACCCAGAAAGACAGCCTTACAAGTTTTCTTAAAGACTTTTGCTTTTAGGGAAAAGGACAGTGTATGAAAGTCCAGAAACAAAAGCAAATATCATCTTCCCCATGYGAAGCCAAATAAAGCCCTTCCCATCAGTGTGGCCTCTTTCTACAGTGTTCCAGAGGTTTTGCTTTCCAGCTGARTATGGCTCATTTATCTATAATGTCTTCACACACACCAGTACCTGCCTCCTTCACCTAAGCTGACAGAGGAGATGGGGGTCTGAACACCCAAACATTCCACAGCTTTCAGAGCCATAAAAAGGAGATGAATGGGGAACATCCTAGCTTTAAATTACTACTTAATGTAGTGAAAGTTCTGCTAGTATGTTTTCAGACATTTTCTGATTGTTTGCAGGCTGTAATCTGTTTTGCTACGCGTACAAATTATACTATGATTTCCAGTCATTCCCAGGATTTTTAACACAAAAGATTGCAGAATATGGCCCTTCATCATTATATTTAATGTCATTTCAGTGAATGGCAAAGACATGCAAGTGAACTATTTAGTATTTTCTTTGCAAGGACAGAGGAGCTAAAGATGGTGATTACAAATCACTCTGGGGCATGCCTATAAACTCCAAGTAATCCATTGAAGGGAGATAATGCTAACATATAATGGGAGCAAGGAGATCAGTATTCCCTTTTCACTGTAATACTAGGAAACATCAATATGCATTGCTCTGCTAATACAATGTGTGTTGTTTAGCAAAGTCAGAACAAGGCAAAAAAAGAACAAGATTAGAAACCCACGAAAGCGTGTCCTGTGCACCGATTGGCTGGAAAACACTTTTGTGCAGCAGCCAAGCAGCTAAAATCCAGAGACTTGTTTCATTACTACCAAACCAGAATGTCAAAATCAGCATTTCTCTCTATTGCCTCAGAGCTAATTCTTACCACAAATCATGGCTTTGTTAGCACGTACAGTAGTCTTTGCTTCCTGGAATTTCACAGGCTGTTTTTCCTAGTAAGAATTAAAGTCTAGGATGCTACTAAAGCCTGCTAAAAACCTCCTATCTCCTAAGACAACTTTTCTCACTTCTACTTCTCTAATCTCCTAAACAAAATACTACTGCACAAAATTCTTGGAGGCATCTTGGAGCAGGGTAAACATTGCCACCTTTCGGTTGACAAGAGCTTGTAGGGGCTTTGACTGAGAAGCAGGCAACAGCTCTTTTGAGACTGCATCCAGAGTTTTGCCATCTGTAGCCTATAGAAGCAATGCAAGAGGCTTCTGTTCATGTAGAATTTCAACACTTTCAAAGGAGAAATACAAACTTTTTTCTTCTCCTGTCCTGCATGCCTTAGCCAGTTATTATGTTTGTTAATACCTCCAAATCCTGGTTTTAGTCTGCTATGTGTCATATGCATTTTCTGTGTCTCCACATTGTTTTTCTGTTCACATATATTTACTGGTATTTTTATGCCCTCCTTATGTTATAATTTCCAGCCTCTTTGCTCTGAATACCTAAAGAATAATGTTCTATTCTTCTTTCACAGAGGAGGAAACCATGTCAATATAGCTCTATGAACCATGTGGAAAAATAAGTTTTTATTTTTTAAGTTCAGCATTTAACAGGAGTCAAGTAGTGTGCAGTTCAGGGAGATTCACATCTTGAAATGTGGATTGAGTCTATAAAACCATTAAAATTTATTTTCCATTGGAGARTTGTGAGGTTAAGCCATTAACTTTGTGAATTTTCAGAGGTTTCCCAGAAGCTTACTCAAATTTAGTGTTTGTATTATGTTAAATCTATTCTACTTATTACCCTAACAGCATAAATGACCGCTCATGCAATGGAGAGTGACAAGATTTTCCTAACAGTGCCTCTGAAAACCCAGGGTCACTTTGAAACTAGGTAACCTACAGAAACAACTGTATTAAAACAATATGAGTTTTGTGAAGCTGGTATTCTCTTGGGGACTTTTTCAGTTATTTGTGTTAATGCATAAACAGTCAGCCAATCCAAAACAACCTTTGAGTGGTAAACACAGAGAGGTTTGTGTTTTTGTGGCATGTGTGCTCTTTTGGTTTTGTTTGACAAAGGCAATAATAATGAACATAACAGGCACTCTAAAGGACAGCRATGATGGATGCAGAAACTCTGTATTTCCTATTATCATTTTAAATATTTAAGAAAATAACAAGTCTTTAGCATATTGATTTACTTTTATTACCTTCTTTGGCGGATACCTGGACACTATACTCACTTCCCATGAAAATTTTAAAACAGCCCACTAGTTGTTCTGTATTCCACCATCCAAGGAATGTTGTGTATCAGCAGGGACCCTCTCAGCTGGCCTCCAGCACAGCAACAACAAAATACAGGAAAATTTTGGCACATAATTAGGCCTTTCTAGCCATGTTTGGGAGGTACAAGACTGTTCTAAATTGAAGAGGTTACACAGTTCTTCACRTTCAAGTGCTTCATACTGGAGGTCTGAGAGATACAAAAGGAGTGTCCACACTCAGTCAATGCATTTCTGAGCTGAAATACTTACTTTAGAACTTGTAGCAGAGACCTTTTTGTTGTAGAACAAGGGAATGTGAGAAACGTTTAAAAAATACTTCATCTCATTTATGTCTTAGAAATCCTGCCTTAAATCAAGGTCCTGAGAAATGAGAAGATTTTCTCYAGAGTTCTATGAGGACAATAGGAGGGTTTTTTCCCCATCTATAGAACTTATCTCAAGGACTTGAAACCATAACTAGCCCAATTGCAAATTTCTGTGAAAACAGAGCTGTAGGTCAATTGTTTGTCTGAAGATCCCATTGATAAAAAGATAGCAGGAAAAAAAATGTACTTTCAAAAATGTACTTTTTTAAGCCTATCAACCAAAGCTAGTTCTTAATCTCTGAAAGACCCAAYATGTAACTTTTACATTGCAATATCTTCTAAGGTGTGTTCAGACAGCAGAATGCTCATCTGAAATTGTCTCAAAGTATATGCATCTAAAACCACTCAGGTTGCTAGGGTATTTCAATTACATTTATTTTGAAGTAATTATTTCTTTTCTACAGCAATGCAGAGTGCATAATTGTACTCTTGCATCCAACTGTGGCTTAATTGCAGCAATATTTGCTGGTAGCAAAAAGAGAAATTATTGATGGAGTAAAAGGTATTTGCTATGTTGTACCTCCCTCAGCATTTTTCTCAGCAAGGTAGAATTAATGGGCGAATGGGTGACCTCTAAATGTGCCTGAACTCCACTGCATTCTGAAAGGATCATTGTCCAGAAGGCTGTTTAAGATAATTTCCTTAAAAGGCCATTGGCAAGTGCCTAAAACCTCAATTGATCCTGTTCCAGCAGGAAATATCTTAACTTCCCCRGTCTGAGCAACTAAAGATTTGCGAACTTCTTAGCTGCACATGTGGCCCAAACTGCTTAGAAGTGAGAAAAGCTGAGAAAATGCTTCCTGCTAAATATAGAGAAAGCAAAATCTTGATGACTACAGATATCAGCAAAATGCTTGGCAGAATGAAAACCTGCCTTTAAATGGATGGTTGTTGAGAGCACTTAGTCAGTGCTAGTCAGGAGCATCATATGAGTTCATACATTGCATAGGTTTTGATAAGGGAAAAAAAAAAACCAAAAAAACCAAACAGAAAATTACTGAGGCTATTAAAAGATTATCCAGCAGGAGGAGATGAGACAGATTCCCAAGCACAAAGAAAAGAGGAAATGAGTTATTTAGAAAAGAGGTATTTATACCTGCTGTGGATCTGTCCATAAGGATTATTTAGACTAGGAAAGCAATGAATCCCAGTGTACAGAGAGGAAATTTTTTTTTAAAGACATTTCTTATACTTTGGGCATGTCTGACTGATACATAATCGTAAACATATTTAGGAATGTAACTGCAACGTTAGAAACTGAAGTCCAAGATTTTTGCTTTGTTGACATTTTCAACAGTCCTATTCAGTTGATATGAGTGCTACCTTTCTGGCAAAAAGTCTTTCAAATTTTGATGCCTCCACCAGCCTCTTAGCTGCTGCCTAAGCCTATCTTGCATGTGGAGCATGATTCTGTGGTCAAACTGTAGACCCAAAATGGGAAGAAAACTTTCTGACATGAGTAGTTGAACATCTCTCTGTGTCCATCATACCCAGCTGTGCCATGATGAAGGCACCCTCGGGAGTAAATGGCCTCTCACCACAGGATATGAAGCATCACTTCCAACACCAACACACCAGAGGCAACTGCATCAGATTCCATTCAGCTATCCAGGATCATATAAAGTATCTGTTAGAAGTGTTGGTTTCTTGACTCTACACTTATTCTTTATCTCAAAGACTGTACAGCTGGGATAAATTTTAAAAGGCATTTTACCCACTCTAGCATAGCTCCCAGGCTTGTGGTTCAGGCACCAGGGGGAGAACCAGTTCAGATCACACAGACTGGATATGTGAAAAGATTTTTCCATCTCCTAAGTGGCTTCCACACTGACTAATGGGTATAACCAGGTGTGAGTGATCCTCGTTGGTGCTTTCTACAAGAAAGGCATGTCTGACTTAGCAACCTAACTCTGGGGAATGATGAAGAGCTAAGAAACATCAGCATCTCTTGTTTGTTAGGTCATTTCACTTCTCTATTTTGAACTGTTCTGTTTCTTTCCTGTTTCAAAACAAATCTCTCTAGGAGGGACAATCCTAAAAGCTGTGCGAGCACAAAATAGTTTGTAAGAGTTCATCTCAAAGCTCAGGAATGATCCTGCACCATCTTTTTAGCTGTGCAGTCATAACCTTAGTGATTAGTCTGATTGGGCTGCAGTGGCCTCTGCTCAGCAACAAACTGCATACAAAAAAGATACCGAAACCCATAAGTCATTCACTAACCCAATGATCATCCAAAGCTTGCAGTTCCACTAACCAGCAGTGTTATAAAACATAGTAACTCAGAAATATTGAAGAGTTCGAGGTTGGCAGCCAGAGTGATGTTAGTGTTGATGGATCATGAAAAAATCAGATCTTACAAGCACATTATTTCAGTGACAATGACTTCTCTCATCTATATTATGTGCTTTTAGAATAAAATACAGCCTTTGAACCAGACATGGTTTCCTGTAATGACTTCAGACATAAATGTTAGTAGATTATCTCATTTGGAGCTAACAAGAGACAGAGCCCACAGACTCCTTGCTTCCTTGTAGGACTAATGTCTATTATTCATAAACATTTCCATTTTCTTTTCAATAAGGACAGAACATTTTTTTTCTCTAATGATATGAGTTACAAGCCTCTGAAAAACTGACTCACAGTCAGGATTCCTAATGCAAAAAATAGTCAGAGGTTTATGGCCATTTTTAAATTTAGCTTACAGCTTTGGCAGAAGCAAGATGTGCAACAAAACAAAACATGCAATAAATAATTATGAATTAAGCAGAAAAAACAGAGGCTTGTGATAGCAAGAAACATTGTTACTAAAAATTAAAAATACGACTGCAATATTTATAATTTAAAAGCAGAATTCTGAACCTAAAATTACTTCAAATTTAAATAGATTAATTTTTGAATCTTCAGATAGGTCCCTGTTGCTTTGGTTCCATGTGAAAAGCAGCAGGTCTTCTAGTTGTAGCTCAAGTACAGCCAAAAAACTTTCAAAACCTTGGCTTTTGGCCAAAAATATCAAAAATTCTCTGCAAGAATATCTTGTGCTGAGAGACTTGCCTAAAATCTACTAAATATATACTAAAATATACAGTAATAGTTGATGTATTCATTATTTATATAAGGTAAAGCAAATTCAACTGCTGGGAATACACCTAGGAAGTTGGAGAGTTAGTTAAAGGTCCTGCTTCAGGGAACAATTAATTATTTATACAAAGTGGAAACAGGTTTGAAAGAGGCTGAAATAATCTGTTTCCATAATGCCTGATAAACTGATAAGGCTATCCCTTGGGAAACGGAACATAATTTCAGAATGCAAGCATGTTAACTGTTTGGGACTTCTTCTTGAATCATAATACCACACACAAAATCTCATGAAAAATACTTTTTTAAGACTTCAGTGTTATCTATTCCAAACCTAATCATTTATTTGGCTGGAAATGCAGACCCAACATCTAAAATAAACCAAGCAAGCATGTAAGTGCTTCCAACTGGCTCCTAACGGTGATTCATTAACAAGTGGCTTGAAATCCTGGCATGGCGTATATCACTAGGAGCTACAGATGCATTTTTAAAGGTGTTTAGGCACCTAAAGATGCAGATAAGARGCTGGCAAAGTTTTAACCATTAGGCACCTCTTTGCATCTTTAGGTGCCTAAGTATCCTGAAAAGCTTGACCCTGAGAGCCATGCTGCAGGCTCAGTCAGCAACAGACCCCCCCCAATGGCTTTTCTACTGATTTTATTTAGGATCTTGGAAATAARAAGTACCTCTATCATTTTCCAGTTACCCTGATTCACTTATTTGAAATAAACAATGGATTTTGCATGCATTAAGTGTATGACTAGCAGGAAAAAATTTGTTTACATCCTGGTTTTATATTAGTGGCCATTGAGCCACCTGCATCTTCTGGAGATAAGAAACATCACCTGTTTCTCATTTACAGTATTCACATTCATTTCTACTTGGCTCATAATCCTGAGTTATCGTTCTTGAAATAATTCAGATGATAAGCAACTTCTGAGATATCTTTTCTTGAATAATACAGCCCTGAAAGTCATCAATTTTCTCCTTATCTCATGCAACATTTACAAATACATAGCCCTTCCCATATTAAGAAAGACACGTACCAACAATCATCACAGATATCAAACATAGAACAGGGAAGACTTAGAATAGAAAGTTCAGGGGGTTATCTTTTTCGGAGTTTTTTTTTTTTGGTTTTTTTTACTTCATATATTTGACACCTAAAGAAGCTAACCTTTTAAGAAAATGATCTTTAGATAGACATTAGTGTCTTAAAAAGTCTGACATAATTTACAACTTATACTCAGGCTGATATGTGCTTGGTATTTGCTCTCCTCTCTCCTTTCCAGCTTTGCTCTTACACTGTGACAACCAGTGCAGTATTGGTCATGCCTGATGAAGACCCAGAGGCTCAAGATTTTTCTATACTAAAGTTCAGATGGATATTTTGAACACTGTTTCTTTCCACTGCCCTCTTTCTTTTTACTAGCAGCAATTCTTTTGCCTSCTCTCAGTGATTGGGTAACGAAGAAAGGACAGACATATCAACATTAATGAAACAACAAATTGCATTTTACTGAAGTGGTCTATTTCACAGAGGATCTCTTAATAAAAATGAACCACAGTTTATAAGGTTATGACTGATCAAACATTAACATCTCTCTCTGCAGATTAAGCATCACTTTCAGTGCATGTCACTTCACTTTCCCATAAGGTTTACTGGCTTTTGTCACTGATCATGATTGATGTATTGTTTATATGTAGCATTGAACCCATGCTTTGGCTGTTTCTGGTAAATGAAACCCACATCTGTTCCAAACAGTGAAACTAGTATCAGTGTTTTACCTTATCCACACCAGCACTCTTTTCACAGACTTAATGCTACATATAAAAACCTTGCTTTCTTTCCTCTCTGGACTGCCTAAAATTTAATCATTTCAAAGGCAAAATTCAATGGAATTAATAGAAATTTGAGGCTGTCACAGACGATGGTTTAGATTAATAGTCCATTTAAACTTTAAATGTCTTCAAGCACTTGAGGCACATATGATTTTTCTTTGACGTTCTCTCAGCTACTCTATTTGCCACATACAGCTGAAGAATTCCTAAAATCTTTCATTAATTTTCAACCTTCACATGTTGTCACAATCCTTTAGATTTAATTTCTCTTCTAGAAGGACTGTTGGCTTAGAGGCGGAATCACCTACCATTTGTAAAGGSGTGAAACATTAAAAAATAATGCTTTTCAGTGGCATCATGCCCCAAGGGTGATTTTCTACTGAACACTGAAAGTTAATTCTTTTTCTATGCCAGGTGATTGCCATGAGCAACCAGTTCTGGTAGACTCATCTAGGTGCTGAAATGGGAGGTGATACTGGATTGCACATCAGGTGTCCAGTAGCTTAGTTCCATACAAAGGATCTGACTCGTGTTGGAAGGCTACCCYTGTTTGCAGGTAGTGCAATGAAACCCAGAGAGAAAGATATGCTGTACATGGCTGTGGAGGCAATGAGGACAAGCAACCATATCATAAAAATTGAAAAGTTATGCTAGAGGATAAAGCTCTCACTTATTTATGAAAACCACAACATTTTTTCACAAAAGGGACTCAGAGAGATCCGTGCTGGAATACTCAATTACCTTGTCATCAGGATCTTTCTTCTACAAGGAGAAATTCTGTCCAAAAGGGCCAGAGAATGGAAGTGAATCTGAATAATTTATATACTAAAAAATAAACCAGTGGACTAATCAATCAAATGTGCAGTTTTTTTCTCTGTTCTTCTTTGATGTTTAGTTTAATGAGCAATGAGTCAGCTCGACTTAGATAATAAACTTCAAGATGGAATTTAATGACATAAATCCAAAGACAGAAATCTCCAGACTACTCTTGAAGCAGTATCAGATGAGCTCTGTTGGAAGTCATCACCCCAGCTGCCTAAATCAGTTTTTTCTTAGAAATTATCAGGCTGATGACTGAGGAAATAGATACAATTCCTATCCTAATTTTTGCTGCATCAACCCAGAATCAGAGGTATCTTTACACAGAAATGTGAAATTGTCTGTATATTGTTTGTGGCTGATGTTTGTCTCAGAAGTGACTTTGAAAGAATAGTTAGGCGATAACCTCACCTCTACTTTGATTTTCAGCTGAGCTTTGTAGTTCTCTGTGCAGTGTACTTTTTTTTTCCCCCCTCATGCATCATATATAGAGAAAACTCTGTGAATTTTAGGATGACTCTGGCTTTCCACTAAGCTCTGTTGTACCTAAAAACTATGCATAACATATTTGACCTTCCTTTGTTCAGTGGTAAATGACTACAGAGGATGTCTTGATTTATCTTCTTTAAACATTCATTATTGGACATAATTGCCATATCTCTTATTTTCATTCCCTTGAGCAGCCCATTTTAATCTCATACCATATGGAAGAGATTGCAAGCCATCAACAGCGAAGGAAAACCTGAGGTAGATTTGCATCGAGATAAAATGCATCTGTTCTATAATTACTGGAGTAATTTCACTGAAGAATGACATAATTCTGGATTATGCCAATAACATCAATGTGTTAGACTGGGCAAGAAGACATCTGCAGTCCRCTCTATGTAAAGATATTGATCAGATAAAGTTAATGACCACATTTGGTGATGGCTAGCCTAACACGATCCTTCATTTTGTGCACTGAAATTTGACAGAACAAAATATGTCTTTATCAGGCTGCAAACTCCCTTTTATGTTCCACAATGTCATCATGTCTTATATTTTGRATTCATATATTATTTCTCCAAGGTGTTCAAAGTACCTGCTTTCTTGAGGTCCAAGGCTTAATACGTCATTAAATTATAATCACACTATCCTGGTTTTGGCCAGGATAGAGTTCTGGGACTGGAACTCTGAAACTCTGGATTGAACTCTGGAAAAAGGACTATTGCATCCAGCTAGAAACTTAGTACCACACAACCTCCTAACCCTGCAGGTGGGATGAGAAGTGAAAAAAGATAAAACTTGCAGGTTGAGATAATCACAGTTTTAAATAATAATTGTAATAATAATAATAATAATAATAACAATACCCAAGAGAAACCAGTGATGCACAGTAAAACTGCTCACCAGCAGTGTACCAATTCCCAACCCATCCCTCAGCCAGCTCCTGCCAGTTTACAGAGAATATGGTGCTCTATGGTATGGAATATTCCTTTGGCCAGTTCAGGTCAGCTGTGCTCCTGGCTGTGCTCCTCCACAGTCTTTCAAGAACCTGTTTGCAGGCAGTGCAAGGRAAACTGAAAAGCCCTTTGCTTAGGGTAAGCACTACTTAAACAACAATCAAAACTCTCAGAGTTTTATTAACAGTATTCTCATACTCAATCTGAACCAGAGCTTTAMCAGCTACTAAGAAGAAGATATTACCTCTATTCCAGTTCAAATTAAGACACACAGTAAAGCCCTTAGTGCTACATTCTGAGGTTATCCRTTCTACCTTACCAGTCTGCATTCCCAAGGTACAATGTACATTCCGGAGAAAAGGATTGACTGGAGCCAGCAGTGTGAAGGAAAAAACATCAGTAATCTCTTATTATCTTTACGTGCCCTATGTACACCGAACTAGAGTGAAAATAGAAGAGTGCCTTGACAGAAATTCTGGCTGACTTTGGACACACAATAGCTAYGAGATCAAAGTTAAACAGTCCACTGAACATAGTTTTTAGAAATCTGTTGAACTACTCCCTTGGAATATTATGGCTGTCCTTGTGCTTCACTTTCCTCACTTGACTGTTAGCTGAGAAGCTTGGGCTGAGAAGAGTCTAGACAGGACTCTGGGAAGCAAAGGCCTCAATAGCCAAGTTGTRTGGCTAGCAGTGAATGCCAAAGAGCGTAGGTAAACAGTGAAATAGAAGAGATCTAGGAGCCAAGCCTGAATCTGAACCTCTCATTATCTGCTTCACTTACAGCTCAGTTCCCTTACACCACTGCAACATGCTCCAGATAGCATTTGTCAAGATTTATTTACTTCAGTAGGGACTGCTCCTTAAAATTTGTGACTGCTGGTACTTCTTGGCCTTGGGACCAAAAGCCATGAGAAAAGTGACTAGGAGCTGAATGAGCTCAGAGAGACAATCCAGCCCACAGTGGCTTAGTAGCTATAACTACATCCTTGTGTCAAGAACTAGCACCACTAAATTTTAAAAAATAAATAAAAAATAAAAATAAAAAACTTTAATTCTTTTTTTTWAAATCCCAAGGCTGGTCCAAATTATAGCTGATCTCCAATAATTTCATTATGTCGTTGAATGAAATTTGTTAGTAAGTCAGTTTACTGAATGCTTGATTGCTTCATTCAATTCCTTTTAGCAATTTCTTAAGAGTCTAGGAAGTCATCATAACTGCTGGTTATATGAAGTCTAGAGAACCTTACAGGAGACATTTTCATGTATTGCAAATATTTTAATTTACTGTGAAGTAGCTGAAATTCAACAGCTCTATAAAATATCGACCTTGTTTACTTCTGGAGAGCTGTGTCAGGAATTCTTGAGCTAGGTAACAAGGCAATTAGTCTGTCAGATAATCCTTTAATTAGATTAGAGGGTGCAGCTACTATATGTTAAGCACCTATTCGTAAATGTAAAAGCCTGTCTTGGGGTTTATTAAGTATGTAAGGTCTATTTATTTGTCACATAGTTGATTTAAAACTGCTTCTAAAGGACTATACTATTCAAGAGAATAGTTAGGTTAATCTGACATGAAAAACCTTGAAATATTTCTGGGTTTTGTGTGAGCTAGGGACATATTTCAGATCTACGAGATCTTCAGATCTAGGAGACCAATSTCCTGTCACCCTGTATGGGAACATGATGGAAAGAGGTAAACATCWGCTCACTGCTAGGCAGCACAGGACAGGGTATATCTTGAAACCTCAAGGCTTTATAAGCCGAATACCAGAAAGCAGCCACTTGTGCAACATCAGGTCCCTGGCTAGGAAGCAGCTTTGATCCAAGTTATTTTATTGACAATTTTACGGTCATTGCTCAGTGAAGTACTTTCCAGATTTTTTCATCTGACTACGTGCCCTCTGAAGTCTGACGGCAATTATTGAAGCTATAACCCTTCTTCCAGCACAAAACCCAAACCAGAAGTCTGCAAACCATTCTGGCTAGAACATTTTTCCCCCGAGAAGGGGCTTCACAGCACAGAAAGGTCTCTTTTCCTTTTCCAGCAAACTCTAGACATCTGAGCAATTCAGCTCAATGTCAATTGAATTACACCAAATTCTACTTCAGATGAATTTTTGTCAATGAGATCTTTCAGTGGCATATATATGTAACATGCCAAATGCTAGATCATGACTCTGGAATATGGAGAACATTCATATTTATAGAGATTCTCAAACCCCCTTCCACTTTGCCTTGTTTATAAATAAAGTAACAGTAATAAATAAAGTTCCCAGTACTTGATAGCTGTGTCTTTATTCTGCAATTGAATAAAGTATATATTWGCATACCCATCAGACAGACCTGTGATAATTTTTATCACAAAAAAGCTGTTGAGAAAAGGTTGGGTTTTTTACCAAATCACTTAGGATTAACCTGATCTCTGTTAATGTCGTTCAGTGAAAAGTTTATAGTAACAGYGTATTCAAGATCTTTACTGTTTAAATGGGCACTTTGAGAGTATAACCTGTGGTGTTGTTTTTAAGGGCTTAGTAGTTGAAAAGACATTCCCTACATCTACATGAATATTGCATCCAGTAATGAATTTGCCCATAAAAAGTGCAGAGGACTGTTTTGTCTCATGGACATGCTTCTACTCTTTTTCTTTTAATACAAGAGAGGGCTTAGAGCAGGATGATATATCCCCAGCAGGATAACAAAACCACAGAGTGARCCACTCACCTTCATATGTTCTAACAGTTTGTATGAAGTAATGAACATGACTACAGAGCTTTTCACTGCCTCAGGCCCTGTACTAGGAGCTCAGAATACATGGAAGCTAGATGTCAGAAAGGAAACAGTATTTGGTTTGGAAATAAGAATTAATTTTCTGACCATCTTATGCCCACCACATCTATGAATTTCTTACATAGTACAAAGAATATTGAARTACATGGCCTTCTGTGGGCTGAATGGTAATAGAATCTGACAGCACAAATCACAAAACAAAGTTTTATTGAAGCAGTAGGAATGATGAGCATATAGCAGCTCACCAACTGCTGATAGCAGATACARGATCATGACTGATCAGATCTGGTGGACTGCCAGGGACGCTTGGGGTCTCGGGCATATGGCAGCAASAGCCAATCCTGCAAATGCCTTTTGAATGCAGCCAAGAGTCATGCCACTCCTTGGCTCCACCAAAGATGAAGTGATTTGGGAGAACCATACCTTATATGAATAATGTGTGTGGCATTCTGTCTGCACTACTGGTTCTGGTTGRAGACAGGGTGTCAGGATGCTGCATGTCACCTTCTCTTCAGGAATAGACATTTATATATATWCATGTTTAATATTCACATGCAAAATTTCACAGAAAATATCAAAAGATTGTATACTGAACTAGGGTTCAGTATATGTAGCTAGAAATCTCTCTATTACTGTTTTTATGTGAAGAGAGTATGGTGTCTCTCTTAGARAGAAAAAAACAGACAACAGTCAGAAATTGTCATTCAATGCTCAAGCATCAGCCTACCTCTAAGGCTTGAAAATGTATTTTTAAACTTCTAAATTATGAATATAAATTTAAAAATTACACAAGCATTCCTTTTCAGCTGTCTAGATGGAAAATTTGGATATTTGCCTTAGTGTTGTTTATGTTTTACTCACCATGCATGGTGATAATGTTAACAAAAAAAAATTGTCATAATAGCTATTTCCCCTTCTCTCTCTATCATAAATATGGATAGTAGAAAAATAATTTATTTTTCTTTTATTGTCTTTACTTCTGTCAGCTTCCTAAAATGATAAATGAACTCTTTCTAGAAAGGAGTGACAGCCTTGTTCTGTATTCTGTATCCTTTTTTGTRTGAGGCAAATCTGTTGATCTGTTGTCATTTAGAAGAGCAAAATTTAAGACAATCATCTAAAAACCTCTCTTCATTCTTCCASACCATCTATAATTACTGCCAATTGTATAATTTCAGAAATTGATGGAGCATTTTAAGAAAGAGAAGCAGAAATAGAAAGCATCTTCACTAAAGATGTTCTTGGAACAGAGAGGTTATCTTTGCCTAAAGGGCATATGAGGAAGCCTGAGAGCCTGCAGCATGGTCTATTACTTAGATGACATACCAACATTTACTGAATTAGTCATATTACTGTTGTTCTCTGTGGTGAGCAGATGTGTTCTATTATTTGAGTATGGAGGTAAAAAATATATAATTTTTTTGCTCAAGATCTGAACAGGCTAGGGCCAAGACCTTAAGACTAACATCATTATATTAAAATGTTCAGTACATGTGGGTGTTCAAGAACAAGTCTGAGATTTAAAGGATGACTCCAAATATACTCCAAAACAAGACTCCAAATAAATTTTTATGTCACAACATAAATCCCTACAATGAAGGTAAAGCTACCCTTATGTTTATTTTACCCACTTCTACCAGCTTTTTCAACTACTATAGCTTCAACAAGCTGCCTTTGATCCTTATTTGAGGAAATTTAGATCATCAGGCTCCCAGTATTTCCTATAATTATTTCATTAAACCAGCTACCGGGGAACTGTTGTTGGTGTCTCTAGAAAGCTGGTTTCCATTCCTTGGACTTCAGCTTTAAGACCCAGGCAGTGACACACTAGAGAGAAACACCTAGAGTTAACCCTATGAGATCTGGGAACAGGCGTTAGCGGATCAGCTGAAGAGCATTGAGTACAGAAGYAACAGGATCATTCTGACCAATTGCTCCTTTTTTCAGCACATCCTATGTTAACTATTATTTTAAAAATATTTTTTTWAAGTGTATAAATTGGCTAGATTTCAAGAGGACCTGACTGTGCTTTTTGCACCTGTTGATGAAGAGCAATATCAAGTGCGGTTAATCGATGAAATATATTGTATTTCAACTAAGATTAAAAAAATTAGAAATGTGTTCAGCTGCTTATTTATTGCTAAAGCACTGGACTAAATTTAGATTAGAAGGATGATGTTTTATATAAACCCTAATAAAAGGAACAGTGTTTTGGGGTAAGAATTTCTGTTAAAGCATGGAAAATAGATTTAGGTACGTATGCAGCCTCCAAGTTACAGCAGGAGGATTTGAACAAACAATAGCACTGCACATCACCTGTATCCTATTATACTGTTCATAGCCTTTTTAACAAGCTTATTTTAATCAGGAGTAAGTAGTAGAAGCTATATTAAACAGAGATATCAATGCCAAGATGCAGAAGCTTTCATATTTTCAAAACAATACCCAAAACCTTGTTTGTAGTAGTCCATTTCAACAGAAAATACATATGCAAGTTTGTGGGCTAATTCATTCACAGTTGCATAACTATTTTCACTAACCAATGCTTTCTCCATTTTTGAAAATGCAAAATCAGCACATGTAAACTATGGAAACCTTAGAGCACTGCAGGAGGATATGCACCCCAGCCTGGCACAGGCACGTGCCCTCAGTGATAATGCACATGAGCAACATTAAGATGATTATCCTTCCTTCAGGCCTGAAAAAGCACACACAACCTGGAAGCATAGGCTTCTGTGGGAGAATCAAGTAATGTGACATCTGTGTATTTTCAAAGCACTGTCTGCTTTCATTTCCCAGTCACCAGTACTGCCACAAAGGCAGTTAAATAGTACAGCAACAATCTTCTCTTTCAAGAGTCTTGTTATTTAGCTAAAATAAAACAAAACAAAACCCCTTCCAATTACAGAAATTAAACTCTTATTCTGCTTGCATAGCATTCTCTACCCCAAATCCTGCATAATTGAAATTATCTATCAACATCCTAGGTCTCTCTCACAACAAAGGTAATTATGAAAGACAATGGGGGACAGGTTTTTCTTTTTGTTAGTGCTCTTTGTTTTTTGTTGTTTTGGAGACGAAAGGATGCAAAYAGAAAGAACATTTTCCTGTTTATTCTCTCAGTAGCTAGCAGCCCTGTGACTATGGATAGTACAGCCCTGAACTGACCAATAATCTGTGACAAAAGGTCCAATCTAGTGCCTGTGTGCCATATGTATGTGGCTATACAGCTTCTGGTAGACTCAGGGCACAAGTCTGCCCGTGAGTGGCTGAGCAGACATATGTTAGATAGCATTACCTGGTAACATCTGCCATAATATTTAAATCCTGCTGAAGACTGGCAGTGTCTCCTACAACAGCTGCTCTCATTCTGYTCCTATAGGAAAGTATTCATGAAGAGTAAAATGTTACCTGACTTCTTTCGCGGGTTTGCAGGGGGAAGAAGGTTTCCTTAAGGGGAGTAAAGGTCTGTAAAAGCTTTCTTTCATAATTCTGTGGTGGACCCTTGTTAGTAGCTGCCTGGAAGACTCCACAACAGATAGTGAGCATCTGGTTCATAAAAGTTTTGTTGCTGCTTAGAGCTGGATCCTGGTAGGGGAAGCTTTAATGAAACAGAGCAGGAAAACCTCAAGAAAATGTTCTGTTCTTTGTGTAAAGARGAGCTGTAGGAAAAAGCAAGATTTTAAGCCCTTGCCACTAAAAATCATGTTTACTGGAGAGCAAGCCAAAGAAGGACTTCCTTTAGGTGTTTGTAGCTCTTAATTAGCAGGACACATGAAAGGGAATACAGTGATTTTTGTCCCTGCTTCTGGTTGTGAAGGGAGGGTCAGTAGTCAGAGACAGAGGGAAATGAAGGCCTCTGGCAAAGTGAAAGCTATTGAACTTGATTTCCTGAGAGAAATTTGTAGAGATATATTCTGCATCAGTTTCCCAACTGGGCTCTTGGCTGTTCTATTTCTCTTAAGCAATAAGCCCTTTTGAAAAAGTATTTTAAAAAAACTATGAACTTGGCCTGCATGCAGTTTTTTAACAAAGACCATTCTATTTATGAAAAAACTCTATCCAACTCCTCTAACTAACAGGCTTTTAGCCTTTTATCAAGTAGCACATATTCTCCAGTAGGACAGATACCCTGAATCAGTCTGTCAAGGCTCTTCCTGAGTGCCTCCATCAAGGGTGTTTCTATTGCATTCATTCAGTCATTCATTCATCCATTCATTCATTTATTCATTATTTATTTATTGCCCAGTTTGTTAAAAATCTTTGTTCAGAAGGTTTTACATGCTAACAAGTGGCAGGGCAAGTGGCCTCTAGTTGTGCCACAGGAGGCTCAGATTGAATATTAGAAAACATTTCCTCACCAAAAGGGCTGTTGAGCATTGGAACTGGCCGCTCAGGGAAGTGGTAGAGTCATCAGCCCTGGAGGGGCAGATAGAAGACGCATAGCTGTGACACTTGGGGACATGGTTTAGCAGTGGAATTGGCAGTGTTTGGTCTATGGTAGGACTTGATGATCCTAAAGGTCTTTTCCAGCCTGGATGAGTCTACAATTTTTGCTCTTTATATTGTTGTACACAGTGGTGAGAGGAAAAAAGCTGTGACTGGTTGATTAATGACTGCATGCTGCAGCAAGYTGGAGAGCAATGGTGGTAACCTAGCTGAAGTCCTCCTTCCAGAAAATCCTCAAAGCAGGCACTAGATACTTGCATTCCTCATATTACAGATCCTAGAATTTGATGGAAAGTAGTTAGCAAATGCCTCTAGCTGCCTTTCTTTCTTTCTTTCTTTCTTTCTTTGGCAAATATAGGATTTTAGAAGCTGGTAGGAATGTTAATAAGCAGAACAGAAGACATTCAATACTAAAACAAGCTTGATAATTGTTCTTCTTCACTGGTCTTTGAAAATAAGTGATGTGCGCTTACTTTTTTGTAAATTAAAAGGTTCTATACACTGGCCTTAGTTCACATTTTCCTTTATTCCCTGAAGTGATGCTTTCTGTATGATAATTTTCTTTCCCTGGGAATACATTATTTGCCCTGAGTTGCATACTTAATAAGGGACAGACAAGAGCAAAAAAAGAACAGAAATCATCAGGCCCTTTGAAGGAGAAAAGCAGAAGTTCACCTTTTGGAAGATGCCTACTGYGCTAGTTCTTGCTTATCAGCTGCCTGTAGATGTGTTGTCTTCATCATATCTCTGCTCACATTTAATTACTTATGAACAATTCAATGTTTATTTATGAAAACACCTAACCTCCTTCTTCTTTAGATCTTCTGTTTAAATTATTTCTTTTCAATTAAGCCTGAGCCAGTGAGTGTTCCAGCATGTTGGCCTTTGACTGCCTGTATGAGTAGTAATTAACGCATTAGCATTGCCAGTCACAAGAAACCACCCCTGCAGGAGCAAGAGCACCAATGTAGGAGGAGCACTTTTCACCCTGAAACAAAATAAGCAGAGCATTGTTTGTTTGGGGTTTTTTTATTGTTTTTTTTTTTAATCAGAATAAGAGCAAAAATAACAGATCTATAATTATTCCCTGAGAAGAGCTAACTACTGTATTTCCATGCCGTTTTCTTCATTTCCTTTGGTTAGCTGTTTACAATGAAATGGTAGTGAAAAATGGCAGCATATGGTGGTGGGCAAGAGAGAGAAAACAGAAGTGAGGGAATGTACCAAGGCAAAAATAAGTAAAAGTCAAATCTGTGCTGCTGGGTCATTTTCTCTCATCTCTCCTTGCAGTTAATTAACAGCAAAATATGCTTTACGCACATTAATGTGCCCACTGAGTCCCAGAGTTAAGTGATTCTGTCCTCATCCATTAAATTACTGAAATAACTTGTGTTTCTTAGCCTTGAATTTTAACCAGAACTTGTGAAATAGGAAAAAAGCAAACAAATAGAATTTCAAATTGAGCCTCAGAAGTTCAATTTTGGGTCTTCAAACTATGTGACTTGGTGCACATGTGAGTCAACAACATGATGTTGGAATACACTATTTTGGCTGCAGCTGGACAAGAGATTACTTGTACCCTGTCTTCTAAATTCTGTGAAAGACCAGATACTTAATACTATAAAAAGTTATTTTGCTGGTCCAGCCTGAAAGGGCAATGATGTAATAATTCCCCAAACCTGTAGCTTCTGTTTGCGTCATCTGCTCCATGTTACTTCCCTTGTAAATAAATTCTGTCTTACTACAAGAGAAAAATAAAACATGATCTTTTCTTAATTTTATTTAAGGGAGAAAGGAGAAGAACATGGCTTTTAGTCTTAAAGAGATRTCGTTTCTGCTGTTGACACACACGTCAGTAAAAGCAACAGTTTTGTTGCTGGTACAAGAGCTGCTGTGCTTTGACTAGCAGATTACAAACAGTCTTGGCAGAGTCAGTAAACTGTGACAGCAAGAGATTATAGCTACAGTAGAGTACAGTTAGGTAGGATGTAGTGCTAAATGCCTGAGGGATGAAAGAACATGCATTGATGTTCCCCGCAGAGATTTTGGATCTAGCACATATCCTGTAGTAGGATAGTGCTGAAAAGGAGCAATCTCTTCAATGCAGCGCACAGAGTCTGCTCTCTTCCCTTTCTCTCTTCCCTTCCATCAAAAGGCAGATTCTGTCTATTTTCTGCAAGGAGAAAACCTAATATCATTGCCATGAGTCCACCCATACTTTCTCCCTATAAAAAGGATTCTCACTTCAGCACTACTTCCTATTTGTGTTGAGCAGAGTGATGGTCATATTTGTGCAGTGACTAAATTTATTAAAGGCTCTGATATTTGAAACAAAAATAGTTCAAAGCAAAGTTTAGTCTATAATAACTTGTTAACCTCATTACTGTCTTCTTTCTTTATTACATATACAAGCATATATGTCTGCTAGTATCTGGGCATTTGTTTTCTGTACTTCTGGTCACCTTATTTTTTTAATACTAAGTGCTCAGATAATAATTATGCCTTACTCAACAATGCAAAACTCTCATTAGTTTTCTTCACATCYGTTACCTCAGCAGTAACTCTCATTTTGAGACTGAACATTAAACTGTATAAAGCAACATATCTTATKTTCAGCCATGACTGATGACTGTAGAACTGAGCTGTTTTTTGCCAGTGTTTTGTGGCTGTGGATTTAACTCCCGGTAACAGTTCTTACTGGCCTGATATATTCAGTGTCCAAACCTATACTATTTYCTGAGGTATTTTGTTTCTTAACAAGAAATAGAGCTGAATTCCAGTCTCTCAAATAATGAGAATCTGTTTTCTAAAATAGTGAAGGTTTTTTGTTTAACAAATGATAAAAGAGTGGAAGGTTTCCTACCATTCATTTAGTTCCTATATGAAGAAATGTTAAGGACTTATTCCTCAGCTAAGGATGAAATAAAGCAGTCCAAAATGTTCTCAGGACAGCTTAGATATTTTCAGAAAGCAATGATTTGCCAGAATTTTCTTTATGCACTTTCCACCTAAATGGCTGAAAAGGGAAGAAATGGATAGAAAAAGCTTGGTCTAATTTGGTGATGTGGAGCAGTGGGGAAGTCTCTGCTGCGCCACAGACTCCCTGCGTCAGCAGAAAGGTACAGCAGCAAAGGGGCAACATACTGTCTTTCAAAGAGATGAGAATGTTGCCATAAAGGAAAAGGGGGAGAAAACCAGGCAGCTTTAATTCCCATTCACAGATTGTGAACAATCTTACTTCTCTTTTTGACTGTTAAAAATTCTGCTAACATATGATAGCCTTCTGCATGGTTGCTGCTGTGCTTTTGGAGCATAACCTATCACRCACTGCATTGGGGTCCTATGCTATCACTTGAGTTAAGCATAATGAATACCAAAGGCATATTTTGAGTTGGTCTGACTGATGTGTCTTCTAATGGTGTGCCTGGGTAAGATGGAGACTAAAAGTCAGTTTCACTCCGTGCATCTGATGATCTGACTGACATAGATTAAACACAAATTTCCATGGGCACAGCTACTGTGATTAGGCCTATGTATAGAGGTAATACCCTCAGTTCAGTCTGTAAGTCTCCATCCAGGCTGATTATGCCATTGTACATTATTTGTGGCATCTAAGGTTTTGTCAAAGGCAAACTGGTATGTAAACAGCATTCCTTGCTTTCCCCAGGKAGTCCCCTAATAGTCCAGAGCTCTAGAAAGCCTCCTGAATGTTGCTTTTTTATAACTGCTCGGTGTCAGTAGTCGCTTGCCCTGTGGTTTAAAAACTATTCCTGTGTTAACCACCATCAAGGAATGTTTCCCTTGGGCTGCTGCATGACACCAGGTGGTCAGTGGACAATGGGACACAAATCCCATTGYTTGCTCCTGGACAATTCAGCTGAAGTGTCACTCCTCCCCATACACCTATGCTGCCCTGTAAACTGATGGGCTCAGGTCTCTGTTAATTTGGATATCTCTGYACTGTAACCCTCTGCAGAGTATCCCATGTACTGATATAGCCAATAGCTGCCAGGYAGCTCTGAAGAGCTGAGCTGTAGTTGCATTTCTCTAATGAGAAGAGATCTCTGGCAACATTATGTAAGTCCATAAAACAAGAAAATAAAAACAAACACATGATGGACTTCCTACTTTATTTGCATAGACCTTCATTACTGCTAGTGAACTTGAACTGGAATAAGGCTGATTCCTCGGTGGCCTATGCTTTCTTACTTGTGTGAAACATATGTTTTTGCTGGCCTCAGAAAAAAAATCAAGTAAAATTCTGCTCTGTTAAACCATAACATCAGTACTGCTTTAAATAGTTCTGAACACCTAAATCACATGTCCTTTTGCTTTTCAGCACCAACAAAGTGAAAAACAGCACATGTGCATTGACCTTTGTATTGCTCTTTAACCAATTTTTTTTCTCATTTTCCTTTGAGTTTTGGTGCTACATTTGAATAAAATAATTTAGCCCAATTGGGCAATATTTCTATATTTTCTTTCTTGTTCAGCAGATTGAATTTAGTGTCACTAATCAGTTATGCCAATTATACCTGTGAGTTGTGTGTTTTATTTTTGCTACCAAATTTATTTAGCAAGGAAYAAAATGGCAGAYTGGAACAATAATTCCTCTTTAAAGRCAATGATGGTTTTGGGTTTTTTGGTGGTTCCTCCTTTCACCTCACCACCCTAAAAACCCCTTTTATTATAAAGGTATCAGTAGGCATAACCAAACTTTAGACAATTGACCTCTAAAGTAGAATAGGATAGGCAAGAAAAGCTTCTTTACAGAAAAGACATCTAAGTTATGTTTTTTCTTCACAACAGGCTATATTTATTTTGCAGTTTGGGGGAGTGCAATAGAAATGTTTGTCTTTGCTGCAGAATTGTCTAAACCTCTGTAAATAATTTAATTGAGCTGTGAATATTCAGTGATTGAAAACTAATTACTTTGGCTTAATTTGAGTACTGCCTGATTGCTCTGGAGTTGCGGGTAATTTAACAATGTAGATAGTGCGTGAACATGGAATGTTAAACAGTGACTGGGACAGAGGTAAAAATTWAAAAACTCATAGAGTTTACAAGTATGCCATGGTCTGGGCTGTTTGTACCATCCAAGGGCTTTTTGCAGATAGTTTTATGCACAGTGTTTTCTGAAACATCTATTGGAATATTTTTGTACATCATTAAGTAATTGCTTTCCACTCCCCACAGAATTTTGCAATAATTTTGCTCATAAAGATTAATGATGTAGCACAATGAATCGTATTCACTCGTGAGCTTCAGCTTTCAGTTTTAATCATTGGTTAGGTATCATGCAGATATTTTTCCTCTGAGTTTCTTTAAACATTTCCACCCAGWGTCTCATTGTTCCTAGAGGGAAAGTGGTGGCTGTGCTTTTCCTGAGGAGGCAGTTCAGTCATGCTAAATTGCACAGTATGCAGTGCTTCTTCATTTTGTGTTTTTAATACCTGTAAAATCCAGATATCATTGAATATTCCTCCTACAGAACTTTAAGCCTTGTTTTCTGGGGTCATGACAAATCAACACTGTGATTCTTCTGATATACAATTGAAGGCCTCTAGGTTTCAACTGACTTGTAAYAGACTCCTAATATGGATGTCTACTGTTAAATTATATATAGAATTAMTATTTAGCTGCCCATAAATTAGTAAAATTTTAAAGAAAGCTGTGTTTTAAATTGTACTCTTATTTTTTTAGAAGTGATTAGGCAAAGTTCAGGGAGCGTGTGGAGGAAGTTAATTTTTTTTTTAAATGTGTACTATGTACTTTCCAGTGGAAAACGAGGGAAATGAGACCACTGGAAAAATGGAAAAACATGAGTAAAGATGATATACTATGCTTGTACCGTTCATCTGTTATTCTGTGAGCCAGTCATCAATAGTGATGTGGCCAATAGTTCACTAGTATTTTACTAAAATTGATAAATAAGAGTTCCAATTCATGTATCAGTTTATTATCTAACTTTCTGTTCTATGCTCACAGATCTCAAGAAGATGTGCAAGAATTGTCAGGAGAATGGGTATAAGAGTAATCTGTGTTTCATGACAATGAACTAAAAGAATTTCAAGTTTCTTCTCTATTGAGTACTGTGATGGTKGAAATATTCATTCATTTTGGTTTTCTCTTCCTAATTATTTTACATTAATAAAATGAGAACTTTTAACAAGTTCTCATCTTCAGTAGATTAACTAAGGCCACAAGGAGACTCCACCTGCAGTTCAAAGGCCTTCACAGGTAACATGCATCAACTATATTAGATCAGCGCACAAAACTTGCAAAATAAAGTCTGTGAACTTAGTCTCTGAGCAGTTCCTGAAGTTCCTGACTGTGCTGTGTTAAGAGGAGTATTCTCTTTATTGGGTATCAAATAACCTCTGAGATGGGTTTCCTGCAAAGCTGAACAGAATTTAGTGCTGCTCTTGGACTGCCTGTGACACCACAGGCTCAGTTCTTGAGAATGACTGTAACAATCCTTAAAAGCTGAAGTTTCAGGTATAGCAGGAAATGTTTCACTTCTTAAAAAATAAAAATCTAAAATCCAAACCAAACCCAAAGCAATTCCACACAAGATCATGATTGGCTGAGGTGTTCTGTTATTTTTTCTTAAGGATCTAACCTGTGTGTATGAAGAGCTTGAAACCTGTCATACTGTTACACAACAGGCATCACACTGGACACTAGAAAATATAATGGGTTCAATAGGACAAGAGAAGAGGCAGGTATTCAAAAATTGTCCTTCATGGAGTGTCTGCAGCCTATGACTTCCAACCAAGCTTTTTAGACTAGGGCTAGTTTGTGTGTAGTAAAACAAGAACAGAGCATTCAACTCACCCACAGGGCAGAGGAGAGAATAATTCATATCCTGAACAGTACCCTGAGGACTTGTGTGTGCCTCCCAAGGAATGGTGATACTTCACTAAGTTATTCAATAAACAGTATGCTAGCTGGATCTGGATCAAGGCTCTAATAACTAAGTGTGTGATATTCTTTTACTGCTCTTATTGTCCTTGTTTTGGCCAAGGAAAGGGTTAAATTTTCGAAGTAGCCATGGGGGGYTGGAGCTATGTGGGAGCAACCCTGGTATTATTCAATAACATCTTACATTGTTATTGGGGATGGGAGGGGGAGTATCTCTYTTTTCTGGGAAGAAGGATGTTACTTGCTGGAACTTGGGGAAGTGTAGTGGCTGGAGGTTCTGTCTGCCATAGTTTTCCATGGTCCCAGTCTTGGTGAGCACTGTGCAAAGCAAAATGCCTTCTCTTTGTACATCAAAAGTTATTACTGTTTTCTCATTTCATTGCTGTTTTCAGTAAATTGCTCTTATCTCAGGCTGTGATCTTTGCCTTTTGTGCTTACAGCTGGAGGGAGAAGGGAAGCCAGTTGGCACAATTTCAGTGGAAGCAATAAATTGGGGAATGCCATTCTAAACGATGACATTTATCTGCCTTTCCAGTATGTCACAATACATGGTACGAATAAAATCAGACCCCTCAAATTTTAAACATATTCACTGAAAAATTCTCTGCACTCCAGAGGATGTGAGTAGTATCTCTTTTTGATTCTTCCCTCTTTCCTTCACCCATGAAATTCWCTGTGATAAGGAAAGTCTCTAGCACAAGGGGATCTGAATCTTTTTAGGGTATGCTTGAAAAAGTTTTAATCACATGCAGTTTTCAACTTTGTGAACCTGAGGAGTGCCTTTAAAACAGTTTATACATCCAGTTTTCCCTCCTGGGATTGTCTTCAACCTTGAGGAGTTTTTTCAGAAGTTACATGTATTGAGAGGGTGGGCCGTCCAAACTCTCTAAATGCCACAAAGTGCAATTCCGTGACTCCGGAGTATAAAACAATCTAATGGTCCAGATGGTTTTTTTTTTTTTTTCCTAAAAGCATTTGGCAACCCTTGAGAGCCAAGATTAAATACTTTTTTGTACTGYAAGACTATATAGGAACACAATAGCTTTCCTAAGTCTGTCAATATAATGAATATTTTCTGGGTTTGCTGTTTAAAATATATAAATGCTCTTACAATGAAAGCCACTAAAGAAGTACTCCAGAAATTCTGCTTTTCTGGAAAGTTTTTCTTCAAGTAACTCACAAATTTAATCCAGACTGGAAGCTGTCAGACAGCTTTAAAATTCTATTGAAAAGTAGGACATGGACAAAGGTTTTGCTCTCCTGTGTCTGAGAAGGTGGAAGGAAGAGGCTAGCCATAAAAAARAATCATATCTTTCAAATGTTTTTTGAAGCAAGGCATTATTATTTTCTAGGGCTGTTATTGCTCTTGTTTAACCTCAGTAGCAGCAGTGGGAGAGGAGCTACAAAACAGAATACAGAGAATTCTATGCATTCGGTATCAGATGGATAACTGATGRATGAATGTGTGATATATCTCTTCAGTTATACAGCAGAACTCAGAAGTTTTGAGTGACTAAACAGATTTTTATATTCYAAGTGAGCTAAAAGCTGAAAAACAGGATTGTCCTTCACTGTGATTTACTTTGCTCTATGAAGAGCAACGAGATCAAATAAGGTCCTAGTAGTAAATGGGAGCAMCACAATGGGTTTGCAGCAGTTGAAACACTTGTCACCATCAGAGCAGGTTCAATGATTCACCACAGCTTGAGTCCATATGCTGACTCTAGTCAGTAAACAAAGTGCAGGAGACTTCAGCCTTCCTGAAGATTAAAGCTTGTTTCTACTCAGCACCTTGTTCTCCAATTAAGCCAATCTTGTTAAATGTAATGTTAGTAATGGTATATTTTCAAATGGAACAGATGGAGAGAAGTCTAGGTAGCCATTTGTTTAATAGGAGTGGAAACTGTGAAACTGAGTGTACCACARGATTCAGCACTAATAGCATGTGATAAAAAGGAAGAAGTATCCTGAACTGTGAAACCAACACTTTTATTGAAATCACAGAAAAATTAGGTTGGAAGGGACCTTCAGTCACAGCAGGGGCAACTATTAACTTACATCAGGCTGCTCATTCCAAGCATAATTCAAAGTCTTGGCAAGACAGTGAAGAAGAGTCACATATGGATTTCTTTTTTTGCTTTGTTTCTCTCATAATCCTGAGGAATCAGTACRTTTTATTCACAAGCTTCTTGAGGGTTTTAATCAACTGCTACTTTAAAATACAGGAGTAAAATGCAGGACATGGCCTCAAACTCACATGCTGTGTTTCTGCTCTCATTCTTCCCTGGGTCTTCTTTCCTTGATGTGCTTCTGCATAGCACGGGGTAGGTCACAAGAAAAAGTAGCAGTACTCACAAGGGAAACTACAGGTATCTGAAGTTGACCCAAGGTTTTCTGTTCTCTGTGAAGAGAGAGGCTTTTATAGAGCACCAGAGGTGAAATCCCACTCTGAGTTGTCCTCTGGAACTCTCTGTCTCTATTGAGTAGAAGACTAATTTCCRAATCTAGGCCACTTTCAAAAGTGTGAATGTCTCCCAGGGCAGGAGCTGTTGTCAGATCAGAATCCCAAARGCCCAAGTGACCTTATCATCCAGCAGGTCATATGTTCATAGCCAACTTTTTGCATGTTGTCAGTGTCTGTTTGCTTGAGTCTCATCTGGATAGTGCAAAGATTAATCAGGTATTTATAAGCAATCTGACCTAGTATTGTAAAGACTATACAGTCCCTTTACACATARTGAGTAGTTAATCCGAATCCAGTGAAAGAAGTTATTTTTCTCCTGCAAAACCATCCTTTCTTCATTGGGTTTTGTTGRTTTTTTGGGGTTCTTTYGTTTTTTATATTTCTAATTGWTAAAATACTTCCCTGCTCTATTCAATTTTCAGTATCTGASTAAGTGGTAAGTGGAAATATTCAATCAACAAATCATTTWTATTCATATTTTTCTTGCTTTTGGAAGGCATTCTCTTAGTCAATTTTGAAAAAGGTACTGCAGTTAGTTCTTGGTTCTTGTAGAAACTTCTCYCTCATCTAAGAAGTGATGTCCAAACAGGCTGCATAGTGAGAGCTTCACATCTATGTGAAACAGCAAATATTGCTTTGGAAAGCCTGAGAAATTATGTGACTTTCTCTGTGCTTTTGCTACCTCTCTGAAAGGAGGTTCCCAAAGTAATTGGTGTTTGATGGAATGATACAAGGAAACTTTGTTTACTTATACTCCCTCAACCTTTCCTATACTTCATTTGATTTGGATGCCCCCCCCAATAATGAAAAAGCAGTTGACTTTTTGACTTCAAATTATATTTTCCTCATTACTCTTAGACATTTCTATGATGAATCATCTCTTCCTGGAACCTAYACCAACTCATTGAGAGTCGCATGAACTCTTTCCTACTCACATTGCTTTGTGGACTATTGGTTTGGGAAGCACGTAAGAGGCCTGTTTTTTTATTTCTCTACCTTGACAGGCATACAAATAGCCTTGTTTGCCACAATCATATTTTCAATGCAAATCTGTGTGTAAGTTTCAATTCCTTTTTATTTCCCTGCAATGTTACCTTCAAACTTTCGAGCTATCAGTAAATCTATAAAGAATTTTGAATAAAGTTTTTTCAGTTTGAATAGCAAAATGATCACTTGTCAGAATTGATGATCGTTTGCTTCAGGTAGAGACAGGCAATGAATAAAACTGRGAAAATGCTCACTCTCTTACCCATTTGATCTACTCTTCACACTCTTGCAGCAACCGTAGAGTAGCACTTGAGTCACTACTTGGTTTCTTTCCAGTGCGCTGAGGGTTCCATTCACAGTTTCAAACACAACACCTTTACTTTGCACAGTACTGATTACATTTCCACTAAGATTAGAGAGTTGCWGTCATGCAATTTCAAAATGAAAAGGTGCTTAAATATGGCATSTTTTGACTTGTATCTAATGGACTTGGGTGAGAGATACGCCCCTAAAAGGTACTTGAGACAGGCAAAAAAAGAAAAGAAAATGCATTCAGCTTGCTCTAGATCTTGCTGACAGTGGGGAAACTGTAGACTTTGAAGGGGACACTGTCTACGGCTTCAGTAATGGGGTTCCTGCTGGCGTAGGAAGGGAATTCGAAACACTTTATTTCTCTGAGGGATACTTTCCCACTTAATGGCAAGAAACTATTCCTATTTACGAAAACTACACTGAAGTGTTATATTGATGCACATGGGACTGAGTTGGGGCAGAAATTTTCTTCTTAGAACATCAATTAATTTTGCATATGGTGAGTAAATTGTACTTTATACTCTCTGCACTGTATTTCATCCAAGGCAACACAAAGCTTTTGTTAATGCTTGAAAATATTTCAGCAGGAAGAATAAAGATTTTTCACTCCATTCTTTGAATCAATCAAATGACTGATTGGCAGGTTTGCCAGACCCTGGTCAGTCTAGACTACCTTGCAAGTCCACTTATGCTAATGGAACTTGGTTGGTCAAATTCTATCTCAAACAGTAATTCAGATTATAGCACTGATTCAGTTTGCTATGATCACTGCCTAGTAATCATTCACAAACATAACGAGGAACAWTTTATTAGAAAACCTCATTTTCCTTATCATTGCTTTAGGATTAGAACTAATTTCAAAATCTGAAATATAACTATTAGCAATAGATATTATAGAAGTGTATCTGGCATTTATAGTCACAATTATGCAACAATAAATGCAATAATACTGCTTGATTAGTGCAAAGTATGTGAAGTAAGTGAAAAAAGCTTTTTAACACACAACTTGGTTTAAGGTAAAATCACCTAAGGGATCTGAGAATATAAACCGTTTTTCTTAATAGTAAATCTTTTAATAGCATACAATGCTAAAACCTTGTTTCTGAACATAAGGCAAATTCAGGGGAAAAAAAAGGATGTTATTTATAATGTTCTTCAGTGCACTATTTCTGCTCTCAGTTATTTTTTTCTTCTCTTATCTGCCATTAATCTGTAAAGCTCTGCTCTATATAATTGTTTTCTTCCTTTCAAGACATAGATACAATCAATTGGTTAGGATCTTCTTACAGCTCCAGGGGAAAGAAATGTGATACTTTATCCTTCTGAGTGCTATAAATAAATAACATCAGACTGTGGAAAAGACAACACCAATACTTTCAGGCATAGGAAAAAAAAAAAGAAAAAGCACTTTCATTTTTACCTTATTCCCTAGTCTTTCCTTTTAACCTGATTATGCCTGGAATTGTTTTGGGAAGCTAAACAACTGACTGTGTTTGGTTCTCTCCATATGTCTCTCTAAAAGCCTGCAAACACTGACAGTGCTCTGAAGCATTGCAGCAATTCTGAAACAGGGTTTTCTTTTTCCTATCTTYATACATATACCAAAGGATTGTGCTAGATTTCTTCACAAGCTGTTTTAGGAGACGCCTGCAAAGACCTTTGTCTCAGCTTCCTATCACAGTCCAACACAGCCAGTGAAGGAATGCTGTACACCATTAACAGTATAATCTTTTACATTCACATAGTATATGACAACACTGGAGATATACATTTTGGGGGTGCTTTTTGAGSTTAATTATAATATTTCTTACCAAACAGGATGGGAAGAACTCAAAAGCAATTTTATTTAGGTAAGATCTCTTTTGAAATTCAAAAGTACACAAGCTAATTTCAAATCAATTATTTATCAAGTGTGTTTGGGTGGTTTTATATGTTTTGCAAGTAGAAATACTTACRGAGTCATTAATGCTGGAAAAGACCTCCAAGATCACCAAGTTCAACCTCTCAACACCACTTTGTCAACTAGATCATGGCACRAAGTGCCACATCCACTCATTTCCTGAATACCTTCAGAGAGGGTGATTCCATTACCTCCCTGGACAATCTGTTCAAATGCCTGGCCACCCCTTCCATAAAGAATTTCTTCCTGATGGCCAGCCTGAACTTCCTCTAGCAGACCCCGAGGTTAGGTCTTCTTGTCCTGCATGTAGAGTACAGTGTACCCTTTAACAAGGTCTATTGGAAATCTTTTTACAGAACCAGTATGACTGTGACAAGCTTATTCAAATAATGTTTGATAGCAGCGTAGGTTTCCATTTTGGAGGTTTAACTGGAGACCTCAGATACACTCCTACTATGAAGCTTGGTCACAAGAAAATGTAGAGAAAGATGGAGACATTTTTTCTCTACAATGGTAATTATAAGGATGTCCATAAGTCAAAAACATAGTATGATAGCTTTTGAGAAGATTTTTCACCTTTTCTTCAGAGATGTCTAACAAACGTCASATTTTTGCTTTATCTATAGGTGCTCCTTTAGTAAAAATAAGGTATCTCAGAAGAGGTTATAAAGTTCAGCTATTTCTATAATTTTGGAACTTCTAGTCTATAGTGTTGTCAAATTAGTTTATTATTAACAAAGACAAATCTACAGTACAAATATTATCAGTTCTGCCTTGTTTGCATTAGATTGCTGATGAATACMTGTCTGTTTATACAAATTTCATAATCACTGAATAATTAAGTAGGATGGGATCTCTGAAAGCCATCTGTTTCAAACCATGTTCAAAGCTAGTCAAATCAGGACAGGTTGTTTAGAAGTGATGTCCAGTTGCATCTCAGGCACCTCTAAGATTCCCAGCCTCTCTGGGCATCCTCATGTTCAACCATATTCAAGAGCTGTTTTGTTGGTTAAGGGTTTTTTGGTAAGTTTAAAAGAGCAATAATAATAAAAAAATATTCAGAATTTCCTATTTTCTAATTTKTTCCCATTTCGTCATGTTTTATCACTGTGCACTTCCAATAAAAGTCTGGAAACCTCATCTGTATGCTCTTATTATGTAATTATAATATCTTTCCTTAGCGCTGCATGAAGAAAGGCTTTCATGAAAATTGTCAGTAACAATTATATGCACTGTTCATTGTTCATCAATTTTATTAATTGACTATCCCTGAAAACAATTATGTGTAGACAAAAATATATAGTCTGCATAAGTTCCAATTATTCCATTAGCTTATTTATTCACTCTGTTTTGTGAAAAATGAATTTTAAAAGAGTAAGAAATCAGCTAGAATTCATAAAGCTTCCAAAGCTTTATGAAATCTAAATTCATTAGRTAATTTATTCCTAGGAAATAATTTAGCTACTTTGATTTATAATGGAGCTTGGAGCAGGGGAAACAGTACCCTCCTAACAAARCTCAGACAGATTGGTTCCTAATTACAATGTTATGTGTTCCAGAGTCATGTAGTCTTTTGGGTTTTGTCTGTATTCTTCTCTGAGAAGAGACATCCATATAAAACAGCTGCAGCTCCAAAAGGACTTTAAGTGGTAAATTGATTTGATTGATTCAAATTTGATTACATACTGGAAACACATTTAGTTCAAGTTAAGCACATTAGCACACATCAGCTAGAATAAAATTCCAATTGCTTCTTTGTTATTCATTAATGGAACTTAATGACTCCAACAAAACATTAATGAAGAAAAAATATTGGCTTGCATAATTCATTTGGAAAAATTAATTAATTGTTGTATTAAGGGCAGTCTATTCCATGGAGTAATTACTGAAGCTTTGGTGGGGAATGCTTCATGATATTTATTTTGCAAGCTGTTGTTTACCCTTTCGTTTCACATTGATTTCGTTATGCAGATAGTATAGTTTTCCTCCAGAAGGAAATGAAACACACTTTGTAATGATGCTAACTAAATATTTGTAATTGAGAGGGTCAGCACCGTTTAACACTCAAGCTGTTGACATGATGTTTACTACTTCCAGCACCTCCTGGAAAGATGAGAAAATTTGACAAGAGATAATATGCAAAGTCAAGAAAGGCCTTTGATAGAGCCAATTCACCTGTTCTAGTGTACAACACAGATAGTCACTTCTGCTCAGCTGAAACTTTCTAACAAGTAGCAAATAATTTCTGAGGCCATATTTTCTTCTTGCTGACATCCATTAAGATATACATGAGAATTTCCCATAATTCCTTAATAAAGACAATAAAGGTATTATCTAAAAAATTCTTTTTTTTCTTTTTCGTTTTCTTTTGGCCAATTAGTTATTCTGTAAGTAAGGCAGATAGAAGTTCACTGTAATTTCTCCTTTCAAAAGAATCTTAGTTCATTACTGAAGTTATTTGCCAGTTGAGAAAATTAATTTTCATTGAAATATGACGTGAAAGTGTTTTTGGTGAGGTAACAAGTAGCCTTGTTGACAGGAAAAACAAAGTTTACCTGGAGAGATATAGTTCACTGGAGCCAAGTGTCGCTTACCTGATAATGGATGTCTGAGAAGAAAAAAAAATTGTAAAATACCAACAGCCCCTTTAAATGGTTACCTGAGAATAATAGAATTTTTTAGATTATTTGTTTTGCTTTTTTTCCTTCCGTGGAAAMGATACGTTTTTTTATCTATGTTAGGTAAAAGATGAATATAGGAGTGAAAATATGGCATACTTCTTGCCAGAATGCCAGAAGAGCCAGTTCACTGAGCACTTGGAAGGCTCTGCAGGCTCTCAATGTAAAGTGGAACCATATGTCATCATATTTACAAAACTGTACAAAATAAAGCAGGGTTTTGTTCTGTAGCTGGGTTCTTGTGGCTACTTAGAAATTTGGTGGGTTTAATGAACAGTGTTTGGCTGTTTAATTTTGTCTATTTAATCATTGCTTCAACAGAAAGGCAAAAGCTGTTCGTTTATGTGACTTTTGGCATTTTGATCTCAGACTTTGCTCCATGTATGTTTGGAGTTTTCTTTTTGCTCTTTAGGAATTAATTTTAGCAACTTCACTGTCTAACCAGTAAAGAAACTGCCTGACCACCAGAGATATGATCCAAAGCTTATTGTAATTTATGTGATMTTCTCCCTGCATTTAGTAGGATTTGCAATAAATTTTGCACTTAGCAATATGCATGGAACATGGTAAGATGGAAACAGATGGTGGAGATATGTTAGTTTAGTTGGTCAGAGATAGAATTAATTACTAAAATCCTCTAGAAATTTCYTTTTAGGTGGCAATTTTTCAACAAATATTAAGTCCTTTCAATAGTACTACTGAGGAATAAAACAAAATACTGCAAGCAATCCTCCTGGGTTTTGGATGGGAAGAGATGGTCAAGAGGAAACCCTTCTCCAGTTACTTTTATGATAACAGAGAAAAGGACATACTATTTATGTAAATTGTGGTAGAAAATGAAACTCATTACCAAATAAAGACATAATTTTCCTTYMTCATGGGTAAAAAAAAGTAAATWAAAAAAAAGAAGAAGGTTAGTAGAAGTCWTAAACCTTCTGTTCACCAGCTTCTGACTGCTACTAGGTAAGGCTTTCCAGTGAAGCTGAAAATGACCCACAATATCAAAGGCTCAGCAGCTTCTATGCCTTTTACTGTTYGGGAAGACTTTACTGTCATGACAGGCTGTATTTTCTGATGTTTTTGAGAACAAAGRACAAAAACATAAAATAATCAGAAGAAAAAAACTCTGGAGTGCTACTGGGGATTCAAGTCTTCCATYTCTCTCCTGACAGTCAGCGCCAGGTCAGCAGCAAATGAAAGAGAGAAACAATGGAAAACACGCCTTTGTTTTCTCTATTAATTTTCAATGCAYGAACACGTAACATGCCACACGATGGCAGCACAGGCTGCAAAATGCAGAGGAGTTGCTGTACACAAATAAAAGGGACAAACAGAGACGACTTAACGTCGAAGCTCCGGTCTTACAAAGGCTTCTGAGGGGTAGGGTATCGCTGTACATTACTGGCTGCAAAGTGAGGTTTTCCTGTACACAAGTCACGTCTGTAGAGATCACTTTTCCAGCAAAGACTGTCTTTTTGAGATGGTATAGGCATTTCTTCTCAGAATTATAAGGACTTTATTGTCCCTAGTGACCTTTTACTTTCCCACTGCCCCAAATTTTCTGTGCTTTCTTTAAACAGAAGTAATGCCTTCATCTCAGGATGCACTGCTGCACTCTGTGACCTGCTTCACCTGYACAAGGTGAAGGTTACAGCTTAGCAGGACAGGCCGTGAAGGTGGAGAGTGGTCCTAGCAGAAATCTTTGCTTTTAACATACATCTCTAGCACCATTTCAAAGATTTCAGGTTTCAAAAGGAAAGGCAAAATGAACATCAGGAAGGAAAATACGCTGTAATTTTGAAAACTGATTGAAGGCAGGCTTGGGATCTGTGATGAAGAAGGGCTGGGTTTGAAAGCTGAACAAGGTGCCCTTCTCTGCTGCCTTTTTAACTTTYCCTTTGGTTTTTTTACTTCCTTTCTGGCCCAGAAATCCTGGCCATCTGACTTTGTGCTCCTTTTTCATCTGCTGGTGATTAAGAGATTTCTAGCACACAAACACATACGAAATGAAAACACAAMAATCATAGCACTTACAAAAAAGAAACTGCTATCTAGAAAGAAAATTGAATACATCACTTTGTCTGGATGTGGGATTATGATACCTTTTAATTCTATTTCACCCTAACATGATTTTGTGGTTTGTTACTGCAGCCTTTAGTCTGCATTTTGCTTGTTTGCAGCAGCCCAGGATGCAGTTTGGGTTGGAACTGATTATTAGCTCTTATTTTTCTGCCATCGCATGCTGCCATCCTGAGGCCAGTTCCCGCAGTGCCGGGAGCCGCACACGCTGCGGGCTGGCTGTGTCGGGATGCACAAGCACTCTGCATCCCTGCCACCAGATCAAAGTTTGAGTCTATTGAGAATCATCACAGCTTCAGAGGTAGCTCAAGATAATTTTCTATTTACATTCCAAGCAGTTAAAATAAATTTCACTTTTAGTAAGCACTCAAGTTTATCTTGTACTTTTAGTTCATATTTTTTTAATCTGAAACCATGCAATTAGTATTTTTACAACTGAAAGTTAAACTGGTGTAGTTCTTCCCTTGATTAATATAATTTTGCCAGGCACAATCATTCTTTGCCTTTTCTGGATCATAGATTATCTGCCTCTATTGTCTTGGCCACAATAACCCTCTGCAGCGTTACAGGCTGGGGATGGTGTGGCTGGACAGTGCCCAGGCACAAAGGGACCTGGGGTTGCTGCTCGACAACAGACAGAACATGAGCCCGCAGTGTGCCCTGGTGGCCAGGAAGGCCAAGGGCATCCTGGCCTGTACCAGGAGCAGTGTGGCCAGCAGGAGCAGGGAGGTCATCCTTCCCTTGTACTCGGCACTGGTGAGGTCACACCTTGAGTGCTGAGTGTGTTCAGTTCTTGGCACTGGTGAGGTCACACCTTGAGTGCTGAGTGTGTTCAGTTCTTGGCCCTCCGTTTGGGAAGGACATTGAGAGGCTTGAGTGCATCCAGAGGAGGGCAATGAGTCGGGTGAGGGGCTTGGAACACTAGCCCRGTGAGGAACGACTGAGGGAGCTGGGGGTGTTTAGCCTGGAGAAAAAGAAGACTCGGACATGACCTTACTGCTCTCTACAACTTCTTGAGGGGTGGCTGTAGCCGGTTGGGGGTGGTCTCTTTCTCTAAGCAACAACTTTCAGAATGAGAGGACACAGYCTAAAGCTGCTTCAGGGGAACTATAGGTTGGATATTAGGAAGAAGTTTTTTACAGAAAGAGTGACAAAATGTTGGAATGGTCTGCCCAAAGAGGTGGAGTCACCATCCCTGGATATGTTCAAAAAAGGACTGGATAGGGCACTTGGTGCCATGGTTTAGTTAAGGTGTTTAGGGCTTGAGTTGGACTTGATGATCTTGAAGGTCTCTTCCAACCTAGTCATTCTGTGGTTCTGTGATTCCGTGTGTTAGTGGTGTATAACTCATGACTGGTTATCTTTGGGTCCTAAACCTGTCCTAGAATTTGGGAGGATGAGTATGTCACCCTCRTAGCTGTACACTGTTTCTAGTATATTTTTTGATCAGAGGAAAAAGCCTGAAATGAAACTGGATGTTGCCAACCTTTGGATAACACACATGAAGATGACTGAGGCCAGCCAGGTAAATGGAAGCTGAGAGACATAACAGGAATTGGGAATTGTGACCATTAGGATAACAAAGGTAATGATGTCAGTTATGTGGGTGGGCATGGAGAAGGAGGCAGAAGACAAAGACTCAGGAGCAGGAGTGAGACTGTTGCAAGACTGGTACATGGGGAGACTGTGAGGGTGTAAAAGCCCAGGGGTTCCTTGGCTGGGGATYCTCCTCAGAGGCACCAGCTCGAGCTGTTCTGTGTTACTGCACCATGAATAAATGGCTTTATGGAAGGAGACATCTGAGACTTTGCCAYGGGAAACATGGGGTAAAACTGGTGAGGAAAGCTGGTCTGGCTGTGTGAGTGGGATGTGTGATGAGTCAGGTGGGGACCCGTTGGGTCAGTGGAGCCTCCTGCTGTGAAGGGGCTTCAGCCCCAGCAGYGAAAATCTCTGGCATCAGGAGTGCAAATGCAGAAGAGGCTTGTGAATGGTCAGACTGGGAAATTTCCTTAACAAAGTAGCCCCACGAGTTTCTATTTCAGCTCACAGTGACAGAATGGGTGAAAAGATTGGGTTCAAAGTGACATTTACTCATTTGTTCAACTGTGGATTCCTCTGTGTCAGGGAAATCATCTGCTTTGGTCCCAATAGGAAGAAGGAGTGTCAAAATTTAAACTGAGTCCTGTTATAGACTGGACTAGTAGTTAATGTAGTCCTGTATTGTGTTTCTTAAATCAATTGCAGATATTTTAATTTATGAACCATAAAACTAGTTAGTTAKTAGTAATAAAATTGTTTGTTTTCAACTAGTGTTGATCTTCTAAAATGAAACGCAGTTCCTTTAACTGTTGTCTCTGACATGCTCTCCAATGTAGCTGCAGTATTTCCTTCTTTGCGTAAAACAATAATTCTTTAGAACTAATTGCATAAAAGATAGTCTCCGTGTGGCTCATTGAAATATTTAATTTTAAATATTTTCATATTTAGGATCTGTGGATTTGTTCAGGATGGAGYTTTACTGGCAAGAAGCACAGGAAGGAACTTGGAGGATCCAAGTTTCCCAGGTTCTCTTTCAATCAGTAACTGCCATCAGGATCCTTAAAAAACACTGAAAAAAACTACATCTGACAGCAGAAGAAATGGAAATTTAGCAGTAGAAAGTTGTAGGACAGGAGAAAGAGAACTTTCAAGCTCTCTGTTTCTCAGCTTACTGTTGTGGAGTACATTCAGCTGTAAAACTGATTCAGGATCTTTAYCCTGTGATCCTAAGTTAAACTGAGAATGCATACAGCCTGTGGCTAAATGTCCTTTCTAAAGCTTCTACAAACAAAAATACATTAAATATGGAATGAGAATATTCTTTTCTGCAGGGGTTTCTTTGAGAAAACTTGAAGTGCTAGATCTAGCGGAAGTCAGTTCTGGAATTATTACATCCCCTTTAAGCATGAATTGGTACATGTGTTTTTTATCTCTATAAGTTCATGTGGCTAGATTTGCATTAATTTTCATTGTTTATTTGGGGTTTTTTTCTTTAAAGCAAACTTGTGATATGATGTAATTCTTGCCTATAGAAGTTTTCTTAGGTAATAAATTGAGAAGTGAGCTTGGAGAAAATCAGCTCGTAACACATTAGTGAGAATATTATAATTAAAATATTAATGGCTTGTTGAAACTTGGATAATTACGAAAATCAATGCAGTAGAGACACTCAGTTGTCATATATGAATATTAGGATAAGAGTAGAAGCCCATATTACCTCAACTGAAATAGAGAGCAAATTTTTTCCTTTGTAGTAACATGAGATAGAGAAACATGAAGTGTGTGAATAAGTGTTTTACATAAACTATAATTATCATTCTGAGGGGGAAAAAAGTCATGTTTCCTGTTGTAAGATGAATTAAAATATTTATACTCCTATGAGTACATGAGAGGAACAGTGTAAAAAGCAGCACCATATGATAAAATCCAGGTGGAATACTGAGGTGCTGCTACATCTGTTGACTGGAGAAGCATCCAGCTGTGTCAGGCAGTGTTGTACATCTGATAATGCTGTCCTTTACCTTTCAATCAAAGTTCTTTGATTCACTTCTGTCATGGTTTAACCTCAACAGGCAGCTAAAATAGCTGCTTGCTCACTCCYCTGCAGAGGGGTAGGGGAGAAAATAAGAAGAGCAAAAGTGTGAAAACCCATGGGTTTAAGAGGGAAAGCAAAGACTGTGCACACAGCAAYGCAAAGTAAAATAAGGAATTAATTTCCTCTTCCCATTGGCAGGAAGGTGCTCTGCCATCTTCAGGAAAACTGGGCTCTATCACACATCAGAGTTACTTGGGAAGACAGATTCTATAAYTCCAAATGTCCCTCCTTCTRCCTTCTTCCCCCAGTTCTGRTCAGCTGGGGTCAGCTGTCCTAACTGTGCCCCCTCCCTACTCCTTGTGCTCTCCCACCGTCCTCACTAGTTTGATGGGGTGAGGAGCAGAAAAGACCTTGGTTCAGTGTAAGTGCTGCTCAACAATAACAAAAACACCCCAAACTTATCAATGCTAATTTCAYGCCAAACCCTTACCACAGCACCATSCAAGCTACTATGCTCCAGCCAAAACCAATACAACTTATTTAGTGTGTGTATTACTTATTTAGAGTGTACCTAGTCTGAAGTGTAGGGTCTYGTTTGTTTTCTGYTTGTACAGGGTAAGCACAGTAAATSTCTGACCTACAAGTCTTRCTATTAGCTTGCTATTAGCTGGAGTAACTTCAGACRCTGCAGTCTTTGGCTACAAAGCTGYTACCAGCCCTCCTAYAGGAGTGAAGGATTGAGGSAAAGAAAATTTGMAGCAATACAAAAAGCATAAATACTGTTTCTCCAGCATGTCACACCATTATACATTTCTACTCTCAGCCTTCGTTTCCATGGTGTAACTTCAATTCCTTGTGTTTTTCAAGCAACTGGAATAGTTTATGCCAATATCTTGGCAAAAGAGTTTGTCTTAGCCACTGCTGTTCTAACTGGTTCTTGTTCTCTGGGAATTGGCCCAAGAGATGAATGCTGCAAATCTAAAAGAGCACAAAACTTAGAGAACTGCCAACTTGTTCTTCTGTGCATTTGCATCTTAGATAGTAGTGAAGTTCATGCACTCCATCCTGGTTCACTTTTCCCAYGAAGCTCAGGAGTTACTACTTAGCGCTAAGAGGGATTTCTGCCATTAATTCTTTTGCTTCTAGTCTTCATTTCCTCTGATATTATTATTTTTTATATGAACATCATAAAGCATTTGGGAATGCACTTGTTAGGAACAACAGTGGAAATAAGTGATAGAGCAGTTCTGGCTACACCGCACAGCGCAGATGAATAGGAACAGATCTGCACAGCAAATTGCCTGTTGCTGAGGGGAGTGTCCACACTACAGGACAGARGAATTCATGATCAGCTACAGCTATTCTCATCTCACAGGCTGTGTACCTCTGTGTGTTTCACTGCCCAAGGTGAAGGCCAAAAACCAGGACAATGAAAAAGAAAATACAGTGGAGAAACAAAGAACTTTGACAAGCAAGAAACAGAGATTGTGTTGATGACGTGTACCTAAGCAAGCTAAACTAAAGATCCACCCTTCAGCTTCTGAACTCTTGCTTCCAGGCACTCACCAATCACGTTTGTGGTTTGGTGTTCTGCAACATGTTATTCACTTTGAAGAGCTTAATCTTCCTTAGAGTTTAATCTTCCTTTAATATATGATTTTCTGATGATTGTGTTGGCCCAGTTGCCTCACAGGACGTTGTATTGTAATGTTCCTTTCCAGAAGAGTAAATTCAAGACATGTCTTTTGGCAAAATTAGCTTTACTGGGTGTCTCATGTGGCAAGAGTCGGATTTAGTTGCTCAACATTTCTCTTCTTCTATTGCATTTATGTTTGATCTTGTTCACAATTGAGTCACTGTTGAGGGAAATTTTGCAATCATTGTTCTTTGAGAATTTTTATTATCATAGCAATTTTGTTGGGAGCCAATTAAATCACGTTGGTAAAACGTGTTTGGACAGTAAAAGGAAACTGCCTTGTAGCAACAGAACAGTACTCAGCAAGAGCGTCAAATCACATCAAGTAGCAAACCTCATGAACAAATATGTGAACTTCTGCTTGCTTTTTAAAGCAGGTTGCATGACCAAAATAGAGGCTAGTAAGCAAGTCAATGTAAACTAGATATCTGTATCTCTATCAATGGATGCAATGCTTTCAAATGTATTTCGCTTTTCTTTCTCATTGCTCATCTCCCTTCTCCCTTCTTTCCTCATTTCTTTTTTCTCTTTTCTTTTCTTTTCTTTTCTTTTCTTTTCTTTTCTTTTCTTTTCTTTTCTTTTCATCAATTTTATTCATTGAGCAGCTAATAATTTTAGCATTTTGAAAGGTTGCTAGAGCGTATGTTTTCTCCGCTCATTTCATCTTATAACACCTATTTCCTGTGTGTACCTGGAAGGTAAAGGAGTATTTTATATAGATCACAAACACAAATATATAGGAAATACCACTTTGAGAAATAGAAAATGTTTTTTTCAGAATATGAGAAGACAGTATTATTCCAGTAAATATGAATAATTTCTTTCTCAGAGCAATAAAATGCTAATGATTATTTTATATAAGCTCAAAGATGTAGCTGATGCAATACTTCATCTTTTTTTAAACTTGGCTTGAAAATTGCTATGAACAACTCATATTCACACAGCCATTATCTACATTTAATCTAATTAGTTTTGATATGTACCTTCTGCCTTGATCTTAACTACTTTTAATATTCTCTTCATTCTTAGTATGATGCTATCAGTTGTCCCAGATTCTGCACCTACTATGTCATCAAAAGTTTTCTGTGCTTCACTAACAAGATGCTCACATTTCTGCACAGCTACAGACTTACAAGTTGATCCAGCCAAACAAATCCTGTTTTCCTTGTGCATTTGAGTTTCACAGCCTGGGGTGAATATGACATTAACTTAAATTATATCAACAAATTTGTCACTTGATGATTTTAAAATATTTAACCTGTCTCCTTTCTGCTTTTATTGCAATGAACCTGTCTTTCCATATGGAGTGACCCAAATAAATGTAGTAGCTGTTGCTGAAGGCAACCAGAAAAATATTATATCCTCATATATCTCTAAATTTAGTGAAATACGATWAGAAGTCCTTGATGAAAGTCATGCAATATGAATTTAGGGATGACTTCTGACAGTGTCAGACAGAAGAGAGGTTTATAGCAGATGCCAGGTCTCAGACACGTTTGACAAACTGCTGGCTTGTATATAGCTTGCATTGGGCAAGAGAGCCCCAGTCATCAAATCAGTTTCTACACTGACATTTCTCTCTAGAGTACTTTGACATAAATGTCCAAGTCACTCCCACTTACTGCATGCTGATGCAGTTCTCAGACCAGTTCTGGTAGCAACAAACTGAATTTGTTTAGGAGGAAACTCAACCAAAATCTCTGCTCTGTGTGTACATTAAATACACTCATCACTCCTAATGATGATACAGAGCTTCAACCAGTGAGCAGCCCTCAAAGGGCCTTTAATCACAGGAAGGGGATGTTCCTGTGATTTAACCTCAGCCAGGTTAAATCTTGGCTGAGGTCACCTGAAATTACCCTAATCATCCTCAATGTGTAAGTAGAAGCCTTGGCACCAAGCACTCTAACCTACTGATCCRGTGCTGGTGTGACAGATCGTTTGGTRACRTGAAATTAATCTGGAAYGCCTACAGCCCCTKTAGGATCAGCCTCTGGGGTTCTGGYCACTCAGTCATGGAGTGTGCAACATGATTCTGGAAAACTCACCTCATGCCAGCAGTTTTGAGCACCATCACACGATGGTCTAGCTGTTAGAATTTAAACAACATTTTAAAAGGAAGTGATTGCTCCCTTTTAACCAAGCAGATCTATGCAAAGGACAAATAATTTACAAATTTTATTTTTACCCCATTTCAGTCCTGTCTTGCAATTATTAACTTGTGCAAAAATGCTTCAGTTTACTTTCGGTAGAAGGGTCGAGCAAGGTTTCAAATTTAGGTCTGTTTTCATGCTAAGACACATTGTATGTAGATGCTTATTAGGTCATAAATGTTGCAATTTTTGCCTATGTTTGTTGCAACGGGCCATAGAGAGGAAATGTGTGCTCTGCATATCCTGTGATGGATGTGATGAGTAGGGGTCTGTTATCCTAATGTCAAAAACATCAATTAACTCTTTGCATTTTTTATCTGAATTCACATACATCATAGTGCATTTATACTCTAYTATACCAATAGCTGAATAATATTCTGTTTCCTGTCTTTTGCAGTTCCTCTTTCTACCTTGTTCCCTCCCATCCTTACTGGAAAYAGCTTTCAGTCATAGCTGTGGTCCTTGTTAACACTAACAGCACAGCATGAAGATCTTCATGCATAGATGTCAGGACAGGGAGTTTCCCATCAGTCGGGTCTGTCAGGCTCTGTACTCACAGATTTTTATGTACATAAATTTATGTCAAACTGATGGCCAATGTCCCACACCTGGTTACAAGTCCATGGTTGAAAATATAACTGCAGCTTCCAGGATCAGCTGGTTGCACAGGTTATCTCCTGCTTAAATCAAACCTTGTGTTTCAGCTGCAATAACAACAAATCAGAAGTTTATTTTATTACAACACCTGCCCTACTTTTTTTTTTTTTTTGACCAATTAAACTATTTCTTAATCTTTCAAGCAGAAGTAATTGCTTTGCAAGTGCTTAACTGCCCAACAGCTTACAGGGTTCATCCTCCCTTTTAAAATGACATCAAAGACACTCTTCACCCCATCTACATATTTTCTTTCGTTTTTGGGGTTTTTTTGTATGTATTATTTTGTACTGGTATATGTCCCCAGAAAAATATAGAAAGCATTTAATGGTCTAGAAAATTAGTTCCAAACTACATATTTATAAGCAGCAAACTGTCATAGGTGACACTAGGCTCAAATGATATTAGGAGTTCCAGCTTTTCCAAAACTGTATCGAGTTTGAGAAAATATATAGTGCTGCATTCTTGGCAGCATTGCTGGCTATACTAGCTGCACTCTGCTCTTCCCTGCAAACCCATTTTCAGAAACATTATACAAAGCAGAGCTGGCCTGTTCTCCCAGGCTTGGCACCTCCTTTGGTGCCTGCCCGTGGCTGCTTAGCTGTGGCACAGGCTGGGAAGGGCATAGAGATGCACACCCTCACTACAGGGAAGGATGAACAAATTGAGGCAGATACTGCTGCCAGGAACTCTCATTCCTGCCAACAAATCATCCTTTAGTATGCATTTCAGTTGACCTGTCCTTTCACATGTTCCTAATTGAAGGGGTGAATACTGCAAAAGTGCTGAGAGCGGATGATGTGGGTTTTTTAAACACTCTCTGACGTACTTAGAAGAAATGCATTCTCCCCCCAAAGAGATGGCTTAGAGATCTYCACATTGAGTATTATATCTTGCGTGTTTGCATTGACACCCTATCTCAATACTCATGTATCAGACTAATAGAAAGCAGAGCACTTTTTGGAAAAATAATATATAATAATGATGGGAGAAACAAAGTTTCATCTTCTCAGTGTTTACACCTGATTTCATCCAAAGACAAGGGAGTCTTGGGTGACAGTGAATAAAGACAGTGAATAAAGCAAGCATAGCTATTTCTAGCATCTTCCTGACACATTTCTCTGGTAAGAGTAAACCACGCTTTTTTCCATTTTTTTCCTGAYATTCATGTTACAGACCAGTGTGATCCATGCTAAACCATCACCATTACACAAACAAAGGAGACAGCTATCTTAGGAAACAAATTATATAAAACATTACTGGTAAGGAAAAAATAAATTTGTCCTAAAGCTAGAACAAAATAGGGTTAATATTTTATAAAAAAATTTCCCACATACAATTTCTGTTAGATAAGAACTAATTAAGCTAATTGKTTTTGTAGTGCTACCCCACATAATGATATGATCTTTAAATTTTCCTTTTTAYATTGTTATTTCCTTCATAATTACTAAAAATAATTTTCTGTTAATAAAATATTWTCTGTTGTGCAAATTTTTGCTGGCTCTTACTAACACTGAAAGTCTGGAGTTCTAAATATCTTGTTAATTTCAGAGAAAACAACTAAAACCTGTTAGCTTCAGTAACAGACATCCACTGGTCACCAGAAAAGGTTTTTTTATGTTACTACAGAATTTATCAGTGGCATGAGAAAATCATGTATCCTTTGATTACTACCTAAAGGCTTCCCGTATTTTTCTTTTTGTTAGTGTTATATACGTCACTTCTTCTCTTTAGTTTTGTTACAGATGTAGTGACTGATTGAGCTGTGTACAAAACAAAACCCAAGATATAAAGTGATCTCAAAACCATGTGTTAGGAAGGCAAGGAAAAGGTGCCAATCGCTTTTGTGTTCTAGAGCGCAGAGGAATTGTAAAATCTCATCATATACACTTTGATCTGGTCAAATTACAGCCTCCTTAGAGTCAGAGGAAAGAGTTGGGACTTTATGAGCTTATTTCATTGTTAGTATTTATGTGATAAGTTTGTCATGGTTTGGTTGTAGTTATGGCTTAATTATAGGTTGATCCAGCAAAGTTACTTGTATTTAAAGAGTTGTGTAATGCGTCCGTGTTTGCCCAAGACTACTTTCAGTCTAATAATTTCAAGTGATAAAGATCATTTGCATTGAAAATCTAAGTTGTTTGGCATTAGGTGGAGGCTGACTTTTTTCTCAACAGCATATTTAACTTTAGCTCAAAAATCTAACKCTTTCTTAGAAAGTGGGAAAAAAAAATCACGTGCACACACAACCTTCCTCTTCAAAAATTTCAGTGTCCCTAGTTTTTCCAATAGAAATAGAAAGTTCAAATAGAAGTTTGACTATTTCCATGGGGTTATTCTCCTCAGTTATATGTGTATTTTCAGTTACATGTGTATTGGTATTATACCTGTCCCACTCGATCAAATTAGGAGTCTGATTTGCAATTTGCAGACAGCCTTTGAGTGYCTGTCGGCTCATATGCAAAGAATGACCTTTCTGAAACACGCTTTGTCTAAGGAACTTCAAAGTTGACTAAGGCTTTCCTTTCAATTGAYGCTGTAACCATCATTTTCTAGCTGAAATTAGAAACAGAGGTGGGATTCATTTGACCAAACAGAAACCTTTATCTTCAGATTGAATTGAACTCCGTTATCTAAATCTCTGCTAACTACAAATTCACTGTGTGATGATTACCTCATTTGTAGATGTCTACATTTTTAAAATGTAAGTTATATAAGTTATTTGCCTTTTCCTCACAGACCCTGTACTGGTGTGCAAGCAGCCCTCTCAGATTCAGATTACACAGGAGCTGGACTGCAAGAAGAGAGGGCAAATTGCAAACGAGGAGTTTGACATATGAAAAAAAAAAGACAAAACATGTCCTTTGGGAGGTAAGAAATTATACCCACATTCACACAGAGACATGTCCTGAGGCCAAGGCTGAGAAAAAAAACAAAGGGGAAGAGAAAACTAGGATAAGAAAGGGATCTGGAGGCTAKAGCTAAAGAGGAAAAGTCCCAAAATAGTATGAGGAGGCTGGGATCAGAGAACAGAAYAAATTGCTTGGGGAGTTGCTTGAAAATAAATAATGTCATCTCTCCATAACATTTGAAGCTAGTACTTTGGAGTTGCAGATTTCTTCAAGGTATTTGCTGATGGAAAGCATTGCACACAGTGTCTTCAGCATGCCTCAGCCAAATAAGACTCTAGGTGTTTGAAAACTGTTCAAAACAATGTACTGCTTCTGTACATCTCCTTGTTTACCTTTAGTGATCATCAATATCACCTGGGCAACTTTAAATCCAGCAAATCTGATTTTTATACAAAACTTCTTTTTGTTTAATGTCACAGATTTATCTGAAGATATTATGGACATTTGAATGAATATTCCCATTGTTCCACCTGAATATATACTGAAGGGTAATAATCAATAAATATTTCAGTGGAAATCAACAATAATCCATGTGAAAACACACACTGTACCCTAAAAAAAGATAAATCACGAAAGTTGTAAGGCCAAAACAAAAACCATGGCAAACAATGATAAATTTGATGGTAGTCTATTTTCTGTTAGACAAGCTTGGTGCCTTTCTCAYCTCAAGTACATTTTTGTTCTAATAAGATAGTCCTTTTAACCTAAAACATTTGTCTTATTTTCATTCAGAAGGCTCTGAATGGGATTTAAAGAACAAGAACAGCGTGTTGTGTAACAGTCTCCTRATAAAAGAATGCTTTGCCCCCTTACTCTCCCCCTAGGAAAATACATAAAACCAGGAAAAATGAAAGATCAGTGAGAGACTTTGAATCCCATTTTCATTGTTATGCTTAAGTATAACTCCAGCTTGAGGTTGACTGAGGTTGAGGTGACTCAGTTTCAGGTCTTTTTTTCTTTCCCCTCCCACCATTTTCTCCACAGCTCAGTCATGCCAGCATAGTGGATGTAACCACCCTCTATCTCATGGATATGGCCAGGACACAAATGCTGAGCTCAGCTCTCTGATGCTGGCTGGTCCATGAGGCAGCATGGAGTGTCACAAACCCTCTCCATGCTGCCTGTGTGACCTCACTCTTCCTCCTCCTCTTACAGTCCCAGAGCACCAAAAAACACAGGGCTGGAAAGAGGAGCACCCTCTATGAACTGAAAAACACCAGTGGCATAAATATTGACAAGGAGAGACTATTAAGGCAGGTTCACTGCCCTCAAAGCTAAGGAGGAACAAGGTATGCTCTCAAGAGAAGCATCCGTGTMCTCTGACCCTGAGCCATGCAGAGGCACCAGGAGGAAACAGCAAGTGGGTGACAGCAGCGGGTGACTCTCTGCTTTGAGGGACAGATAGACCCAGATGTCAGTCTGACCTGCTCTCTAGACAATTTTGCTCTTTGCTCACTGAGAACTTAATCAGAGAGTCTGCTATCTCTTAATCAGAGAGTCAGTGTCTGCTATGCATCCCCTGACCAGGAAGGACAAGTGCATGAGGTTTTCCATGGGCAGCCAGAAGCAGCCTCCCATCTACAGGCTCTGGTCCTCATGGGGCATTTTTACCACCCTGATACCTGCTGGAATAGCATAAGCAGCAGCTTGGCTGCTTGGAAAGCACAGCTTGGCAGAATAGGACCTGGAGCTCCTGGGGGATACCATGAGTCAATGTGCTTTCTCCATAAAGGAGGCCAATGACATTTTGGGCTGCATGTGGAGTGTTACCACCCGGTCAAAGGAAGTGATCCTTCCCTTCTAATCAGCACTGGTGAGGCCACCCCTGGACTGTTGTGTCTAGCTCTGGGCTCCTCAGTACAAGAGACATGGGAATGCTGCAGACAGTCCAAAGAAGGCACAAAAAATGATGAAGGGATTGGAGCCCCTCTCTGACGAGAAAAGGCTGAGGAATGTGAACTGTTCAGCCTGGAGAAGGTTCAGGGGTGATCTTATTAATTTATACCTGTACCTGAAGTGATGGTGCACAGGTGGCAGAGCCAGGCTCTTTTMAGTGGTGCCCAGAACACAGGCAGCACTATCCGAAGACCAGGAAGAACATTTTTACTTTGAAGGTGACTGAGCACTGGAACAAGTTTCCCAGAGAGGCTGTAGTCTCTATCCTTGGAGATATTCAAAATCCACATGGTCCAGAACAACAGCTGTTWAGTGGCCATGCTTGAGCAAAGAGGTTGGMCCAGAGGACCCCCAGAGGTCCCTTCCAATCCCAGCCATTCTGTGAATTTCCCTCTCCTTGAAGCTGGATAACCAAATTTACATTCCACTTGTCTCCTGACCATAATATCATAACCCCCACTATACTGGTATTCTGCAGCTTTAAATGCCAAACATTAACATTGGGTTATCTGCTGCTACTGGTTTTCAAATGGTTTTTACATGTTTTGCAAAGCAGGCACTGTGTATTTTTTTACAAATTATCAGCAAGACAACAGAGTAATGCTTTGTGCTCTTAATATCCTGGATTTTCCAAGTATAAACTCCAGCGAGACCCCCCCTCAGCTCATGCTGCAAGGACAACTACTACTTGCATTACAGCACTATAGTGGCACAAAAGCACAGCGTTAAAATTTAAAAATTCAATCCCCTTCAGAAATAGGCATACTTATCTTCATAAACTGGTTCATGTACAAGAAATGAAGAGTTTTTACAGAACATCCTTTTATTTTGCAAAAAATTTATTACTCACTGTTGTACAAAATAAACTTAAGATAATTTTGACATAGCTAGGTAGATTGCAGATTATCTAGCTGCAGGGAAGAAATTCTTCACAATTTTTAAGGCAATTTAAGACAGTAACAACAAGTGAATTTTACATTTTGAAATATTCCATTTATAAGATTTACACAAATGTTACCTGGTACTTGGTATCTGTAAACTTTAATGCTTTAAACAAAGTTTCCATTCACATAATTTGAAGATATAAAGAAAATAATATTTTTCAGTTCTTTTTTTAAAGCACCTCACTTCTAGTCTTGGTTTTACAGAAACAGCTGGTTCAACTCAGAATTTTAGTTTTTAAAACAGATGAAGGAATAGAAGTGATTCCAGATTTCTAGTTTGTTTAAAAATGGAAAAAAATAATTATCTATGTTTTCTGAAATGTAAAAAAAAAAACCTAAAAACCAAATAAAACATTTTTAAGGTAAATTAGAAATTAGACTAGCAAAGTATTATTTTGATTTAAGGAATGTGTTACTTTAACTCTAGGATGGTAAGTTGACAACCATCTGCTTAAAACAGYCAACACTGATTCAATTTAAGCTCATACAAATTTGGTCTATTCTTTTGGAAAAGTACTACTACTGTATTTCATGAGGAAAGAAACCATACTTGCAGGGTTTTCTCTACACCACCCTCCAAGTAATTTTCAAAAGAGTGCAGTCATTATTTATCCTAGGTCCTTCTGAACCACAGGATTTTTTATATAATTTAAAATACAGACAAACAAAAACAACACCAAACATTAAGAGGAAGAGGGAGACATTACTATTACCTTAAAAAGTGTATAGCCAATAACTAAACATAAAATGCAAGTCAAAGCAGCAAGAAAATTACCAGAGAACAGATCATCACCGGACATAAAGTCAGCATAGCTCCACTGGCATCAGCAGAGAAATTCTGACTCCTTTCAGCCACAGATCTGACTATCCATGTACAGTAAATTTTGTTTACGTTAGTGATAAAGATGAGCAGTGTTCAGAAGAGAAGTGTTAGCACAMATTTTTTAAAAGAAGCAAGTATGTAACACCTTGCTTCTCACCTAGTATTTTGCTGCTGATGACTGTYATTCTTGCCACTGGCAGTGTATTTACTTCAGGATGAATTCATTACCACTTTCAAATGATACAGGAAAATACATTAAACATTGGYCTATAAAGTTCTTAACCACAGCTAGTTCTTACCAGAAATATTCTGAAGCCCATTTACAGTGTAAAACATAAAGTTTTAAAAGTTTCTATACTGTTATGGGTTTTCACTGACCATAATTTTTATGGAATGAACTGCAACCACTGGAAGTTAGCAGTGACTGAAATTTAGAGCAGCATGACTCTTGGTTGTTAGCAATTATTCCTATTACAGATCATTAGCTATAATAAATTTTTTAAAATATCTCTAAGGCATATGTTTACAGAGCAAATCCTAAAAGCAGACTTATAGCTACAGAAATAAGTAATTGCACAAGTTTCTCATAGGCACCAAGATGTTCTTTTAAGGCACAAGAGAATTCCCAGAGAGCAGAAGACAGATTACTTAACCAGGAGTGCAAATATTAAAAAAACACCGAAAACCTGGGAAGCAGAGGTGTAATACCACCTGCTGCTTATGGCAGCATTCAAGTCCCACTACTGTCCTCTGCCAAAGGTATTTCAGACTTTTGTGTGTTTGTGTATATATATATATAGTGTATATGTATGTTTAATCTAGTACAGTAACAAAYGGGATTCAGATGGTTTCTGCCAGAGATGTGTGTAAATGCTGACCTCTACAACTACCTCAAACTACACTCAAAACAAACCAGTTTCTTCCACTGTATTTCTGCATCTCAATAAAAATGTATCTCAAAAACACATTATTAACACTGTTCTCAATCCATTTGAGCCTWTCTTCTGTCAAGCTCTACTTCCAAAAAGAAACAGTTTAATGAAGTCCACAGCAGGGCAAGTAGAAAAGGTACTGGTAGCTACACTGGACAAAAYTCTCGGCAATGGTCAGAATTTCTGCAATGATACTATGTCAAAACTCACAAGAAACTGAGGTGAAGTAAACTTCACAACAAACTTCTGTGAAGTAAACATGAGAATTTATATTGCATTCATTTGAAGTATGATAGTTTCCTCTATTCCATGATTTTTTTTTGATCTCTTATTTCCTTAAAAGAAAAACACATCCTCGCATACAATGCTGATACCCTATGTGGTGATGCCATAAATCCCTTAGGATAGCAAGTTTGATGGGTGGCTGCCCATTAGGATAAAAATATACTTTTGAATATTATTTTACATATATACAATATATATATATTTTTAATTTTCAATCAAAATGTAAAGTTTTCTAATATATTCATGAGTATTTCTATGTCCAAAATGAAAAAATATTTCRTATCTCAGCTCATATAAGTTAACAAGGTATTTCATATGCACCAACAACATGATTTGCTTCATTTCTACAAAAATTAAAAGAAAACAAAGAAACAGTGAGTTATAAAGCTTTCCTTCTCCAAAGCCAAATACAATAAAATTTTGAAGCTGGAAAATTAATTAAAAGAACACTAAGTTTTGCATTGTGAGCAATCACAAAGAACGCAAAATGTAATCTAAGTAGAAACTAGCATTWCTATATTAACCTAAAGAAAAGATATTTTGAATCCCTTTGTTCTGACAGAATGTGTCCAGTGTAAGAAAATGTAAATTTAAAGCAAGAGTCATTTACACTCTTACCAGTCTATCTTAATTTTGATAAACTTCTACCCCTCTCAATTCCAAAGTACCTAATATCACAAAAGATGACAGCCACTTATTTACAGGTTTTTTTCAGCACTCTGAAAGGCACATTTATCTTTTGATGCATGTTTCTGCTAATGTCCTAAACTTGGGTTCCAACTGATCTAAGAAGTCAAGTGCCTCTTCTTCATGCTGATCACTGCAGCAGCCTACAGAGCCAGCCAAAGATCCTTTTCCTTCATAGTTATATGAAAGGAGATAATCTTCAGAATGCTTCTGTTCTTCATCCTGTCTGCATAGGTGCACCTTCTGGATAGGAACAGAACAGATCTTATCATTTTCTTAAATTGTTATCCTGAACATATTGCAAAAAAAAAATTTCTTTTTGATTTACCTTTCATTCAATTATTTTTAATCACAGTGTGTCCTCTAATGGATTCCTATATACAAAAAATGCACATGATTGGTCTATATAATTATGACTACAAAATATAAGTATTTAATAAAGAAATAATTGTACTAATTACATATGTAACAATAAAAGAGGAAGAACTTGTTTAAATAACCTGTCAAGCAACTAAAATTCACTGAAAATTAAAAGACTGATTTATACATAACTAGTTAGACAAGTAGWGAGAGTTTTTTGATCTCCAAGAAATGGACTACATTTTTAATGCTGTACATTCATTCCTGCCCCATTGCTAATTTAAGTATGAGGTTTAAATTAGCATGAAGTAAGCAGTTAGACTAAAAGCAAACAGACATCCTCAGAAAAACTCACAAAAGCTTCAGTAATTATTCAAAATGAAAAACAGCACACTGCCTAYAGCTTAAGCCAAGAGAAGAAAGTAATTTACACTTATGCCTGAAATACATCAAGGACTACTCCTTGAAAAAGCAATATTCCAAAGGGGATGCAGAGGAGCAAAGGAGAGGAAAAATGAAATGAAACCAAAACCAGAAAGCCACATTTCTAGCACATTTATATGTCTTCCTTCAAAAGCCTGTATATATTGACCATAGCCTACACTTCAAAGAAAATCAGTTTCAGAATACTTACTTCGCCTAAACGAGGATGTGTGAAATTATGCCACTCTGAGTAGGAGTATCTACAAGTATCCATCATAGYCTGTCCTCCTCCTTCTTTAACTGATCCCAGAGTCTGATGTCCACCTCCCTTGACTGATTCCAAGGTATGCCCTCTTCCTTTTACCATTTCAAATGTTTGCTGCTCTCCTGTTTTTACTCCATACCCTCCTTGATCACATGTATTTTGCAGAGGAATTATATTGTGATCCTAAACAAACAAAACAAAACAAAAGAAACCAGTAGTGAGGACATCTTTTTTTCTCCTCATTTCTTTTTCCTTTTTAATTCAAAAAGAAGAAACAGCAATCAGAAACTTTCACCATTGAAATTTGAGAAGTCTCTTTCTTGGCACTGTGGTATTTTGAACAAAGGGCTACCGTTAATGTCTAAAGATCAGAAAATCTTGGGAAAGGATACTATGACAAGRGAGAAGAGAGGATATTTGCATTTAAATATGAAATGATGATACGATATGATATGATATCAAAGAATGGAAGTTTTATCCCAGTGAAATATGTACAATCCATATTTGAGTTCATAATGGCATTACATTATTCTTCATCGGCAACAAGAAATTTGACTCGTGCCACCATAACGATTTCTTGGTTTTCAACACGAAATATTACTTTTAAATTCATCTCCTCTTCTTGGGGAAGACAATGTCAGGGGGTGGAGGATGACAGAAAAGAGGTAGTCTAAAGAGCAAAGTTATTCTGCATGAATGCAGCCCTGGACTGAACTATGTTCATGGTGGACTGAAAGAAGCTTAGATGCAAAAAACCAAGAAAAATTCCCTGAACACGGACCTGTTCATGAAGTCAACGGCATTTGAGGTCATTTTTCAGGGGAAGGGCAGAAATTGCACCTGCAATTTACACAGCTATCTGCTAAATATAAAAATCCTTCTCCAAGGAAAAAGAATGTTTTTCCATTAACATATTTTCAACATAGACAAAATAATAAATTTCAATCTAATGTCAATGTTAAAAATGACTGCAAGGTTATTAAAATTTTCACTTGAAGCTGCCAACCAAATCCTTAAAATCTGGAAGAATTACAAGTAGCCAGCCTAACGACTACAAAGCATGTTTTAAAGGCAGACTTTACTGCCTAAAGTAAGAATTTTCARATTCTTATTAAATAGCAAAGTACATCTAATGATCCCTTCATTGCTAGCCTATCTCCTTCATCAAAACACTTACTTGCAGGTGGTCCTGTTCTCAAATTGCAATGCTATGGACATCTCAATTGCAAGTTTCTATGTTGAAACAGACAACTTACCATCACTTCTTCTCCTGGAGCTTCTGTGTTTGAAATGATTAAATTGTGRTTGGCGCAATCATCAGTCACCTGCCTGTGCATTACCCCAGCACCACAGCAGCCACAAATTGTGATCAGGATTACTATGGAAAAAGAAATAATACTATAAATTTTACCTCACAATGGTATCTACTTATGTTGGATAACGAATTTTAAGGGCCTAAGCATCAAGAATGGTTTAAAAAGAAATTCATTTCCAAAAATGCCCATACTTAAAGCTTTATATATTCACYTTTTTTTTTTCGAAACATTATAGGGATTAATCACTGCATTGTTGAATTACTTCATTCTTCTAAAACACATCTGGTTTTTCCAAAAGAAATGCAAGCATCCTWTATGAAAGCGCTGTGACTTACTCAATTTCACAGTAATGAAAAACTTAGTTCAAACCCAGGTGAAAAATCGTGTCTTATGCCTACAGTTAGGTTGCACAGGAGATATTTTTCATGTCTGAATATGCAAATGTCAAATTACATCATAAGACACTAATAGGCAAGCTAAATATCCTAATACCAGAAACTTCTGCTTCACAGGAAGGGTCAGCAGAATCCTGGAGGACTTCCAGGATTATGCTATAGAACCATCTTATTTATTCCCTTGTATTCACTATATTCTCTTAATAATACTACTTACTGYTGTCAGAAATTCATCCAGAAATGACTTCGAATAACAGAATCGTGATTAACTAATACCTTTCYGAAACAATTGACTAAACCTTTCATTCAGAGAACCATTTTGTTTTCTGCACTTTTCAAATTGTTAGCTTTAAAATAAAGAAGCCCATGAGGAAGAGCTCTGCCTAACTGCCCATTGAGAAATTTGATCTCTGAACATATAAACTTCTGTGAAAATTGGCCAAGAGCCACTTTCAAGCTAATTTAGCTTCTCTAGCGTCAGCTGTCAGAGATCTGCATCAATGATTCTAGCAGGTTGCCTCCTGATGCTGACAGATGGGAAGAAGACATCCATGACAGCACTGAGCAGAGGATGCAGAGGGTAAAACCTATCCACAGTAAAATAAAGGATCTATTGTAAGTGATGCGGTCAAAAGGCAATGAAAAAGAGGTAGGTGACATTTCACACAGTTCCCCTACTGCAGGTTCCCACATCTGAAAATTCATCTTCAGGATATATCCCAAATTTGGGTATCTGCCCCATTGAGATAAAACATTGATCTAGCTAGCCCTTAAAACATGTCCATGTCCCAGTGTTCTAGCTACTTAAGTAAGAACAGCTAGCTGAGATTCAACTGGAGCAAGACAGTTTTACTATGACCAGAAAAAATGGATAAGAAAGAAGGAAAAAAAACCAAAAACCAAATTCTGAAATATTAGCTACTGCATGTCCKCTGTAGTTTCCAAAGATGTTATTAGTCAGAATAACATGATTGATTGTGGTAAAAAAACACAAATTTCCTTTTGCTTTTCTATATCATTACTCTTWGGATCTGTTATGTTTTGCGCAGCTCCAGTAGCACAACATATATTCAAGGTTTTGGTCTGTTGTGAACTACTCACCCTGTCCTTTAATGTTTCTGCACCTCAGATGGGGCACAACCCTGGATGTGTGTGTAAACTGGGGAAAGAGATGCTGGAGAACAGAGCTGCAGACCTGAGGGTCCTAGTCCATGGCAAGTTGAACAGGAGTCAGCAGTGCCCTGGCAGCCAGGAGGGCCAACCCTGTCCTGGGGTGCATCAGGCACAGCATCACCAGCCAGGCACGGGAGGGGATTGTCCTGCTCTGCTCTGGGCTGGAGTGCCCTCACCTGTGTGCAGTTTTGGATGCCACAATATAAGGAATATTTTAAGCTATTAAAGTGTCCAAAGGAGGGCCATGAAGATGAAGAGCCTTGAGAGAAAGCTGCATGAGGAGCTGCTTTTCAGCGTGGAGGAAACAGAGGGGAGACCTCATTGCAGTTACAATTTCCTCAAGGGAAGCTGAGGGGCAGACACTGATCTCTTCACTCTCGTCACCAGTGACAGGACTCAAGGAAATGTCATTAAGCTTAGTCTGGGGAGGTTTAAGTTGAATATCAGGAAAAGATTTTTCACCCAGCCTCCCTCCAGAGCCTGTTCCAGTGGTTGGGCACTGGAACARGGTCTGGAGGGAAGTGGTCAGAGCACCAAGCCTRGCAGAATTCAGGAAGTGTCTGGACAATATTCTCAGGCACATGGTGTGATTATTGGCGCCATGTGTAAGGCCAGGATTTGGATGCAATGATCCTGATGGGTCMCTTTCAACTCAGTATATTCAATGGTTCCACAATTATACGGGGTCTTGTAAAATCCCTTGTGAAATCCAGTGTCTCAGATATCCCATGTTTTAACCCACAGCACAAGAAAAATCACAAAATACTCTGGTAAATTGATTTCGGCATTTCTAGAAACAGAAATGTTTCTAGAACTCACAAACTTTTTTGAAGTCTTTTGGTTCAAGTGCTAAATGCAGGTGGTTTTGGCCTCACACGAACATACAGAACCTTTCACACAAAATATACTTAAAAAAATAAACAGAAATCCAAAAACAAAATAAAAAATAAAATATAAAATATATAATAATAAAAACAAAAATAAACAGTAACTACAGCACAAGATTAGAGCAGGAAGCCTGTGATACTGATATGAACAGAGCAGGTACATTAAGTCAGTGATGACAGCTATACAACAGCCAAAATAAAAAATGAATCGGGCTTGAATCCAGTTCTCTCAGCTAATTTTATAATTAAGTGACTCGTACTTTGTGTTTAAAAAAAATGTACTTACGCAGCAATAATAATGATCCTAAGATCATTGCAAGGATGGCCCAGAGACCAAGGGTAACATTTCCACCAGCAAGCTGACGAGTTCTGCCATCGCATTCACTTGGAGTAACACAGTCACAAAGATTAACTCTTACTATGTTCTCTCCTATCTTTCCTCCATTATCAATCACACTTACAGGAATTTCATAAATTCCATAAGGAATATCACTCTTTGGTGAAAGATACCAAGAATTATCTGTAAAAAAAAGACAAAACGAGATCTAGGATCAATGATGCTTGAAACTCAGTTGTCACAAATGTGACCATAATCACAATTTTCCCTTCTGTTACAGTGATACTGCTACCAGATCCACAGTAATTAGTTTCAAGTTAGATTAAATGTGTTGATACAAAACTAGATCTTGAATGGATTTATACATTCAGCACCTTTTAAATGTCAGAAGTGACAAAGCATACCTTATACAACCCTCTGAAAACATATGATTTGAAATTCTGAAGTTGATTTAGTTCATTACAGGAAATGAAACTACTTGGGCTTACTAGTAAAGATCATCAACTAAAATGACATTTATTACAAAGCCTTTTGGTAGTGTGATTGGAATAATTAATTATAAACTTAATTTATACCGCTTCTACTCTTTAGTTATATTGCTGTATTCAGGGAGAACGACTATTTCCAGTGGGAAAAAACTCATTTAATCTGCTATCCTGTTTAGAGGCAATGATTAATGGCCATATTCTTTGAGGGCCAAAATAAATAATTTGTAAAAAAATGTACAAGACTGACACTGATGTACATAATCGTTGTTTTATGATGAGCTATATGAAACAATGGGTATCATCCAAAATGCAGCTTTCAATTTGCCTGATATAAAACTTGAAACTCTTAGATGTCTTTGCTTTCAGACTTTTCTGTCTTTTGCCTTTCTTAGTGAGATGGAATGCTACAGAATCATATCCTTTGCAACCAATTCATGTCACCATAGTAACAAATGTAAGTGCTGCTCTTGTTGCCATCGTCTGGCAACCACCAGGAAACTACCATCAGCTATAACTTTTTATATCAACAAATTTCAAGAAACAGTGCTTCCTTTGCTAATAAATTGTTTATCTACTGCCCAGGTCAGCTTTACAAWAAGTGTGCTGGGTAACAGCAGTAGTTACATAAAAACTTCCAGAACTTTTTGTCAGCTTATAATTAATTTTAGGTAAAGTTTCAGTTTCCCAGTCCTCCATCATAAGAACTGACTAAGAAAAGTTCTATTTCTCTTTGGAATACTAGCCATTTCATTCTTAAATTCCTTATGAATTACRAATCTATACTTCGTTTTCCAGGTGTTAGTGCATTACATCAGATTTTGTTCTTTCTCCTGATCTTCTTATGTCATGATTTCAGACAGCAGCTGATTTCTGACCCAAGGATGCTTGGGAAAGATTCTTCTTTTTTATGGTTTAAGAGACAGATCTTTCTCCTTGTCTTTGGGATGCCAACAGTGTCATCACTGGATGAGAACTAGAGGGACCACTAGAGATCATCAGCAAGCCCCAAAGTATCTCCACTGACTACACCAACTCCAAGCAGAGATTCATCCAATCTATTCTTGCAGAACACCCAAGTGAGAGACAGCAAAGCCTCCTCTGGCAGCCTGCAGCTGAGTGAGGAGGAGGAAGAGGAGGAGGACGTTTTCACATACCATCATGTGGAGTTAGCTTCCACATGGAAGCCAGTCTGCGGTCGTTTATGCGATACTCGAAGGGTGCGCTGTAGGGAGCCTCGTCGCCATCCTGGGCTGTGAGGCAAATCGGTTTTCTGTCTCTGCACATGATATAGTCTGTTTGAGTGATCCGGGGGAAATTCTTGTTGCCAGGAATGATGCAAACCTGAATTGTTCCAGTGCCTGTTTTACCATCTAAGAGATAAAAATAACTGGGTTTAGCGCTTACTTCTAACATTGACACATTGGTTTCTGGTCCAAACTTTCACAATTTAATATCTTCAACTGTAATATTCATGTTTAGAAGCAAGCTGGAAAGCAACTGCTGATTTAACCAGAGAGAGAGGGGGAGTTCTCACAACTCTTTCTTGGCTGCTTCTCTCTGCTTGGCTGGCTGCAGATGCATCAGCAGCTCCCACATCTCCATATTCTGCATGTGCAGACTCTATTTTGCTGAGTGTGTGTGTCTGTGTGGGAACACATACCACTCTAACAGGTAGAAGGGGTAAGAGGAGGAAGAACTCATAAACTAGGAGTAAAGGACACTATGACAAGCAGAGTAAAAAGCAGAAAGTGAAGACTTCTAACTTCTGGGAGGAAAAATTTAACTACGCTTTCCCTACCTTCACCTCTCTTCTGTGGGAACAAAAACACTAAGAGAACAGAGCACTTCTTTCTGTCCTCTACCCTTTAAGTCACCATGCATTCATCAGTGGCACATACCATRTCACCAAAGTCAACACACAAGAAATAAATGAACTCTTCCTTCCTATTACAGTTTTTCCAATACACAAATGGTCAATGCTTGTCATATGCGTTCCAGTGAAATTACATCAAGTCTACTTTTTAATGCTTTTTCTAGAAATAGTTGATTGCAGATGCCTATATCATGCTTACTACATGACAGCAGAAGTTCTAAACAATTTAAATTTGTATTATTTACTTTTGACTTTAAAATGCAAACTTTGACASAGTTAGAATTGTTTGCTGCGAGTTCAATGAATTCTTTTCAAAAAGTCCTCTCTACTTTCTCTGTTGTCTAGCTCACAACTGCCAGGAGCTATCACTTAAAAAAGAACAGTCAAGAAATAGAATAAATATACTCCAGAGAAAAATATCTCAATTTAAAATTACTAAAGGCTTTTAAATGGAGCAGATAACTTAAAACACTGAGATCATGCCTGATTTATAAAGGCTCTCCCTGCTAAATAATATTCCCTAAGCATTTGACAAAGCTATCACAAAGACAAGACAATGGACCAGGTGTGCCACTGGTCTGAACCGCTACAGCTGTGCCCACACTACATTTGCACATAAACATCTGTTACACACCACAGAGACTCCAACAACATTTAGTACTCACTTCTGTCTATTGCAAGGACTGTGACATTGCATTGACCTCGTCTCATTTCTCCTATGTCTCGGTCCAAGACCCTAACAGTTCTGATTTCACCTGATTTGTCATCTATGTTGACCCAATTACACTGGCCAGGTGGTATCCGGTATCTGTGAAGAATAAGTTGTCTTGTTAAAGATCCCAAACATATGTATACACACACATATTTAGATTCAYGTATTCATATACACTTACAGGTGTGCAGCTGCACACAATACATACAGCCTCAACAACTATTTCCCCCTTCCCGTATCCCACCCATGCTGCATCTAAAAAAAAACCTAGTAAATAAAGTAGTTTCATACCTTATGCCCTCACTRTTTCCAGTTTCTGGGTCTTCTGCTACGTATCTCCCAATAGCCGTCCCGATATCTTCGCATTCTTTAACGTCTAAGCGCAACAGACAGGGTTTAAACACCGGTCCCTCGTCCACATCCAGGACATGCACAGTAACAGAGCAAGTGCTCTGGGAAAGTTGTTGGGAATGGGGAGCCAGCAGGTAGGGTGCCTCATTGTTGACTCCAATCACCAGGATCCTTTGCTTGGCAGTTTCATAGTCCAGTCCCTGTAACAAAGGTGAGGCGGTGTTTTTCCCCTTCAAACCAATACAAAACCTAACATTCTTTTCACCGTGCAATTATTACAGCTGAAACTGTACCACATTTACAAAAGAAGCCAACTGTCCTCAAATAAGCCATTGAGACAGTAAAAGGACAGGATATTTTTTTCATGTAAAGTTTTAAGTTAGTCAAAGAAAAAGGTCTAAAAAATACCCAAGCAAGCAATATCACTGCAAAATTTTGGATAAATATTCTGAAAATTAGGTACTAAAAGAACAGAAATCAATTAAATGTAGTGGGGGATTTTCTTCTTCCAATTTAGTTAGTCCTAATTTTGGCTTACATATATTTCCTTTTCACCAATGGTCAATCACACTTCTCTCTAGAAGCTACAAATCCACCTGAGAATTTATRGAGTTGACAGTAAGTAGTARCCATTTATTCTTCAGACAMGTTCTCCAAAGTCATTTTATGSCTTTAATAGAGCTAATATTMTCCTAAAGTCATAATATTCTCWAGTCTACTACAGCATTACAATAAATGTAAGAAATTTCGACTATGTTCATATACCAGGGACAGAGCTTTAGAAAAAGTTCTAATCATTACTAGGAACAAAAAACCCATAACAAAAAACATTAATTTAAAAAATGACTAGTATCTCTACCTCTAGAATTTGCATGTTCAAGTTTTAATACTAATCTCTTCTGCTCCTTGGAAGTTACTTCTTATGGCAGTTATACAAGATAATGAAAAAGAGGCAAAGAGATCTGCTGAAGGACAGATGCAATGGGTCTTTTACCTCACATCTGTAAAACACGTATAACAAATAATTAAACTGACAGAAAATTCTTTTATGCATATGGACTTCCTCACATGCCAGAAAAGCAAACCTGAAGTCAGTACACTGCAAAATAAAACCTGGAGGGCTTTATGCTGAACGAGGAAGTCTACTTAACTCCCAGAGAGAACAAGACTGAACAAGGTGCTCAATCTTTCCCTGCTTTGCCACTCTCTCATTTCTGTTAAAAACCATGAATCATTCCTCAGTTACATCCCTAARTCTAAACAACTCCAACTGTAGAACSAGGCCAAAGCACCAAGCTCTTCTGAAATGAAAAACCAAATTCTTTGGATTCYGAACACACAAAATTGAGGAACAGTCTGAAAGGTGAGCTTTGTGTGTTGCATTTTAAAACCAAAACTTGAAAATCCATAAATTTTCCCCTAGCCCTTCAATTTTTACTTACCTTAGCAACACACAGTATTCCTTCATTTGTGTTTTTGTCTGTTGTAATTGCAAAGGCCTGATCATCATTTCCTCTTATAATTTCATATACTGCTCCTGAGCCAGGTGAACCAGGTTCATCAAGATCAACAACAGAGACTCTCAGTATTTCTAYATTCACTCTGTTTTCTTCCACTCGTGTTTCATACTTGCGGAGTACCCAAAAAAAAATTAATTTAAATCAGAGAATAGTGTTCCACAAGGCAGGATTGAAGAACATCAAATTTAAATAAGACTACTTCAACCTAAGGAGTCAATTTACCAGGTTGATGTAATTATTTATTTTGTTTTCATGCATTAGCATATTTTCCCCATTCCTCCCTTATACCCAGAGTCAAACAATAAACCTTTCCTGACAGCACAATTGAAATCTCAGCTTCTTCATACATGCAAACTATCACTGACACAATTAATTCTGGAATTCTCCTTACAGGAAAATTAAATTAGCACAGTTTCCCTCAGCTACATCAGCTATAGATTGTAATTTGCATTCAACATGATCAAGCTGAGACCTAGAAAAGGCATTGGGGTAAATGTTTAAAAATATATAAATAAACCAACAATAACTTGCAAAAACCCAAAAAGGATTAAATAAATCTCTGCTTTGATGACAAAAGATAAAAGGATTTTTTGTATTTTTGTGTTAYTCTGTACAAGCTGAAGAAGAACAGTTAGGGGTATTCTCAATTAATATTACTGATGATATTCTACAGTAGTGAACAGAAGGGGTAAATTACATGTATTCCTTATCAATAATTAATTATTTTTTCATATATTTCACATTACAAAATCTCCTGTGGTATTTGAGATGCATACACAGTTGTTGAAACATACTTTTTGCCCTGAATCATACTCATGGCTGGAATAAGCAAAGACATTTATACTGGCATTAACCGTCTCAGGGCATTAGACTTCATATTTGAGGGACTGTCCATGAAGAAATTAGAAAGGGGATGAAAATATCTTTTTTTTAACCTTTATACAGAAGCAGACTTACTTGTAACTGTTTAAARGTTGGTGCATTGTCATTCGTATCCTCGATTTTGATGACAACTGTTCCTGTAGTGCACAAACCAAAAGGCTGTCCTGCCATATCTCTCACTTCAACTAACAAAGTGTAACTGGGTACAAGCTAAAAAGAAGAATAAAAGCATAAAGAAGTTTGTCATACTCACTTTTTTAACTGCATAGTAACACATAGTTACACAGGAGTAGAACTAAGTATTTCATTCCTGTTTCATAACTCTGCTCTAAATTTAGTGCTTTCCAAAAAAATGAGACAATTGGCTTTGGGGCTTTTTGCCCTATAGCTCAAAAGGAAAAGGAGCAAAATAATTTTCAATGGCTAAGTAGTACTGAGTTCAGCCAGCATGTGTTAGTAACATGCATGCTATATCCTGTATCAAATAAAGCTTCTCACAATGTCAGTGTTATTTTCCAGAACCTGAAGTTTTGGAAGATACAAATGACACACTTTCATCTGCTATTTGTCTCCCCTTTGGAGCAACAGAGTATTCCCTCAAGTTGTTAACAGGTGAAGTGTTTTAATGCATGTCTCTTATTTCACTGAGGATGAAGAAAACTGTGCTGCAACCAGGCTCTGTCTGGGCAATACMGGTTAAGGCAATGCCTGTCATTTGGCAGGGTCTGGCACTGAAGGAGTCAGCATCCTTATCAGTTCCAAGGRGCTCCCCAATAGGAAGAAGCCCACTTAAATCTCTAACTTGAACCAGAACAGCAGAAAGCTTTTTTTTTTTTTAATGTAAACAACCAAGGAAAGCAGGACCAGGGGAAAAAAACGTGTGTGGAGAGGGGAGGGAACACATAACAGCATAGATGTATTAGGCACAAAAAGAGAAAGTTTGTAAATCAAGACAATAACTCTAGTTCTGAATGCCTGGAAGTAGCACTGGGTTTCTCTCGTGCAGGAAGGAAATCTCCTGTTCTACTTCATAAGTTTATCTTTAAAAAATAGGCAGTGGACTAGTTTTTCAATCCCTCCTTCCTTCAAGTTGTCACTGTGACAGCTTCCTTAGTAGTCACAGTGATGCTCACAATCACTGCAATTTTCTCCTGCTAAAAAAGCTAAGCACTGTAACTGCAAACGCAAAGTTTTGCACCATGATGTTTTACGTGGATTTTCAGCCATGAAACAACACGAGTATGCCATTACTCGTGTTATAACTCCTTTTATCTTCAGAAAAGTTSTGCCTGCTGCAATGTCTCCTAAAATGACTGTCCTATGCTAGAATTATTTTGAATTACACGCACATGTCATTTTCTTCCTAGTGTAAACTATCTCATGTGACATTCTATCAAAAAAAAGAAATCCTGTATCGTATTTGCTTGAAAGCTAGCTGATAAAAATAAATGGCTGGCACATTATTTTAAGAAATGGTATGTTACTGTTTAGGTTTCAACTATTGGAGATATTTCTGGTTAGTATAGGATGACTGACTACATCCAGAGAAACCAGTTCAGCTTCTCTGTGAAGAAGCAAGAAGCACCACAAATCGAGTTTCATTAAGAGGAAACAGTGGCTCATGGGATTCCTGAACACAGAAAGTGTTCAGTAAAAAAGTGAAAAATCCATAGGTTGAACAGCTGAGCAGTAAGAAGTTCYCTGCCAAGGTTAGCTAGAATATGGTAATCTATGTAGAAACTTTCTGGACTAATTATAGGTTTCTGAAAAGCTTCAGAAGAAGCCATAGAGACATTAACAAAAAAAATGAAAAAGAAGCTGTCTGTTGATCCCCATGCCAGCATTTAATAGAAAAGCTTGGATTGGAAGGGATTCTAAGAATCATCTAGTTCCAAACTGCCCATGCCATGAGATTCCACCCCCATGAACTTCCACTCCCTAAATCACTTTGCTCAGGGCATGRTACAACCTGGCCCTGAACACTTCCAGGAAYGGGGCATCCACAACCTCGCTGGGCAACCTGCTCCAGYGCCTCACTACCTCTGAGTAAAGAATTTCTTCCCAACATCTAGCCTAAATATCTCCTCTTTTAGTTTAAAATTGCTTCCCATTGTCTTCAATAGTGTTCCATCACTATCTGCCCATGCCAAAAAAAAAGTCACTTTCCTTTTTTATAAGCCCCATTTAACAACTAAAAGGCTGTAATRAGCCTTCTCTTCTCTAGGCTGAACAMCWCCAATTCTCTCAGCCTGTCTTCATAGAAGAGGTGCTCCACCTTTTGGATTTGAACTTCTTCACATTCCTCCTCTGGACCTGCTCTAACAGGTCCATGTCCTTCCTGCASTGAGGAGCCCAGAGCTGGATGCAGCCCTGCAGGTGGGGTCTCACAAGGGCAGAGCAGAGCAGTGTTAAGCTATCTGTGTGCACTAAATGACAGCTGAGAATGCTTCAGGAAAGATCACCTCTCTGTCCAGCTGTGGCAGCAATACAGAGATGACACCGGAGTCCCCGTGTAAAGAGAACGCAGGGGTAATCGGTGGGGTTTGGGACACAATGCGGTATTTCAAYGTGGTATGCAGAGTATAAGGCTCATCTCTGTCCTCTGCAATCACTTTCCCAACAACAACACCTGTGAACACAACACAGCAATTTTTAGTTCCACAAAAATGTGCAAATAGTAAAAAAAATATTTGAAAAGGTATTTCTGTTTTAAACAYGTGAAAAGAGCTACTTGAACATTTATTGCTGCTCTTTGCAAATTCAGCCTTTGCTGTAACATAACGCTCCCCAGGAAATCCCACTGAAACGCCTTAGAAGGCAGGAACACACCTAGTCATACTGGTATGTAACAAAACTGAGTAGTGGTAAGTGTGTTCAGTGATTTAAAACAATTCTTACCAGGTCTGGAATTTTCAGGGACACAAAATTCAAAAAGGTCTTGTGTAAAATATGGAGCATTATCATTGTCGTCCTCTATCCTGATTGTATGCACAAGTGGTACTTCTGGTGAATAACCATCTGGAGTGGTTGCAAAGCAGATGATCTGGAAGAAAAATTCAGAGCTTAAGCATGCAGAACTTTCAGTTCAATGGAGGAGCCCATAAAACAAAATTAAATACAGCACGCAAAGCACATCCTTCTCAAGACCAGGCTCTCCAGGCACATGGAAGGGGATGTTACTGCTATCTTAGGAGTGAATGCAGAACAAAACCTCTGAATGCTTTCCAATCTTTCCCCCTTTCATTCCTCACATACTCTAAGTACTTTAATCACTTTCTCCCTGACCCCTCCTCCAACTCTATCACTTTTTTCAAGTTTCCTGAACACTTTTTTTTCAGGTRTTCACAAGGCACCTCAGCTATCAAAATGTAGATGTACACATTGTTACTTAGAACAAAACAAGAACAAGAGCAAAACTATTTGCCCCATTATAACATAACCTAATAAAATGCAGCAATAGATACTGAAAATTACGTTTTAGAAGCTGTTTCTACCAACTGCCTTCTTACACTTCTCAGCCAGTAGAGAGAGCAGTGTACCTTGTTAACAGATCTGAACAGCATGAGAGACTCAGAAAACCAAAGTCATCTAGAGTTTACCATTATTTCTGTTTTCTGCAGATCTTTTCAACTTTCCCTAAAAAATTCTTCCTAGAAGTGATGCAAATCCAATAGCTCACTATATTTATSCTGCAATTAGAGATTAAGCAGTGAAAAGCAAAACTACTCTCAAGATCTAGATGACCAGCTATTTATTTATTTGCTACTGATTTTATCTCTTCAACACCAAGGATATTACTCAGAATAGACAGGTGATTTCAGATCCTGTTTGCTACCATTTCCCCTGCAATGAAGCTGTCAAATATACTCATCAGAGATTTAAAATAATATATTTATATTTAATTATATTTACACAACATAGGCCTGTACCTGAAAACTTGGATACTGTTCACGGTCTACTGCACGAGTAGCAAAGATATTTCCAGTTTCTCTTTCTATGTAAAACAAACCCTTTGGATCTTGATCAATTCCTGGTCCACTTGCAGAATAATAAATTGTGTAGTTCTGAGCTGTGTCCGACTGGACCTAGAAGAAGACATTTTTAAGCCCAAGGAAAAACAGCAACAGCATCTCAATACATTTCCACCTTTTCATGATCATATGTAGCACAAACAAACACCTAAAGAAGAAAAAGTGAAGGAAGGCAAGAAGGAATAAAGACCACATAGAGTACAGTTCAGAGATATGCCAATTCAGATAGCATCTGCATCTCATCACAAGCACCAAGGAGGCAACATTAGACTTTCTATCTATTTATAAACACTCTTCTCCCAAAATACTTTCCTTATTTACTGAATGCCAACAGTTAGGACGGTAAGATTAGTAGAAGAATGATTGCTCTGCACAGACTCTGTTATTACACTTGTCTCTACACATCTGCTACCAGCTACTCTGTAATCTAGTGAAGGCTAGATGGATCTATGATAACTTCAGTTCTTGCATTTCTCTTTCACGCCTACTTGTTTTCTCCCACTAACTACTTTTCTGAATAACACAGGCCATACTCAGTCTTCAAGGCTGAAGGTACACACCTCGAGCTCCAGAAAGGATGCAGACAAGCAGGCAAAATTTACCCCAGTCTGTGTTTACAAAATCCTTTTCTAAGCAATGTTTAGTGGACGGTTATTTGCTGTTGCTTTTCTTTTTTGATAGTATGTCTCCCTTCTTTTTTCAACTTTTGCACAAGGCCATTTCACTCCAACATCTAAGATCACAAGTTATTTCAGGTACAAGACCACGAGATACACAACGAACAGGACAGAACAAGACAGAGGAATAATAGCAGGAATGTCATTGGTAGATAACATAAGACAGATCATCTTCTTTATCATAAAAGTCACATAAAAAACTAGCATGGGTTATAAAATTAAGGTTTATATAAAATGTACCTGCTGTATTTGCAGTGGGAAAGGTCCCAGTGAGTTCTCTATCATGACAGATGGAATAGGGCCCCACCTTCTTTTGGTTCTCTTCAGAACTGTATCCCTAGCATGCCTGGTATTCGGTGTCTGGGTCAAGAAGATAGAAAGACAGATGAGAATACATCCATATAATCCTAACTGCATATATTTTTGCTTAACTGCCATCCTGCATTTCCATCTTTTTCTCCCCATTCCAGTCTTCCTACTGAMAATTTGTTTTTCCAAGGTCTTCATTTCTGATTATATCTGTGATAATATTCCAAGCTTTTTCATTTCTTGCGATACTTTGCATGAATAAGATCTGCTTTAATTCCTCAAACATGGCTTTTAAGATTCTTGACATTCCTGATTATGCTACTTGCTAGCATCTCTCATTTGAGAAAGAAAATCTGCTGACTAAAGCAACACAGTAATCAAAAATTGCTAAATCAAAATACACACTACACCAGTATTTTGCCTGATTATTTGAATGCTAAAATTCAACTACAGATACTTAGTATAAAGCTGTATTCTGTGAAAAAGTATCTCAAATAAGTAAGATAAGATATCTTGAAATTAGAACCTAACCTTTTTTTCTTCTTCCACCAAGTCAACATGTATTTTCTTTTCAACTTGTTCTTGAATGTCTTTAAGTAATATGGTAAAAGTCTTTTTCTCAGCAGACAAAGAAAGAGCAGATGTTGTATACACAGAACCATCCTCTAGAACCTYGAAGTTCCCATCACTGGAACTGATAAACTCGGCAGACTGAAGGCATTCTTTCAAATCAACTGTAAAAAAATATTCAAACAATAACTCAAACARCAAAACAAAAAAATATCCCTCATAAAACAAATCCAAAACCCCAAGTAAAAATTGTATTTACTGACAGATAGAGTCTTCAACAGCTTGTTACTAAGTATTTAAGTAACACCAATATTGATTTTAAAACCCACTTATGCACTCAAATTTGATGTTTTCATTCATTTCCACTCTTGTATTCATTAGTGCTTCCTAAACAACATGGGTGCCATATGGATATCGTTCAACAAAACACTATTACACTGGTAAAATTATTGAAGCATCAGAGATGAAATTAGGTACATTTAAATACAAAAATCATGGCAGACATGCTCATTACTGKAGCAGTAGCTATTACATTTGCCTCGTGCTCCATGCCCTGCAATATCGGTGAAGACGATTAATTAATGCAAATGCCCAATGGAGATGTTACATCTTGGAAGTTTTGCCCTCAGGAGGAAAGCACTGACTGGTACTATGTGATTTAATACTCTTGGGAGGACAAAGGCCTTTAAATTATGAGGCAGACAGATGGGAGAGATAAAGACTAACTCTAGAACAAACAATTAGCAATTTTTTAATATGCATGTGATAGAATCCCATACAGGTAATTTCAGCATACTTCCCAGGTATTTTTCATTGTATTTGCTGTCACTTGTGGCTAAAATAGATTTTTTGACTTCAGTAAACTCRGTTAATCAGCAAGTAGTTTAGTACTACAGCTGGAGAAAAAGCAAAATCAGCCCTAAAAAAGGATGATTTGGCACCCTGAAAAGGATGAAAGTCAGAGACTCAAACTCCAAACAAATGATCATTGCAGAGCACAAGAGGTGTGTCATGGTCTCAAAACCAAAACTTTTCAATACTCTTCCAATGGTATCATAGTGGGTGGGACACTGCTGTATGAAAGCTGATTGCAAAATCCATGAAGATTCAGAATTACATCCTGTATATGTAAATGACATTTTCAATAAACTAAATYTCATTCCGCTTTCAAAACTGCAAAAACAGATGGGAACCATAATTTAAAATGCTATGTGATTTTCCTCTTCCTCTTAAGTCTGTCCTTTAAATGCACAAATGAAGATTTCCTAGACTTTCTATGGTACTGCAGCAGTGATTCCTATCCTTTTTTCATCTGTACAGTGCAAATAGAGTATCGAAAAGAATATCACTGCCTCACTTAAATGTACCTTATACTGCTGCCTATTACAGCACTGCATTTCCAAAAATACCAGACTGGAGATATTGTTCCTAATGGTTATATGAGTCAACCCTATGGTCCATTAGTTATAGTTTTGTCGGGGTTTTTTCTTTAAAATCTCTGGTATAAGATAAGAAGAATCTTTACGATAAGCAGGAAAATTCTGACTAATTTCACTGTYAAGGTATGGTTCTTTTATCAATTCAAAATATTTCTCTATAAATGCTAAAGTAATGTCTTTTGAGCTATAATGGTTTTGTTAAAAGTTTCGGGAGGAAAAAAATCCATGTTATGCAAGTTCTTTCAAAGCACTGCAATAACATTTTTATATAAATGAAGTTTATTTACAAAGAGAAACGTTAAAGTCTATGAAAACACACAGCTGTAGCAGCTTGCTTTCTTTTAAAATTTAAAAGTAAGATCAAAGAATTTTCCCTATAAAGCTAGATTTTCTGAGCAATTATGATGAACTACCAATTCACTTYATTTGTTCTTTCTACAGAACTATGGATTAGGACTGCAGACTTGGAGCACACTTCTCTGTTGTCACAGGACTCACAAAGGGCACCTCTTAATTCTCAAATTCAGTCTGAGGCAGCACATAATCCTTCAGCACCTCCTATGCCACACCTTTCAAAGCTGCCTTTGAAAGACAAGTCTGAAAAAAAAATAGGAGTGGGATGTTTTCTGGTCTCCTCTATTCCTCCCAGTCACCTGCAAGGTGCCCTGAACTGAGGCAGACTGTCCAGTCAGGCAGGAGCACTCTCCCAACAGAATGTGCATGCAGGACACCTCTGCAACACATCCCCTCGTGTGCTCTGAATGCCCCAGCACTGCTGAGCAGTCACATCCGTGTTTCACACAGAAGCAGCCTCTTGGTGCCTGGTTAAGCAGGTTTTGTCTTCTTTTTTTATTATTTCCTTTGTCCAAATGACTTATTCTTTTCTTCATATGACCATGGGTTATGGGTGCAGTTTGGAATATCAAGCATTTATATAAATAGTAAGCCTTAGACTCCAAATTTTGAAAATATTAAATTCTGGCATTTTAGTTTTAAATTAAATCCTGTAATCTGACAATAGCTCTTTATGTAGAAGGTGAAGGGATGCATGGAGCTGGTGTTCAAATCCGTAACAAACACAGGGCGTATCCTTCATAAAAAGCTGATCCAGCTGTTTAGCCGGCTCTCCAGTCATCCATTCATTCCATTAAAAATAAAGTCTCCTCCACTGTTAACAGCATCTCCAGCAAAGGTGCAATGCTGTGTTGTTAAGCTGGGAATTTCATAGTTTCTCTCACCTCTGCCAACTAACTTGTCAGCCTCTAGCTCAGAAGGAACATGAAAAATTACTTTCTTGCAAGCTTCACAGCACAAACTCAGCACCTAGAAAACAAATGAAGAAATGAGGAAAAAAACCCGCATAATTACATGGTATTTTGAACTAGACACTGATGCTGACTTCGGCTGGTTTGTTTGTTTGTTATGACAAGCAAGTGAAACAGCACTGAAAGAACTCCTCCCTAAAAATTCAGGTACTGTGCATACAAAGTTCCAAACYGGAAACAAGATCTGACTACTGCTCCTGTACTTGTCCGAGGGTCGTGTTTAGGTTTTTTTTYCTAAAATTACTGGCATTAACAGCAAGATTTCCCTTGCACTAGAGGATTTTGCCTACACTCATACTTCAGTAGAGATACAATAAATAAAATACATCTCCGCTGTGYGCTCCCTCTAACAGCATTCCTGGCCAATTTAGATCCCAGGTCTCTAAGTATTAAAGTTTAATGCACCAACATTCAGTTKGGTAGAATTGTGGCAAGGCTGAACATTAAAGGCACAAGTGTCTCATTRAAACCACATGACGACACTTGCACTTATATATCACTTTGCATCTTAAAAGTGCATTCTCAACAAACTAATTAAACGTAGCTTCAGTAATTAGATATGACATAAATAAAATGTCATGTATCACAGCAGTCCACTCCCATATAACTAGTTACTAAATAGGGTCCTCCTAAAATTGTAATGAGTAGTAGATAACCAGACCTTTTTCTAAAAAGAATCACATAGAGGTACAAAGATTATACTCAGCACAAGAGCAAGTGAATCCTGATCTCAGATTACATATATGTGTTTATCTCTATGTTTAAAATAGTAATCCAAAAATCACACAGACAATTAAACAAAGACATAGAAAAATGTAAACAAATCTATCCACCCTTTTATGTGCATTTACTCTCTCAGGATGAAAGTCTAGCAAAAAAGGAAAAGCATTTTTATTTTGGACATACCTTTACAATTAAAGGTATAACGAAGTAAATAGCTAATGGAAATCCTGAAAATTACTTCTGATGCTTATTAAGAAAATATTTAAATAAAAATACTTTAAACTCTGAAAGACATAAGGACCCTTTAGAAAAAAAATGCTGTGTCTGCATCATAAAAGCTCTTCATATAGTTCCTTATATGTATATATACGCAGATATAAAAATTGCATATATACAAATAATTTAAGCATCCCTGCTTATGTATTAGTAGGCTTTCCTTATTAACAGAATGAAACTCTCTCTCCTGAAAGTCGTCACACTAATTTTTTAAGTTATTGAAATCAACACATTTTTTTACACTGTTCTGAAATATTTTAAGAGTCAATGTGACATCTAATTTTTAAATAGTAATGCCAAGCCCAGTCTGATGCCAGCACAAAAAACTATTGAGGAGTTAAACAAAAGTAAGTRGTAGTTATTCATGGACATCAAGACATAAGGAAACATCAGGTAAAAAAAGTTGCAGTATCCTTTCACTTTACACAAAGAAGACACCTCAGGATTTTTTTTCTTTGAGTGTTGTTTGGTTTCTTCTGCTTGACAGAAGAATTTTTTTCCTTTTTTTAATTAGATATATGAACAGAGGTGCTTGCATTTCTTTCAGTTTTACTTTAATATCCTGGCAAAGGCAGGGACACAGTGTCTGAAATAGTAACATTATCATTAAAATGTGCATATATAATTAATATTAAAATAATAAATTCAGTGCTTCAACACTACCAAGTATTTTTCTTTCACAGGCTCAACCGACCATCTGCCCTCTTTTTGTGAATGCAATATTAATACGGAGGAAATGGGCTAGGAAACAACAGAAAAATCACTTTTACTCATCTACGATACATTTTAAAAAACAAAAATGTGAGAGAGAACTAGCCTGCTCTGCTCGCCAAAGGCCTTTCTGGAGCTGATAACTATGTACAAATACAATAAACYGAATGCAAAGAAAATCGCTGAAAAGTGTTTCATGCTCAACTAACTCTTCTAGGGTAGCTCAACACGCTCCACACCGTGGTACAATCCTTCCCACGGAAAAAGGAGAACCARATGGGGAGATGCAGAGTGGGAGATTTAAATAAAATGAACTGCGGTATTTTTTTTCTATGAATATCCAGCAGCAGCATCAGCGACCCGAGAGTGTGCCCGTCGCGTAACCCCAGGGGAGGCTCCAAAAGCCACCCGACCACCTGTCCCAAGGCGAGCTGCGCATCCCGCCGGATTCCTGCCCGCGCCGAAGCCCCCCGAGGAGCGCCCCGCGGCCGCGCAGCCTCCGCGCTGCTCTGCGCCCCTCGCAAGGGCCCCGCMGAGGAGAAACCCGACTTGGAGCCAAGAGCCAGGCAGAGATCACCCGCTCGGATGCCTCCCCTGCGCGCTGCGCACCGGCCGTGCAGCAGGAACAGCGCGGAGCAAAGGCGCGGCCAGGTGCGCTCCCCTCGGCGCCCACCCACTCATCCCACTCATCCCATTGATCCCGCTCGCTCCCTCGCTCACTCACCAGGAGGCCGAGGACCAGGCGGGGGGCTGCGGGGGCCATGGTGCGCGGGGCTGGGCGGGAAGGGGGGAGCCGCCGCCGTCGGTGCTGCCACGGCGGGCGAGGGAGCGAGTGCGAAGTGGCGGCGGAGGTGGCGGCGCGACTCCGCGGGAGCGCGGCTCTGCTGTCCCCTCCCGTCTGCCACGGGAGCCGGCCGGTGGCGAGGGTGGGACCGCGCGCGGCAGCGGCGACTTTAATTACTGCCTTTTTTTTTTTTCCGCCTTTTGGGTAATGCCCGTCCCGGGCCCGGCGCTGGAACACCCCGCCCGCTCGCCGCCCACCTCCGCGGCGAGGCGCTGCCCGTCCGTCCCCTCCCCTCGCTGCCCCGCCCCGCCGCGGCGCCGGCTGCGCGCAGATCCCAGCGGAGCCGCGCCCGGGACAGCTCTGCCCCCGCCCCGGCGTGCCGCTCCCGGGCGCGGCACCCTCGCCTCCCCTCCCTTCTCCCTGCCCTTCCCTTGCCTTCCCTTTCCCCGCGGGCCGCGCTCCGCGGGGCGCAGGTTCCGCACGGGCGGGTCCCGTCCCGTCCCGTCCCCTCCCGTCGGGGCGGTGCCGGCCGGCGGCCGCCATGGCGGGGCAAGGTACTCTGCGCTCAGAGCCAAAGTTTAGGATTTTCGGCCGGGTTTCTTCTTTTCGGGACGATTGTGGTGATCCGTATGAGGCGCCGCGTGCTCCCCTGTGGCTTCTGGGTTTCGAAGTGGCTTCAGGTGAATAAAAGCCGAAACGACCGTGACAAGCCCGGAGACTCAGGGAGATGGGCTTCCCGTGGGAACAGCCTGCGCCCAAAAGACCTTTCAGCCTGAAGCAARGAATGCTGTTTCCATTGCCGGCTACATTTTATTCCACGCTTTGCTTCAGAAACAATTGTTACTGAGTTGTAGCCAGTCCGAAAGCACGCCAAAAAGGAGACCAAGTAGATTGCAGAATTTGTTTACATTCGTGTTCATTGAAATTCTCAGTTCAGAAGCAAAAATACTGAGAAATAAACCTGTTTTTTACAATTTTAAGCTAATGAGGAGAGATCAGTTGCATCTGACAGCATGAGACATTCACTGCTGGAGGTCACCAGTAGTGACTGTAGGTGGCAAGAAGGKAGGGAGGGGTAAAACCATCGGCAATGGTAGTGGGATGTTCATGTTGGTCTGGGCATGGGAATGCTGGAATGCCCAAAAGCATGGCCGTGTCCCCCCAAATCACGAGGGCATCCACAGAGGTGTGTGAGCAGCTGGTTACATAGCAGTGCACTGCGGGCACGGGGCACTCTGTAGGTARCCTGTGGTAACCTGTGATAACCCATGATAACAGTCACAACTATGTGCTGCAGTATTCCATGGCATGTTGTTGTTGCAGGATGGCTCTGCTGATGGTTGCACCCTAAACATTGCACCGAATAACATCATACAGACTCAGTGGGAGCAGACAAAGAAGGCCTGTAACACTTCTTTCTTTTTTTTTTCTCTGAACTGGTAAAGCATGATTTGTCTTAAGAAGCAACCTCACAGTGGCTGTCCCTCTTGAAGTGTTCAGATAAGCACAAAGTAAGAGTCCTCAGCCCCCTGCAGCTGCACCGGACCCTCCTCTTTGCCTTAGTGAGGTTTCCAGCCCAGTGGGAAGCACAGGGCCAAATTTCTGACTGTTTTAATTCATTATGCTCCATTCAAGCRCTTGTGGACATAGAAAGGGAATGAATTGTCTGGACCTGCAATAATTTCCATCCAACCCTAATAACTCAGAATATTTACCTTGTGGTCAAAACTTCATTTTTGAGCTTTTGAATTCTTTGCTTAGTGTCAGTGTGGGGCAAACCCACATCTGTCAGAATAGGTACCTGGATTGGGTTGACCCAGACTGTCTATTCCAAAGCCCTAATTAACAATCTTAAAATTCTGGCCTGGCTTCGTACCACTCATGTTTTCCTCCTCCTACATGCTGTTCAGTATTTGCAGTAACACACTGGACCCCTACATTGAACGTGATGCTGCTGTGGTTGAGAAAGCAGGAATTAAATGAAGACAGGGCAAATGCTGGAAGGAGAGAGATATACAGGAATAGTAATGAGATGGGACTGTGGTACCCTCAGCCCAAGGCTGCCTTTTTCTTGCTTTTTGTGGCTGTTGGCTTACAGCCAGAGCTGGAGAAAGCACACTGGGCTAGAGAAGGCACTGACTTTGACACAGCTTGGTTGGTCTCTCATGTGCTCTGGTGCTACAATGAGTTCCTCCCAGAAAATCTTGGGYCTTCCTCAATGTCAGTTGCATCAAAGTCACTCAGCTGTTCAAAAATCCAGTTGGAAATTCCACCTGAGTAAATGCCTTTTAGTCACAGCACTTTTTTAGAGTCATTCATGCCTTYCTCATCACCAGGAAGCATTTGTACAGCAGAGAGGTATTTGACAATGGGCTGTCCTGCCCATAGGAAGAGCTGTATTGTGTAACTAGAGTAAATCCCTGCCCTATGAGCTGTGTGTCCATGAGCTTATACACTGATTTTAAGGCTTTGGTTTGATCATGAGCAATCTCTCATAGCTGGAGCTCTGAATTAACCTTCTTCCCACACCATGCTTTTGACTGTAGGTGGGCAAGGATATGTTYATGTTTAAAGTTCCTGTGAGTGCATTCTTAGGTCTAGAGTCAAGCAACAAGAGTGTGGGGGGGAAACATCCCTTTGTTTCATGCTATTTTGGGCACAGAGACCCTACCAAATTCCACAACAGAATCACATAATTGCAGAATGAATCCTCCAACAGTTTTGCTTAAAACTTTGACATCACTGATACACATTATAGTCTTGGGGGAAAATCTTTGACAAAAAAAACTTACTTGTAATTTGATTATCTTGGAGACCAGTTAGTATAAGGGATTATTAAAGGGTGAGCTCAGTGAGCATGTGAAGACATATGTAATATTGGAGAAGAGTTAGCATGACTGTCATAGAGGGCCGTTTCATCTCAAAAATCGATCAGAGTGTAAGACTGGACTCAATACATAAATTGCTAAGTTTCATCTGTTCAATGTAGGAGTTTCATCCAAGAGCTTGATGAAGCCTATCACCAAAAAATATCCTAAATTAAAATTGCAATAGGAGTAGAAGTTTTTCTGTGACCATAAATGGTTTTAAATGGGGAAAAGAAGAATTTTGTAAGTTGTGTTGTAGGGGAGATTGGCAGCTGGACCTGACCATCTTTTCATCAAGGATGTGTGAAAGGAGATTAGTAGTAACACAGTAAAAATGGAGAATTTGTTGTATTCATATTTATTTATAGCCAGCCATATTTAAGGCGGGCTACCCAAAGTAAAACAAAAATGTTACCATGTTTCACTCAAAGGTGAGTGAAAAGATGCTAAACTGATAACTGGAATTTCAAATTAATATACTAATGGAACTAATGTGATGCAAATAGAATGGCAGTCTCWAGCCTTGCTGCTACTTTGCTGAAAACAGATTTTATATCATTCTGTGCRAATATCTTGAGCTCAGTGACTAATGTCAATCAAAGGGAAATAAACCAGCATAATTCTTTTGAAAGAAACAACATAAACCTCTTAATGTTTAATGTTATATTCTCTGTAGCCACAGGTACCTCCATATATTGAAAAGGATATCTTTGCAATTCTGTTAAGCTATTTCATAAAAGGGGTAGTAGAAGCAAAAACAGTACCAAGAAAAACAGCAAGAAAAGATTGTAGTTGTGAAGACTAAGTGGACTAGATTCTTGAGCTTGGAAAAAAGAAGGAGTATGTTAGAAGGATACACAATTGGTAACAATGGAAAGGACAAGCTGAGAAGGACTGCATACTTTCTCATAATCTAAATATCAGAATAATTAGATTTGGATATTAAAAGCAGTTTTACCTTTCATTCAGAAAGTTCTAAAATGCMAGTGGTTGGAAGCTGGAAGAGATTATGTATATTTTTATTTTTTTTTAGGTAGGAGGGATAATTCAATAATTTATGATTTCTACTCTTTTTCTGTAAAATCAGCTACTTTCTATGGCTAAGATAGCAAGCTATTGAGGTAGAATGGCAAACCAGTCCTTACTGCTTCCTTTGATAGTTCAGAGTACTTTTCTGTCTGGCTGTGCTCACTACACATGAAGCAACATAGCACCAATAAAGAGTTTGGAAAACATGGAAGCCGCTTTTCCCTGAGCAGCAGGATGGTGCAACCTTTGTTGGTCGAGTAACCAAGAACCTGCAGCCAGATGTTTATGTTGGATCACATCCTTGGATGTGAAATTTGCTTCCTTGGTAGGCCACCTCAGAAGAGAGAGGCACAGCATATATTTTGGTCAGGGGTTTCTGCTACTGTGCATTGTTAATAAAATGTGCAAAATGTGCCTAATTTAGGTCAGGCATACTAATTACCTTAAGAGTACCTGAACAATAAACAACAATGACCCTTACTGAGAAACTAATTAGCTTTGAAAATTTGGCTTTCTTAATCATCAAAGAAGGTGGGTTAAAGCTCATCTTTAATTTAGAGAATAATTATTATCAGTGGTCTGAAGCTTTCCACATTACTCATTCCCACATGAGGGTTGGATTGAATAAGGAGCTGGAGCCTATAGCCTCGTACTTTTCCACGTCTGTTTTTCTCATATTAAAATGCAAGCATACTCTGAAATTTAAGATAAAATCCCCAATTTGAAACTGTTTTCATTTAAATGCTTATCCAAATTTTTATTTATATCAGTTTTACATTACGGAATAATAAAATGCACCCTCTGTACTTAAGCCAGCTTTTCTTGTTTTCACTTATTAATTCTCATTACTATTCTTATATGAAAACCACTATTTGTCTAGCAAAAGGTGCACTTTTCATGATCTGAGTATACCTGTTGTCACAGCAGATCTTGATTTTCATGTGCTTTTTTCAAAGGGGAAATAATCAGGTATTTCATTCCGAATTTTCAAACAAATGCTAGGTAATTTCCTTCTTTGCCATTTAAGTATATATATCTCCAGATCTTTATATAAAACATTTATGAATTTAAACATTTTCATTTTATTAAATAGTTCTTGTTTTAATAAAATAATTTTAAATACAGATAATGAATCTTTAAATTAGATTGAAATAGTTTATTTAAACTACATGGGCATTTTTAACATTTGGTTGAAAAACTGTGTCTCCCAGTAAAAATCCAGGAAAATTGTTGCTGCTATATCAGTTTATTTGGAAGTGAAGATCCAGAATTTTCTACCTCTGAGTGACAATGAAAGAAATACTATAGGCAAGGGGTTTTGCCAAGGGGTTCAGGCCAAAACCGAGACCAAAAGGAAGCAAAAACTCATATTAAAACTAAGTTTTTTTCAAAACTGGTTCAAAAACTTTGTCCAAATCAAAAGATTTTAAAAGGAAGTGGTTGGTGGTGAAATGTCATAAGCTTAACTAAAGAAAAAATTGAGTAGTAGAAGGCAAAATATGTCTTGTAGGTAAGAAAGTAGTGCAGCTTTTTTTCTGTGTTTAACAAGTGTTTAGCCAACTGATCTTCACTATTACCAAAACATAAGTTATTGTTTTTTGCAAGTGTACACACTTGGTCCTGAGTTGCAGGAAAAAGCATGAACAGCCTTCCAATGCAGAAACCCCTCATGGTAAAGGAATTTTTGTTTCTCAGAAAACCTCAGGTCATTATTCAGGGGCATTTGAAAAGCAGCTGGAATATCAAAACTTATTAGGAAAGGAAGAAGTGGGATGCAAAATTGAAAACGGAATCCTGCCACTGTGTGAATGAAAGAATTTACACTGAAAATTCTGCATGCTAGTCCTGGCATCTCAGAAAGCACCTACAGGAGGCAGAGAATCTATCAAGAAAAGAACTAAAAAGTGGTTTTCATACAAGGAAACTAAATCCAGAATCAACAATGGAAGGCAATGGGTAGTAGGTTAGATAGGTGAGGAAAAGGACTATGACAGGGAATTGCAACGTAACAAATAACATATGGACAATAATAGGGAACATTTAATCACAGTTTCTTGTAAGCTGAAAATTTAAAAGTTGTCAATGGGAATGCCAAGGCAATAAAATAAAGACAAGTAAAAGCAAGCATGTTTATTTTTATACCTTGTAATCGTATGGTGCACCTTAGTACTATCTTATTATAGAGGACAGAAGCATAAATATGTCAGAAAAAGGATCAGAAAAAATAGCACAAGTTCTGCTCATAAGTGATTGCTAGACACAGTCCTGAGTACTTGACTTTGGAAACCCGTAAACGCTGATTGGCAGAGTTGAAGAGTATACTGGGAAAAGACAATGCACACATGCTTTATTTCTTATACTATCAGTTTTCTATTTTTATTCTGTGAGAGATAGTATTAATGTAATGGACCTTCAAAAGGGTGGTTAAGCAGGTTAATTTTATTTTTCTCTGATAATGTCTGTCTCTTGTGTTTTCCTAGACATCTAGCAGAGGTGAGGGCATTAAGTGTTATGAGACAAATGCTTTTGAGCCTCCTATAAAACACATTTGGTACATTTAAAGTCTTGAATTAGTTCTGTATCATGCTTTCATCTCCATTTTTGGTAGTTACATATATATAAATGAAGAACAGAATGACAGCAGCTTGTCAAATACTTTGAAGCTGGATGTATTTGTTCTGCACAGCTTTATTTTTTCTCACATCAAAGATGCATGATAAAATTGCATAGGAGGGGCAGATACAGGAGTTGCTTAAGTGTTACTCATCATACCTCTTTTCATGYACTATCTTTATTAATCCTATGTCTCCTTTTTACTCACAACAGGTGTCAAAGCTGAAACTTCCCATAGTCATATTCCTAGCATGTAAGAGAAAAATTAGAGAATGAACTGAAAGAAGATGTTGTTTTTAAAGAAGCCAAGAGCACTCCCTAACACATTTTATAATCTGCAAAACAGAGTTGTAAATATGCTAGAAAATTCTTAGAAACTATGAGAGAAATACATAGATTTCCTAGAAATGGTTTTGACAAAAAAAAAAAAACTAATAAGTTACAGTATTAATTATACCATGACAGCAGCTTAGATATTCTTGGAGAAAATACCAGACAAATTTCTTTAATAAGAAAAAAATTATAACTACCAGGTTACATTTACTTTAAAAGCCATGAATCTTAATTCAAGAGTTTGGACTGAGCTGAGAGAAACACAGTTTGAGACAGTATTCTTGGAATGAGCAAGCACAGATAGGTTCAAAACTCCTACAACAGGTTCAAGCACAGGGTAGACAAAGATTAGTAATAGTTAAAGCTTCCACATTTTGAGGCAATAAAAGCAACAAAGAGGCACTCATGGACTAAAATGCAAATGACCCATGGAATCACATGAAGGGAAAATTTCAGTCATCTGGGGTTGAGTTTTAAGAGGCAATATGTAGAAAAGAAAGAACTATGGGCCTGCCTGGGCCGCTGAGCACCTCAAACAGGACATAGTAGATGATCAGGGAATTTACTGAAATGAGATTGTCTATCAGCGTGTAGGTCAGAAAAATAGAGTCAAAAGGGCAAAATATCTACCTGAGCTGGATCTTTCAAAGAAACAAAGCAAAAGTATAAGATTGCTAACCAAAGTACTATAGAAATAATATGAAGGGCACAAGTGGGGTCATATCCTGAGAATCAGATGGAAATTAGGGGACACTGAATGTCACATGTCTTAATATTTTGCCCCAGTATTAATTGAAGAAATTATATATATGACTAATAAAAGATATCCAATATGAATAGGAAATGGAAATGATAACATCCATGGTGAATTCAAAAATAAGCAGATATTGTGTGAAATCTGAACAGCCTGGRTAATATCCAGTGAGTTATTTTAAAAGAAGGTGCAGTTTTGGTTATGATACTTTATTGCTTCCCATTAGAAACTAGTAAGGGTGATAAATGTGTCTAATAAGGAAGAGATATTCTTTTGGAATATCCAAAAGAATTCCTCATTTATCTTTAATAAAATATGCAGGTTTTGTATGGAAGAGTTACCAAGAACATGAAGTTTAAATAAGATAAATTCAATATGATTTTGGCAAAAATAGATTGTGTCATGTTATARTACATCTTTCTTTTTATATCCTTCAGGTGGGATCAATGAATTCAATTTAATAATCTATGTTCCAGTTAAGCAGTGACTCAAAGGAATTAAAATTGATATCAAAGGAAAGGAAATGAAAGTGGAAATTAAAACAAGGACTATTGAATGATTAACATGGTAGCTGAAGAGAAGATTACAATGATAAGAGAATTTTCCAGATGGATAGAGGCTAGAAATTATATTTTCCAAGGACCACTCTTAGAACAAGTTCTGCTTAATATCGTTATTTACAACACTGATTTAAAAAATTGGCTTTAATAAACCATGTGTGAGGAGGATGTAACACTGGAAAAATCCAGCCAATGTTGACAGGAACAGGTGGACTGCACATTGTGAATGGGAATTAAAAATGTAGGATAAAATAGCATAATAGAAAGTAAAGTATATAGAGACTTAATCCAGAAGTTTTCATTTAAATTGAAGGCTTAACTGGAGTTGGCACTTAAAGAGAGGGAACTGCATTTACTGGAAGATTACAGGAGAACTTTCAGTAAAGATTGAGGAATTTTAGCATTACAGTGCACGTATTAGCAAGATGTTCCATGTTTATAAAATAATATAAATTTGGATCAGAAAAAAAAGAAAGACTAATATAGTAATAGGAAGAGGTATTTTAGGAAGTTTAAAAGGCTATTTAAGCTATCAAGGTAGATAAAGAAGTTCAGGTTTTTTAGGGATAATGATCTTACAAAAGGCATTGTATGTATAAAGTACGTAACTATTTAAAGAAGGAAACCCTGTATGTGCTTTTCAAATGAAGTGGTAGGCAAGAAACTCTCATTGTTTGAAAATTATGCCTGTGAAGTTTATGAGGGTTTTACAGACTCATACTTGCTTTTAAAATGCTGGAAATATTTATTGCAGTGTCTTTTATTGAATTCAGCTTATCCCATGGATAATGGACTCACTTAGTTTGTACACAAGCCAGGAAAGAATTTTTACAAGTTTTGATGCACAGTGTAGACTCCAGGGAAATTTTAATTCCCTTTCTTCCAAGTTTGGAAGGTATCAAATACAGGCAATCACAAGGGATAAGTTATCATAAATCATTGACTTAGAATCAGAAAGTAACTTCTCCTCAGATCCAAGTATCATAAGCCCTTGTTTTGGAAAGCACTTCCTTTGTTTTTGCCTATTTTTTTTTCTCTAGAATGCCTGATATTTTAATTCTTTGGATCAGATTATTTAATAATATTTCACATTCTCAATTTTTTTGGTGACATAGACTGAAGCAAAATTCCTTCTCTCCCCAGGGAGAGAGAGCATGCCCCAAGATAGAGCTTTTTATTAAGGATCTAAACCTTTTTTAATAAAAGCCAAGAAGTCTCAGTCACATTCTGGAGTTGATGTACAAAGGACGGGTAAATGAACTAGATTTTCTGATGGGTTCTTCTGGAACTAACATTGATTATAGACTGTAATGCCATTCTCCACTGTGATACTGAGAGCTAGATAGAATTTACAACAGAAGTGAGTCTTAATCTCAGTTCTGTACTGCAACTTCCTCATGAATACTGTTTTTAAAAGTCGTTTAAGTTTTGCAGGAGTAATTTTGAGATACCCAAGTATTTGCTAAGCAATTTTTCCTGTGACAGAGCCTAAGTCCATGTAGTYATATTTTAAGAGGATTTAATATGAAGAATCTAAATATAAACGTCTATTTTAACAGTTCTGATCACAATATATGTGACAACTATTTTAAAAGTAATGACATATCCTTTCTGGAACACAACAAAAGGAGAAGGTGACAGTCTGATATTGAATACTGGCCAAAATAACGATTGCTTAACTCCAATTAAAGAATCAAACACAATTTGTTAAGGCAAATGAGGACTCTAGTTCAAAGTTCCATGTTATTATTTTTTTCTGTTGAAAGATTTGGCTGAGTTCCTAATACATTATCATTCAGACAGGTTTCTGTTGAAAACAGAGCTGTAGTTTATGTGCATTTCATGGAACTGTAGATGTGTTCCTCTCTTCTCCCTCCTCTCTTTCCTACAGCATCAGATGAGAACTTTTTCTGGAAAATGAATCTTCCTAGAAGGGAAACTCCCTGAGACAACTTTGTGTATTTTTATATAAAACAGGAGTATAAGGAAAAACTTGGGAATTGCCAATGAGAATAAAAGCCAGATCAAAAATTAGTCACAATCATTTGGGATTCTGTGTGAAAACACAGAATTGCCCAAGGATGTCTTTCCTTTCTTTTTCTCTATAAATTTATTATTTAGGTTCATCTAATTAAGAAAAATAGTTATTTTAACACATAGAAGTGTGAATTTAAATAATTTTAAGTATGCTTGCAAAATTTAATTTTCTTATAATCTATAAGAAAATCTTTAATACTCTAGAGAAAACAGTATTTTGGTGATGTTTATATACTGTGCATATCAGAAAAAAATGTTACAGACACAAGGAAGAAAGTAGAATGACTAAACAGGTTTTGAAAATATTACTGCAGCTGATACTAGTTTTGTAGCTTTATCGTTTTGTAATTCTATTACTACATCTTCTACTGCTACATCTAGTACTGCTATGTCTGGTCTGCTTCCTTGCTCTGCTGAATACAAACATCCTAGGCAAGGGTATTTATACTGTGTTTGAGGAAATATGCAAATAGTATAAAGAAAATTAAAAATGTGTACAGAAATCTAATCTTCAGCTAATGAATGGCATGCATTTAAATAACCTTGAGAATCTTAAATAATCATTTGCCAAAAAGGTCTCTTTTAATAGCTGTGTATAGACATTTTCATTCAATTTCATTAACTGTTGAGTATTGCTTTCCCATATGTAGATAAAGGTAGGAAACTGACATATTTGCATGGTATTGTTTTACAGCATTTCACCTTTTTTTACAAGAAAATAACTAAGCCCCAGTGCTTTTTTTGGCTTCTCTTGACACAGAATTTTGTGCAGCTCTAACTTACTTCTTCATTTTTCTCTCACACAAATAATTGATTTAAAAGAGTTTCCTAGGACATGTCTCCCAAGTGTCCTTGAACGTGGCCTTCTCTGGGAACAACATAAACCCCAAGGGCTTGCTCTTTTTTTATTTTTTTCCTTCCCTGAGGATTCTTAAAATTTGCAGATATGATTTTTGAGAATTATAACATTTTATAATCTCTGTGCAGGGCAATGGGAATTGCAAAAGGGCAGTAATGTCTCTTGTGAATGAGGAAAAAGTAATTGTTAATCTCAAGGAAAAGAAAAGAAGGGAACAGAAAAATTTAAAACTCAGTTTCCAGTGTTGTGTTACTGGAGTAAAAATAATGATCCTTTATTTCACAGTTTTAACATATTGCAAAATGTTCCTTCCTTATTAATTTTCTTTTTCTTTAAACTCATGTGAACTTCTGTAAATGTGGGTTACTGTCATTAGGCAAATACAGTTAGTGTAAATAGGAATGTCGATGAAATGCCAATGACATTTGTTTTAATCAAATGGAGCTTCTGTGAGTACAATTAAAAGACACAATGGTACCAATACATGTGACAGGTTAAAATACAGGCATTACTTCGACTTTCTTATTGTTGCTGTTCTCTCTGCATCTAGAATTTTTACCAAAATTAATGGAGAAGGTTCACAGAAGAGATGCTGTTTCACTAAATACGGGATGAAATAATGAAGGCTTCCCTGGGATATCAATTAGATGATGACTAGATGAGATGAACACTTTCTTTATTTCTTTATTTCTGTTCAAAAGTATACACTCGTGATCAAACTCTTATGTACCAGTGTGACAAGTTTAAGTGGAAAGTGCTTCAGAGCATTTTTCTTTATTACTTTCTTAATTTAACTCCGTAATATTAAAAGAATACTCTCTTTAAATGGTAGTATGGATAGTTTCCTTCTGTGCTCTGAAATTAACATTTTAAGAGAAAATTTAGTCTGTGATCTCTCTAATGCTACTGTGCTATCCACAATATATGTAAAAATTGTATACCTGATTAGCTAATGTTTCTAAAAGAAAATTTCCCAATTAGATTGTTTACATTTGGATTCTCCTCAGTTCTCTGTGGCCAGTAAGTTTGTTTACATTTGGATCCTTCTCAGTTTTCTGTGGCCAGTAAAGAACAAAAGCAATTAAAATATTTAGAGAGATTACTTCTAACCAGTAATGTCTGTACTTTTAGAACTGGTTTAAGTCTTTAAGGTTATTTCTCTATATGTTTACCTAACTCTTTAGTTGACTTCAGCAAAGCAGGGTTTGCCAGAACTGGCACTAGCCCTGTATATGTGATCAACACTAGTCTGACAAAGGGTGCAGTCTGAAAAAAAACAAGATGGATGTATACCTTCCACAAACCATGCATTCTGCAAGGCCAGCTGTAACCTTAACCAAGACCATTAAAAATCATCCTTCAGGAAGACAAGGAAACTGAAAGCTGTTTAGCTGAAATGTATTGAAATGTAAAATTCTTCATCCTTATGTATATGTCTTAAACATTATTTAGGGAAATATAGAAATTAGTCAGAAGCTAAGACAACACTGGCATTGGTATTCAGAGTCAATAAACTGGAGTCTTGAGTGTACATTCTTAGAGATTTATGTAAAGATATATWATGTTCTGTAGCTTACATTGAAAATCATGTCATGTCCTCACTGACATACCTGCAATTGGGTGGGTGACTTCACTGGTGGTTAGGGCATATTGTTCTGCCAAATTTTGCTACACACAGGAATACATGTAGCATATTTCTTACTCCACTGATTTTCTTTCAAATTACATTTATTCCTAAGTTTTACAAATGCTCATTGCACAGCTGGCTTTAGAATAGAGCAAAATAAGCAGGTACATACGGTGGCAAACTTCTGGGACAGTGTTAAACTCTTTGTAAGAGCCAGAGAAAGTGGATGACTATACAGGCCTGTCTACCTACACTAAATTTGGTGGCTGTTGTCTCCAAAGAAGCAGCTCAAATCAATGAACTGGTTCTAGCAGCTGGTTTTAGCTCCTTCTTGTAACAGCTGTTGCATCTTGCTCTGCTCATCTCTCAGGCTTTATTTGAAGGCCCCCTTCTGTCTCTGAGCCCCCAGCCCAGCCTCATCCTTTCCTCTTCCCCGTGGCAGGAGCAGATATGTTTAGCACACAACACGGCACCAAGTGTGGGAGGATAACACCTATAACCCTTCAATAAAACTCTGCATGGGAGGTTGTGTTGGCTGCTATCTGTGATTATTAAATCAAATCAGCTTAAAAGTGGAGTTTTTTTCAAGGAAAAATGTGGGAAAGGAATTCTGGACCGTTTTGATGCTCTACGGCCTTCTCAAACCTCCCTGGCCTGTCTAGGGCCTCTCCCCATGTTGTGGGAGAGGAAAGCCTGGGAAGTCGCTGAGCTCTCACAGCCCCCATAATCCCCACAGGCCTTTCCTGTTTCCTTCTATGCTGCTTCCCTAGGGTTTCCTGAGGCCCTCTAAACCTTCTTACCTCAGCAGACATACAGTGCCTATTTCAACTCCCAGATTCCTCCATCCCAACTCACCCGCATGAGAAATGCCCTTTGCCACCACCTAGTTTTSCCTACATTGTTGAGGTGCCTCAAGACACTTCTGAGATTAATTTTGAGATATACATGCCCAGAAACTTGTTGCTACCCAGTCTTTATCCTACCATAACTCAGACAAATAATTATGTCAAAACAGCTCTCATAAAACTATGAATCATTTATTTTGTTCCCAGTCACCTGAAATTGAAATTCACTGAAAATATTTTAAGCTTTTAACTCTCGTCTGTGTTGGTTTGAAAGATTGTCCAAGAGTCTTTCTTCTGAAGTTTAGATACTGAATTCACTGCAAGTCATGAACACATTCTCCTAAGTTCCCTCACTCCTCTGTAGGGTAAGATGGTGCCTCTGTAAAAATGGTTGATGTTGGGGGGATTCACCTGTGGGTGATGCTCACCTCTACACTCAGTCACTACTTGTCTAGGGATTCCAACTTATTGCCCCAYATTAGATACTGTCAAATCAAGCAARTATGTCCTTTATTATTTGGGCGGGGGGGGAAGTATATAAAATAATAGTCTCTTAAAACATGAACACAGACTTTTATTTTTACTTTTTAGTAACTTATCACTCCTAATTTCCCTGTCACTCTACATGAAAGCATCTTGTACTCACCTTTAAAGTTCTTTAACCTTCTACTTCTATTTTTATTGATGTCCTGTTATTTGTTCTGGCCCTAACATGTTTGGTTTTAAGTGCTTCATGCATTTCTGTAACATTTTTTCCAGGAATGGAATACCTTTATAAAATTAGTTGTGGCTTCTGAGAGCAACTTTCAATTAATAAAGACTAGAGAAATCACCCCTGAAGGCTTTTYAAGTTTTCTTCTTTATGTACAATATCTTGAAAATAAAATAAAAAAATCACATAAAAATAAAAGGTATCTATTTGTAGGAAAAATAGAGTTAGGCTGCACCTAACCATGTAATGCTATATCATGTCAATTACTGAACCTATATCCTGTCATTTACAGAACCACAAAATCACAGAATGACTGAGGTTGGGAGATACCTCTGGAGATCGTTTTATCCAAACTTGTATTCAGAGCAGGGCCAGCTGKAGCAGGTTTCTCATGACTGTGACCAGCTGGATTTTGAATATTTCCAATGAAGGAGACTCTACCAACTCTCTGGGCAACCTCTGCCAATGTTTGAGTACTCTCAAAGTAAAAAGGCTTTTTCTTTCACTTTAGTGAAATTTCCTGTGTTTCATTTGTCCTTGTATCACTGAGAACAGCCTGGGTCCATTTCCTTTGTTCCAGCCATCAGGTGTTTATGCACATTGACAAAATACCACTTGAGACTTCTCCAGACTCAGAGGCCACAACTCTCACGCTCTGAGTGCATGTCAGAGTCAGATGCTCCCAGATATTAATCACTGTTTTAGCCTTTTGCTGGACTCTCTGCCCCTGGCCCCATTCCATTTGGATGGTGACATGACCCTYTTGTGTATCAGCTCCTCCTCTGTTTTGGATCATCTGTAAATTTTCAGAGGATCCACACTCTGTCCTACCAATGATTTTGTCCCACTGTCCAGGTCACTAGTGRAGATSTTTAGCAGTATCAGATCCCTCAGTGCCAGCCTGAGGTACTCCAGTACTGCCTGGCCTTCAGCTGGGCTTTGACACCTGATTACATCCCTTTGAGTTCAGAAGTTGAGGCAGTTTTCAATCTACCTCACTGTCTGCTTATCTAGCCCGTACTTCAGTGCTTCATCTAAGGATGTTATGGCAAACAATGTCAAAAACCTTGCTAAAGTTAAAGTAAAAAATATTTCAGTTTTTTTTTTCCTTGTCCACTAAGGTAGTCACTTCATCAGGTAGGTCAGACAGGATGTCTCTCATAAATCCATGCTGACTCCTTCCAGTCACATTCTTATCTTTAATATGTTTGGGTACGGCTTCCAGGATTACATGGTCAATCACCTTCCATGGGATTGAGGTGAACTTTACCAGCCTGTAATCCTCCTGCTTGACCTTCTTGAAGATAGGAATAACATTTGCTTTCTTCCAAGCCTYGGGAACCTCCCACAATACCCACAACCTTTCAAAGATTTTCAAGAGTGGCTTTGGAATGTCATCAGCCACCTCCCTCAGCAGTTGGTGCCATGGATCTTTGTATGTTCAGTGTGTTTAAATGGTCCTTGACCTGATCCTCCTCCATTGAAGGTAAGCCTTCCTGGCTCCAGACTTTCCCTCTGGTCTCAGGAACATGGGATTGCTGAAGGCAGGTCTTACTAATAAAAACAGTGACAAAGTGTGGAGTACCTTGGCCTTTTCATGTTGTAGTAGAGGAATTAWAAAGGAGCAACAACTGAACATAAGTTTCCAATGCTAGCAGTCAACAAAGCAGGGTTAATATGACCCTCAGATAGAATATGGAGATTGGGAGAAAAAGATAGAGAGTTTACATATGTATCCAATTCTGGTAAGAGCAGTACTAGAACAAAGCACCTAATACTTATGGTAAAGAACTTAAAAGCAACATCTAAAAAGCTGCACTTAGGATTTGAAAATAGATAGAGACTATGTATGATGAGAGATTGTAAAACTCAGCATGCTAAAAAAAGAGGGGTGAAGGAGTTGGAGACTCATGCTGCTGAAGACCTTAAACCAAGACTAGAAACTTTTAATAATTACTTCCTAAGCCTTAAAGTATTACTCAAGCACAAATTACTGAGTTTATTGGTAGAGGAGTTGACCCAAATGTAGGAAAAGACAAAAGATCAGGAAGCATTTTTTTCTGTTAAAGTTCTCATAATTTCCAGTGGAGATTAACTGTTACATTCTGTATACTGTATRCATTCTTAGTATACATTCTGTATACTAACCCTAACCCAAGACATTGACCCCCACTGAAATGTCTAATGACAATTGAAGAAAGAAGAAACATTTTTATGCTTGTCATAATTTTAGTATTAGATAACAGTACATTCTCTGGGATATTCAGCTTGAAAAAGAGAAGGCTTTRGGGTGACCTAATTGCATCCTTCCAGTGCCTGAAGGGAGGCTACAAGAAAGGTGGAGACAGACTTTTTCCAAGGGCACATAGTGACAGGATAAGGGGAAATTACTTCCAACAGAAAGAGAATAGGTTTAGATTAGATTTTAGGAAGAAATTCTTTACTGTGCCAGTGTTGAGGCACTTGAACAAGTTGTCCAGAGAAGTTGTGAATGGCCCCATCCTTGGAAGAGTTCAGGGCCAGGCTGGATGGGGCTCTGAGCAACCTGGTSTAGTGAAAKGTGTCCCTTTCAATGGCAGGAGGCTTAGAACTAGAGGATCTTTAAGGTCCCTTCCAAAATCAGGCCATTCTGTGGTTGTATGGTTTAATTAGTGAGCTTGGGTGTCCTYAGTGCTTCCTGCAGTCTTGACCTTGTGCTTGTCCCAAGAAATCTATTGTGACCTATTGTCATACAAAGGGCTTTCCACATGCACAAATTCTCATCCAGTGGAAATCAGGACACAGAGGAGAAGGAGAGACGGTGGRAACATGGGATGATTTCTTTTTTTTTCCACAGGACATGACTGGGGTTCTCTGCTTGATGTTGGAGCACTCCTAAGTCTTACTATATGTGCTAGCATATACATAGAATTTTTGTACTCAAAAAGCTGTTTTCAAATTGCATAACAAGTATATACTTATTGATAACTTCACATGTTTCACATTGACTATGACTTCCAGATGACTTACATTTGGTCATTTTTTCCCCATCTGCTTATWAATCCCCATCTGCTCAAAAAGAATCTCCAATTATGTGTCCAASTTTAAAAAAAAACAAACAAACATTGCATTGCATTACTAGGGCAAAACTTCGAACATGGAATTAGACATCTCAGTCTCTACTTGATGCTTTGGCATCATTTGTGAAGAGACACTCTTCCTACTGTGATAATTTTCATGTTCTATAGAATTTTGTTTTGATATTCTGGTTTGGTGGCTATGGAAACCACAATATAAGATTCTTTGTGACTTCTACATTATGTGGAGTACATCTTGGATAAATKTATAATTCCAGAAGTATTCACTTATTTCTTCATGCTGACTCCATCCCATATTAAAATCTTGCAGGTATGTCAGTTTAATGTCATAAGRATCTCTCCTGTAAAATCTCAGCATTGTGGCTTGCATTCACAAGAATTGTTAAAGCTCTGACAATAACAGAGTAATTAACAGATGAAAYGCTTGTTTAATTAATGCGTTGATCAGATCTTATTTTGTCATGGAAAGAGGAAGCTGACCAGGTCCACTTCACCCACCCTGCGTTAGTGATACATTAATTTAATATCATCACCTTAAGTAGCTTWTACACACGCACATACAATTTTCTTTCACTCACTCATGCTCTTTCATGCTATTCAGTTCTACATGCTTTATAAGGATAGGCGTGGTTGTTCCTTTATTTCTCTAATTCCCTYGCCATGGTCTGTTTAAATTATTCCATTTGTAAGCATAGACAAGTTGATACATGCGCGTTAGTTTCGGCACACATTTAACATTTATTATTTTAGATGTTTTTTGAGATTATAGAGAAAGATGGCTACAAAACCAAAACACTTTTCAGCCTAATTAATTGTAATCAGTTTGGTTTACGTATCTTTTTTCTCTTTCATTTGATCTCTACTTTTGTCTGATATTCAAAAGAATGAACATCTTATTAAAAAAAATAAAATTAAACTGCTTTAATTTCCTTTTTCATTGTGTTGCTATGAGCAAAGGATGTCATAAAGCTTTTATCTTTACATTGTTGCATTGTTGACTACCACAGAATAAAAGAGCTTTACCTAATTAAGAGAAAATTAAGCAGACTTATGTTCAAATTATATAAGAATATCATATACTATTGATAATACTGTCTGTACATAACTCTCTCATTGACCTATGCAGATCCAGCAGACCTGCATTGTGAGGGTGCACAACTGTATGGACAGCATGAACTGTCCATTACAGGGCAAGCCTTTTTGGATTTTCCACCTTCAAAATTRTTCTAGGATTTTTGCATGAAGAATTAAGCTGAGCATTAGAACAAAGGATTGGTCCTTCAGATTTCAGGTGATATCATAAACCACTATTTTGCTGGATTTCAGTATCAGAGATGTGGTGATGACAGTCCTCCTTATGGATCCAACACTTCTTCTTGGAGCTTTTAATAGAAATTCAAATCTTTKTAAAATAAATGCAAATTAGATGTGCTTGTTTTATGACTTTGTCCTCCCTTTTTAGAAAACTATGTAAAAACATGAAGATGGTTGCAGAAGAACACAATCATGTCACATGTTTCTTTCACATAAAAAATTAGGGAAAGGTTTTTAAGGGGAAAGAATTTTTTCATAGTTTTCTGTTACAGGGAGCTACAATGAAAATGTACTAATCAGGATGCAGGAAGGAAGAAAATGAAGAAAAAAGGATGAATACAGAAATCAGATATTATTGACATAACTGGTGGTGTTCAAACACACAAGTAGAGATCCCTGAAATGACTCATCAGTATTCCTAAGGAATTTTATACAGTATCATTTATGCATCTGTTATAACTAAGCCTGTACCTGCAGTAAAGAAGTTTATATCTCAGACATTTAAGAACAAAAATGTCCTTTTTTTTCAGTTAAACATATATGAACTGAGTTTGTAATATACACATCTTTTGCTTGGYTATTGTATACTGATATAGGAATTCATGGCAGAATTCATAGCATTGGACTTATTCAGACTSACAGACCCAAAACTCCCCCAGCCTCACCAGCTGATGGTTAATAGTAGCCAAAACATTTATAGTGCCACCTTATTCAATTGTTGATATTCATGGTCCTTGAATTCCTCATCTTTATCTATCATCATCTTTACTCTCCAGCCCTCCAGTCTTTCCACATCCTTTRTGCTCCACCCAATGGCTTTGGGGAAGTCCTCTTTCATGTTTTCATGCTTCAGGGAACCACCATCCCTCCAAGGCTCTCATTATCCTAGGAAAGGAGGTTGCTGCTCAGTATGGCGTACAGTGAGTCAGTCAAACTGTGTTTACGGACTTTGCAAAGATCGCATTTCTTTTTCCTGTAGGACAACAGTGAGCTCAAGTCAACCTCCTTCCTCATTTTCTCTCCTCCCAGTCCTCTCCCTTCCCAACCCCAGGGACTGAAAGGCTGAGCAAGCCATACAGCACACTGCTTGAAAATTATGAAAAAAATAACTACCGAGAAATTAGAGGAGGGATAAGGGTAAAAGGGGAATATGAGAGCAGAGCTGAATGAACAGGTGGGGAAGAAATTCAGAAAGAAGACAATAGGAATGAATGACTAGAGAAAGTAAGGTAACAAGAGTGGACAAGAAACAAAATAAAATAGATGAATCAAACAATATGGAAATATGAAAATTATTAGTAAGCAAGAAAAGTTGTACTAAAGTAACATAAAGCTCCATTGAAAAACCAGCTTCAAAAAAAAACTTTTTTATTTTCAGTAGKGGAGAAGAAATAAATACTAATTTAAAAAATATCTCAGCATAAGCTAGGGGTATGAGTCACAAAAACTGAGACATGAAAACAAGGAGGAAAGTTGCAAAAAAAAACAAAATGAAAAGTTGCTAAGGGAAAAAATAGCAAGGTAAGAATGGAAGGTAGTGGAGGAGTAGTGAAGGCCTTTTTCATGTTTGTTCTGCCTCCTTTCCTTAGTAATGAGCAGGGAGTGTTTGCCTAATGGAATCTCAGCCCCAGGGCAGACAGGAGTGCCTCAGCTCACCTGGTAGCATGTACCTCTCCCCATTTCAGGAGTGATATTCACAGGCTTGAAAGAAACTGCAGGAGAATCCCAGCACATGCCAGCAAGGAGAGGCGAACACCTCCATACCAAAATTCTTTCCTCCYTCCTCTTCTAAAAAGAAGAAAAGTACGGTGGCTTAGTGTTGGTGGTAGAGTTCAAAAAGCTCTCAGCACTTTTCCCCTGTGTTTGGTAACAGTGACCCCTGAAGCGTTTTTATAGATGGGATGGGGAGGACCAGTTTTCTTCATCACCTGGGCTGTTTTCAGCTGGTATAAAACCACTGGCTTCGAGGTAGCAACTGCATTTTCACCTCTATTGATGCCCTCTGTTACCTAACAGGGCACTGCAGAGTTAGGCCAACACAGTGGTTTGTGCATTATTCAGCAGTCCAACGAATTTAGTTTAAGTAGTTTCCAGTCTGTAAGCAGGCAAGTAGACTGTAAGGAAAACAAAGTTCAGGTTAGACTTGTCTTGTCTACAGAAGGGAAATTCAAGGGTCTGTACCCTCATTAGCACATGCATATATTCTTATGACTTTGATTAGGTAAAAAAAAMCCAAAAAAMCAAAAACACCACACAAACAAACAAACTAGAAACACGATACTATAAGGGTTTTCTCTTTTTCTTTGCTTGTTCTTCATGTGAACGTGTTTAGTCAAAGACTGTCAAACTCCCCGTGTACCTCAGGCGTGTGTATACAAGTGAAACTATCATCTCACACTTACTAGACCTGGACAAATGCATAGGTGGTTCCCACAAGCTTATTTTCTTTTTGAATGTGCTAWATCATATCTGARTAGTCTAACCATTAACTGCAGAACACCGTGAGATTTTATAAGTGTATGGTATTATTTATTCTAATAAAATCTAAAATATACCGTTTTAAAACACATACGTTCAGTTGATGAAGAGATGTTTTGAACAAATTTAAGAGAGTTGCAGCAAGAGATATCATTTCTGATGAGTTCAGCAAGGCAAGCTCAGTCATGCCAGCTTGGTGAGAAAGCTGAACCTCACCCAGCTGTGAGATTTTGCACTAGAACCTCAAAGCATCATGAGCAATTACGTTTGAATGTGGGCAGTCATTGTATCTAAAGCAGCAAAATACTTGGTCAGGGTGAAAAAGCAAYCTGCCTAAAGTTAGCTTAAGTGTTGTGGTTATTTTTTTACCCAGAATGAGTTATTTCTGTGTGCATGAAACATGCCCAGCCTTTGCATGGGTCTACAAAAGGGGCTGGGGGCAGCAGCGGAGGACCAGCATGGCTTGTGGCAAGTGGAGGCAAAYAACCCAGGTGCAAGAACAGCACCAACTGCTTACAAGAGATCCTATCCTGCATGTAAACACAGTCTGCACCACTCACAGTTTTAGGAGCTAGACTTCTACAAAAGCCGTGAGAAGGCAGAGCTGCCGAGTTTCCCTGTTTTCAAGGCTGTCTCTGATGCAATCCACTGGTAAAGGAGTCCTTCAGAGGAAAAGATGAAACTTCCAGTGCTGGTGTTCATGTAGCAGAGACTTTCTGCAAAGGCAGAATAATGTGACAAAAACATATCTTTGAGGCCTGCCACGTTTCCAGTGATTAACAACTAAGTTATTCCCTACTATGACCTGTTAAGTTCCTCCTTCCAGGTGCAGCTAGAATTTTTGTGGGAAATGCTTGAACACCTGTAATATACCTGGCTCTGCCAGGGCAACCATGTAGAGAAKTATTTACAGGTCAGCACCAACAAATTAGTCAAGCAGTGGTAATAATAAAAAAAGAAGAGCACATTAGTTATGATTTGAAATTCTATAATTAAGAATAGTGGACAGAATTAGAAGATTTGTCTCAATGCGTATTTAATTTACAAAACTCTCTAAACTTTCTCTTTTTTGGATCATTTTTCACATCTTTGGGTCATCATCTTTTCTTTCATGCTTTCTGTGTCAAAAACTGTTATTAAGACATATATGTCTGAAAATAAATTCAGTATATCTGTAATAAGAAACATTCCTTAAGACTTAAAGTAAATCAAATTCCCACGAAGTGTGAAACTGCTCAATATAGGTTCATTTCAAGGCCTTTCTAATATGAACAATATTGAGTCTCGTAGTATTGTTACATGACTTTAAAACACAAACTGGTTGCGTACAGTTATACAGAAGAATCTCAAATGTCACTTCAAAATAATAGATTATTGCCATGGTTCTAATTGCAGGTATATGCAAATGCCTAAAGATTAGAATAATAACAATAGCACCCTTTGAAAACCACACTTTCCTGAGGAAAAATGAAGTCAGTTGGAAGTGCTCAGTTTTTAAATTATGCATTTATATTGTCAGAGTAATAAAGCAGAAAAGCATATTAAACACATTTAGTATGGGTTTTTTTCACAAATAAAGAAAAGTCAACATTATTATTCTTGCTATTGTCTCTTATGAGATGTACATAATTTTAAAATTATGTTGTAAATATGGTAATAAAGATTATACATCTGCACAGAAATCTGTGTGCTGTAATATTRCATGATTAAAGGGGAGACGAGAAAAAATACATCAGTTTATAGAGTTTATATTTCAACACTTAATGCATACTTCTAACTTATTTTTTGTTCCATTAATAGATAGTTCAGTATCAGCTTCCATTTATGTCTGTAAATTAGGTGATGTACCATTAATGTTAGTGTCTTGAAAATAATTTATATGAGTACGAAATTAGTACTTTTGTGTGCCTTTAGGAGACTTTTCTATTTATACAAAATACTTTTTTTTTAAATACTGTTTTTTATAYTGAGTATTTTCTGAAAACAAAATGATGAATTACTATTATTGGATACAGTCACCAGTTCAAAACATTCATAACAAGCCRCAGCTAAAGTTGCTGGCTATGTAATAAATACATGGCTGCGTATAAATGAACAGCCCTCTGAAGTCACACTCTTGCCTTCAAGGGTGACATACAACTTTAATTTTTACAAGGCAATGTTTTCCAATCCTGTATCAAAGATACTACAATTATTTTCCATGGAGCATTTGAAATATTAATGTTGATTTATAATATATTTAAATACAGGGGACATAAAAAATACCACTTTTTGCTATTCTGAGGAACACTGAGCTTGTTCTTTTCTAGAGAYGCCCAAAGCCATCATTCCAAGAGGAACTTGGGAGCAGGCACATTACCTGCTCCATGGAAGACCTGAGCAGGACTGACCACACACAGCRCCCACAGAAGACCAAGGCAAGTAGACAGGTACTTAACTAAAATATTTAGAGGATATCCTAAATTAATGCCTTCCTCAATCTTAGCAGAATTAAGGCCACATATTTTTATTTCCTCTACAACTGTCCTAAATATAAGTTCAATTGGGATGGAGCCACTTTTCCTATTGAGTCTGGGCCCTACTTGGTCAGATATGGACAGTGTGGGGAATCAAGAGGGAGCTTAGTGATTCTAACACTTGGAGTGGCCTAGTCCTATTAGCCAGCACATTCTGTACTTTTAATTTATGGATTATTTGACACTAGCATATTTCAAATAGTAGTTATGGGCTTGATGCAGATTACAGAGTTTGAACTTYTGTAAAATAATAGTCTCTTCTGACCTTGAAATCTGTGATAGGTTAATGCCTTTGAATATGAGTAATAATCCTAAATTTCTAAAAAWCTTTTTCCAAACATGATGAAAATGCAGTTTATTAATTCATGTTTTAATGTAAGAACCCACATTGCTGAAAATTTACTTGGTCAATTGCTGATTTATATCTATTTATTTGGGGGTTTAAATTGCAAAGTAAATAAACTGAAACTGAGAAGGAATTTTTGAAAAATTTTCTTGTGGTCAGCAAAAGCCCCATTTCTAATGTATTCCTTCTTTGAAGGAAATGTGCTCAACAGCTGGGTTTTCGTAATGAATCTATCATTGCAGGACAGTTTTAGCTAATATTTATGATCTTAAAGACTTCATAGAGTAAAAAGCAAAATCTTATAAGAGTTSGGGATTTTTCCTCAAAAAAAGTGTAAAAAGATTTCAGTTTTGGAGAACTGAGCTTTCTTCAGCATTCTGTGGATTTATTGTTGAGGGGAAGGAGTGAAGACTTCATGTGARAGACCTAAAGTAAAAAATAAGGTTTTTAATGACTAAGACAAAATGAATTTCTACAATTATAYGCTTATAAATACTACTTTCTTGATCTGAATGTTTGTAGCAGTGTCAGGTGAATAGTTGCAAGARTCAGGGTATGCTGAAGCTCTTTTCTTAAAAGGAACCAGCCCTATTGTAGGAAAATTAGTTTGTTATTGATGTTTCTCATGGGCTGCAAGTACAAACACATGAAAGCTTATATATAGTCCATTTTATAATTTATACTTTTTGTCTATTATTCCATKAATATTGATGTAATTGAAATTCAAGCACACGCATGTCCTCTAGCTTTGAAAATATTTCTTCACATACTAAACTGAGATTACTAGTAGCTCTAATGCACATCATTAAATATTTTCAAAATTAGGACATTTTATTGGTCGGGGAATTGAAAAAGTTAATTTCCATAGACTTAAAAAATATCATTATATTGCACAATGTACAAGGCTGCATAAAATGTTGGCAGAACATGTGTACTGAGTGACAGTGAGAATCCATGCTGAAATATCTGCCTTTCTTATCATGACTTGAATCAAAAACTGAGTAGTGATGAAAAAACGCTGTTTGGAACGTACAACCAGAGTACCTAAATGTCACAGAGGGACTAAGAAATTTTGAAAATAATTTTATTTCTCCTCTCTATGACTGGTAATAGCAAAAGGAATGAGAAATATTCTGAACTGCATTGAAATAAAACACAACTCTTGAGACTTTTTCTTACTTTGTGTTTCTCTTCTCACTGTTAAGAGAAATGTGACTATGTGAAGGGATAGCTGTGATGCTATCCCTTCACGTATCCTGTGGTCACTTGCAAATTAGAGATTACAGGCAAGAATGGATTTTCAGTTAAAAATAGGCAAGTGATTACACTTTTAGTGCAATACTGGAAGGAGAATTTGATCAATAGGTTAGCTCCCTTATTGGATAGGAAAGAGCAATAGTGTCACATCATCTAAGTACTGTAAATTAGGCAAACAGTTTTACTGTTAGTGTGAAGCAAGTCATTAGAGATGTTATTCACAGCACAAAGCTTAGATCTTCCTTTTACCTAAGGATTAATGGGAAAATTATCTCTGACTATGCTACTAACCAACATTTGCATTGCATTTGGTTGGAAAGCTGCTGTTCAGATATCTAAGTCAGATTACAGTGTATTTTTCATCTTTATAAAATTTATCTCCTTATATATTCAGTTGTAATTAAGCAGTTGTAAGTATACTTAAATTTGTACCTTTTTCCAAAAAGGACATTATTAAACAATGTTAAATGTTCAATATTTAAATGTATGTCATTGGATCATGTGTTGTCAGCTGCATTTCAGGGTCTTACTATTGTCCATCTCGGCAGCTGTACATCAATTGTCCAAACAATAGGACAAGAAGCAATGGGCAGAAACTGATTCACAGGAAATTCCACTTCTTCTTGGTGGAGAAGTGGCCTTCCTCCACCAAGTGTGAGRAAGAGCTTCTTTAATATGCAAATGACCATACACTGGAACAGATTACCCAGAGAGGTTGTGGAGTCTCCCTCACTGGAAATATTTAGGAACTGTCGGGGTTCAATCTTGTACCACATACTCTAAGATGGTCCTGCATGAGCAAAGAGTTAGGTCCACTGTGGTCCTTTTAAATCTTATCCATTCTGTGATTCTGTAATTGGCAATGTTAAAAAAAATACCTTTGAGAAACATGTCCTGTAGTTGAAAATTAAAACCTTGAAGATGACAGAAATCTCCACCTGTGGCCCTCATAACAATAAGTATTTTTATTGCCTATTTCCACTAAAACTGTTTATACTGGCGAGTAAAGTATTGCATCAGTAGGCTATACTGATGCATTTATGTGAACACTCCACCAACATGCTCCCACACACTGAGCTTCCTGGCACATATGCAACAGAGTGGTCAGAAATTGGTATATGAAGATATGACCGTCATGKTATACATCAGCATGGATATGATGGCTTTTCAAAACACAGGTGTGGTTTGTGGCACATCTACCACAATTTCTAAATGTCCATTTAATGCAAAGTGATAAAAATCCTTAAGTACAGAATGATTTTAAATAAGTTTTGTGTAGAATCATAGAATCACAGAATCATAAAATGGCCTGGGTTGGAGAATACATTGAATATCTTCTTGTTTTGATCCTCCTGTCATGGATGGGGACAACTTCCACTAGACCAGGTTGCTCAGAGACCCATCCAGCTTGACCTTGAGCATTTCCACAGGTGGAGCCTCCACAACTGCTCTGGACAACTTGCTCCAGTCCCTCAGCAACCTCACAGTAAAGAATTTTTTTTCTTAAATCTGATCTAAACTTATTATCTTCCAGTTTGAAGCCATTCCTCCTAGTCCTGTCACTACATGCCCTTGTAAAAAGTTTCTCTCCTTCTTTCTTGCAGGCTCCCTTCAGGTACTGGCAGGCCACAATTAGGTCACCCCAAAGCCTTCYCTTTTTCAAGCTGAATAATTCCAATTCTCCTAGTTTTTACTCATGTSAGGGATGCTCCATCCCTCTAATCAACTTGGTGTCCTTCCTCTGGACTCATTCCAATAACATCAGATTGCCAGAAAAACAGTTTTTTGAATGTTGAATCTTAAGGTTAATCTTAAGGTTGAATGTTATTCTAGCAAACAATCTGTGCCTCTAAATTGGTGGGGAAACATTGCTTTTCACAGCGCAGAGTCTGTGGGTGTTCTACTGCTTTGTCCAGAAGATGCTCTGTGAAGGTCTCGGAGAGGCTGGCAGGGGGCCAGTCCTCTCTCTTTGTTAAAGTTTATGGGTGYTCCCTTTGAAGTCTCAAAGAGTTGGGCCGTCTTTCCCAGGAGGAGTATTCAAGTGCTCCTTCTGTGTAAYACCAGGTTTGATTTTGCCTTTCGCTGGAAATGTGAGATGTGAGAACATCTACAGTCACTTCTGTAGATGTTCTGTTCCCTACTGCAGGACCGGGGCTGGCCACCATCTGAGGGGAGCTGTGCCACAATTTTTAGTGAGACTCATTATAGCTCCAAAAAGCTATTGAGGGATGTTCTTGTGCTATCTCAGAATACAATTCTCTACCATTCCCCCAAAGGAAATTTATACCAATAGTCTGGTGTAGTTATATCTGAGCTCCTTAATCAAATCAAACCACATCAATACTTGTATTTTGTAAAAAAGAAGGCAGCAGCCACACCTTCCCCAGGGTAGAAGTGCTTCTGCTAAAGCCTTTATCCCAGGGAATAGGCAGCCATGTGAAATCCTAACATGACTCACGTGTTCTTGCAACTGAATTATTCATTGTAGGTGTAGTCACTGTACAGAAGCTTGACTTGCTTCTCACTTCTGCAAGACCAGATTTTGAAATGGTAATAGGAGTATGTACATGCCAGAAATATTTTATCAGATATTTCAGATTCATGAGGAAATTTCATCTGTTGTAGTATTTCCTAATTGTGATTACTACTTTAAAGCTTTTGATCTCTTTATTTCATATMAAGGGTCAGGAAAATAATTAAAACTTCCATATGATTGCAAATATTAGATCTGGAAATACTCATGGATCCCTACTAAAAGGAACAACAGACAAATCAAGATCAGTGACTCCTGTGTTGCTTTATTTCTCTCTCAGAAATCCAACTSTATTCACAGACCTGTAGGGTCTACCTAGGTATATTTACAGAGAAACAKCATTTTGTGATTTTCTACTAATTAGGGCCAAAAGTTTTGGACAAAATACAAACTTTTTACAATGTATGCATGACATCAAGAAAGATACCTGCTTTGGAAAACTGTCAAGAGGTTCCCATTTAAGTAGGATCTTATTCCCCAGTTCCTAACTATGAAGTTGCTACACACTAATCACTGGAAGTAAGCAACTTGGTAAACAGTCTGTACAAACAACTTCTCTGCCAGAAAACATACCTTCTGGCAACACAGGTTCTTTAAGATAGAAATCCTTTTTGAAAGTCTTGATTATATATTCTGTTACTGAAGTAGGACTCTTAGACCATATTTAAGTCATGCACATTGAAGTACAATACAGTTTATACTGTCTAGCCATTTTMCAGGGGAGACAAAGGAGTATTTTATAAATATTAAAATGTTTCTTTGGTTTTAAGATGTTTGCTAGCTTCTATCTCCCATTGTCCCATTGCTTTCAATGCTGGAGTTTACTATTGTAATTCTGCATCCATCAGACATGTATTCACACCTTGATTCATTTCCCTTTGGGAAGAAGCTTCAGTTAGCTTCAGACAGTGACACAAATTAAAKATATATCTCATAGGTACCCTTCAGAAAACATAATAAAACAACTGCCCTGTGAAAGACTTGTGATATATGTAATGCTACTGTCATAATTTTCTAGGCATAATTTTCTAGGTTGCTTTTCAAATTTTGCATTCACAGATACACACACCTCACTTCTAAACCTAAACCCATCTTTCCTACATTAGTACAAAATTTCACAGAAAAAAAAACAGTAAGAGAAATCTTGAAGTTTCTTCAACAGTCCACAGTCTCTCTATCCCCCAGCTTCCTCCCATCTGGCAGTCTTGTGTTCACCTGCCACCTCAGCCCCCTGTGCTCCCTGCCCCTAATTCCCCTGGAAATCCTCCTTGAGGTCCTCATTTTGACTGGAATCTGTTTCCCTGCWGGTGAGCCAGAAAAGACATGACAGGAAGTGATGCCATCTGGATTTCTCCTATGGGATTATCCCTGTTTTGTGGATCACCATGATGAAAATTGTGCATCTCTCTCTCTCTGCTTATTGTGTGTTGGAATAAAAGGGTCAGCACAGAAAAATAAAGGGCAAAACACAGGCATGTGGAAAAGTCCTGGGAATGTAGAGGCTCACCATTAGCTTGTAGCTTTACTGGGGAGAGCCCAGAATTGCAGGGCTTATCCAGGTCTATAGTGATGGACCTCARCTATGGAGATCTTGTGCATTTCCATTGTCAAATGAACAGTCCCCCTTCCARCCGTGGCTAATTAAGAGAGGGTCTTTGCAGGTTCACATGAAGCATGTGTTTTATACATAAATACAAAGCCAGAATTTAGACTGGGTTAGAAAGTGACTAGGGAAAACTGAACATGCAGGCAAGCCTTTTGTTTCTGGGCATGGGACCTGAGCTCAGCTCAGAAGGTGACACTTCTGTTGGTTTTCTTTTTATCAGTTTTGTACATGGGAGATACGAGTRGGCTGGAGCCCATTTAAATCTGTTTATAAAAGAGTTTGAGTAGTTTAACTAAACATCAATAATGCTTTTATAGCTACTCAATRAGAGAGTGATTCATCTCTTGCTTTTCTACTACAGACTTGCAGAAACAGCTTTGGTTYTTAGGAGAGAGAGCCAGGCTGGGTTGGAGCACAGAAAGGATGTTTAAGGCCACTTCTCAGAACTGGGGCGTATGCTGCAGCTGTGCTTGCTCCTCCTTAGCCCTGTGTTTGAAGCACTGTCTCTGCCAGGTCCAGAGCTTCATATGATTGTGCTCTAGGGCTGTCTTGGCTTGTTTCAGTTTGCCCAGAGGAAGAGACTGTACTTGCTATTTGGCACTGTGATTATTGTTCATCTTCATTTCCAGTACCATTAGTTGAATCCTGTAGTTTTCCATCATTTCATACTCACTTTTCATCCYTTTTTTTCCCCGTTGCTTTTGTTGRCTTTGTGTGATCTGATTTGAAAAAGGAACACAATTTTTTTAAAAGTCTGACAAAAAAGTAAAAATTTCTACTCTACAATTATTTTTTTTCTGCAGACATAGTATATTGTGAGAAATGCAATAGGTTATATTTCCTTCCTTTCATTGGCAGCATTGTGAAGTTTTCATGTGAGTCTTCGTGTATCCTCTGAAGTATAGAGACAGAGTGATGTGCTGATGGTCACTTTAAATTATTTCTTTGTTGTTTTGTTTTTTAAATGTATACCAAACAATAATAAAGAATAAATCTATATTATTATTATTATTATTATTATTATTAGCAGAAATCTCAGCTTTCCAGCTGTGGTCTGGGTAGCACCAGAGAAGCACAATTTAAAAAATGTCTTTGTAGTTTTTACTTTTTTTTTCTGTTTCCGTGTATAATTTTTGTATCCTTTTAATCTGTGTCCTTTTGAASACAGCTGTGTTAAAATGCCTAATTTAACAGGTCCCTACTTGCTTTCATGACACTAACTGCATTTCAGTCATGGCAGCTTTTTGTAAGAGTTCAGCTTTATATTGGTGCCCAGTTATTATTTGCAGTTACTTAATTTTATGCTGTATTTTTTTCAAGGTATTTAGAGAGAGCAATAAAAGACTGAAAAGCAAAAGCAAAGATTGCAAGTATGTAGTACACTGTACAGCATTGCATACCCTTCCCTTAGCTTGTAAATGTAACTTATTAACATAATAAGTATGTGCTTCTGCTTGCATTTGTCCTSTTTCTCATACATATCCAACAAAATACCTTCCAGGAGATTGTTTATTATCATTCTGTATTTCTCTTAACTGGAGGTTTTTCTTCCTCTCTGTATACCTTTAAAATATCCTAATTGACTCAATTCATGATGTAAAATTAGCTTGCTAATAAAAMATTAAAAAGTGAAATGATACTTTCAAACTAGCAAGTTATACATTTTCTTTCTGATGTTACATAATACTTTCAACGCAGTGTCACCTGACTGCAAGCATCTTGCATACTAGCTAGAAAAATCAAGATCAGTTTCTAATGCTGAGAAGCAAGGAGATTGTAAGAAGAAAAAAAATCAGAAGTTTGGATTATTTTTAAATGGGTTAACATCTAAAATACTGAAGTCATAAATTTCATGGCAGAAAAATGGGAATTGTGGTCAGCATTATATTTTGAGGTGAAAAAGCAATTTGCAGGTGCTGTCTATGACAGCAATGATTTCAACATTTAGTAAAAAATTCTTACTGCCCGAGCACATAGAATTTTGGTGAGTTCTTGTCCAAGCTGTTCTGTAGATTAGCTGTGAGAAAACCCAAATTATGCCAAATGATGCCCAAATGAGCCATAAGGCCCTTGGGCAGAGGGTTTGTTTTGTACCATTTCCACAGGCCACCAGGCACAACCAACCCCTCCTAAGCAGGGACAGAGAATGAATACACAAAGAGATCCAAGAAAAAGGCTAGGGAGTGTGCAAGCTCCAGTGCATGTTTGTTGAGGAAAGAGCTGGTTTAGGACTGGCCTGCAATTTTGGTCTTTTGTTTCTAGAAAAGYGTGGGTTTCCCTGCAATCACTCTAATTTGGCCTGAAGGTTGTAAATAGAAGTGGTTAGATTACAGCAAATTAAAATTMTAGTCATGCAATCCTTACTACTTTGGGGCAAGGCAAAAGCTGTATACTCAGGAACTTTGTGTGAAAAGGAAACAAACTCAGGTCAGAGTAAATCATAATTTCTAGTTATGAACAGCTCATATGCACATCAGTTCTTATCTCCTGTATTTTGTGAAGGCCCTCACTGTCCTTCAAAAAACATTTTGAAGACATTTTGTATGAGAGTATTTCTTCTGGGAACACATTTGCTCCACCTGTGAATCAAGTGAGTTTCAGATGTCCTATTAAATCCCATCTCCTTCAGGTAATCTTTTTGACCTTCTCTGTCTCTTTACACCTGTTCCTGTGCCCAATCCTTAAATTATTAGCATTGTAGTTGTTCAAAACAGGCTCTAAATTTCTCAGGGGAGGAACCTTGTCTGAATTCATATTTGCAAAGCTCCATCCACACAATCTGTACCTGAGGCACTATACGGACAGTAAATGATCATGAACCTTAGTGACTAACGGATGTGTCTAAAAATCTCACTCAGTGCACTCACTTTAAAAAAAAGCCACTGCTTTTAAAGTTTACAATATAAATTGTGGTTGGAACATAAATGTGATTAATACTAAAGATATTTTAGTGTTATTTTTGTATCAATAATTTGGTTTCAAATGTAGTAACTGCTAGCAGATTTCAAAGTAATTATCATTTATTTTTTTWAAGTTTTTTTTTCTAACTGTTTTATTAATATCATAAACTAAGGAGGTATTTTCATGAAAATGTCATATTTTTAAACATAATTTGAAATTCACAATGACAGGAAAACATTAAAATCAAGTGCTTTTCCTGGGTCTACAGGAAAAAAAATRCACCTATTGTTGTTGGCTGCATACCCTTTTATAACTCCACAAAATTTCAATGCAATTACTCTTGATTTGCACTCTACTGTAAGAAACAAGCATGTCACGTTTTMCCTTGGGAAGTCACCGTGCCAAAGATTGCTGTAGGCTGTACAAGCTCATTAGGAACGTGCCACTTTTATACCTACCTTGTTCRTATACTCTCCCTGGATCCATCATTGGCCATTATCAACAAGGGAACTGGGCCAGCTGTGGTTTAATTTGGTACTCCTGCTTTTACAACCTTAGATGTCTCAGGAGGACTTAAACTTATCCTATAAGATGCAGACCAAACAAGTAACAAATTAAGACAATAGAATTGCTGTTTAATAGTCATTCCTCATACTTTTTGCAAGAATCAACATGATTTAGAAGACTTGTTTCCATAGGAAAAAAAGCCTGGAGATACTTTTTCAGTCTTATCTGACCTTCTGCAGCAAACCTCATTGGATTTGATTCTAATCTGACTTTGCAAATGAGAAACAAACATCATGGAAATGAATGGAATGCCATAAAACTGGATTTTAAATTAGAATTGGGCCATTAACACCRTTTTAGAGGGTTGTAACACAACTGACTTCAAAGATCTCTCTGTGATCCAAATGTGAAGATCTGGGGAACATGCTTTATTGACCTAGTTTGAGATTTTAGCTTGAAATTACACAGAATTTAGAATTTTATTCTACTTCTACTTCAGATTTATATCCAACCTAATTACAGTACTATAAAGGTGTGCAAAATACAATGAAAAGGCACAAATATGGATTCTTTATGCAAATACTAAGGGAAAGCCAAATTTCTCAAGCACTGGATTTCATGATATTTACAAGACTGTAGAGTTTGSAAAGTTTATGTAGCTTTGGTGAACATCATGTATAAATTGTAATCTGGGGACAAAGTGGCTGCCAGAGCTCAATTTCCAATTGTCCTCAGGCATTTTTATGCTTATGTATGCCCCACCTACAAATGTGCTTAACTAAAAGGCTGGTACATACGAGTGACGTTCAGTCAGCATTTTCACACAATTACCTTGCCAATTAAAAATGGGCTTGGTACTGAGTTTAGAAGTCAACTCAGATACTCCTAGCTTGGGCAGAGAGTTGCTTTCAGGCAGGGTGAGGCCAAGTCTGATTTTGTAGGAGATGTCACACCTGCTTGGAGAGACGCCGTGACTCGCCAGGGAGCTCACTCCCTTGGGCCTTTCTCCTGGACCGCAGCCAGGGGCAAAAGCACCGCTGTGAGACTGAAGCTTTGATCCAGCAAGTGGCTGCATCTTCGCCCAGTGCTTCTTCTTTGTTTACTGTGGTTTCTTTTCATATCCTCAGTATTGCTGCCATACTGCCAATGATGGCTTCAGAAAAGAAAAAAAATCCCATCATCAGTTTAAATTATTTTTAAAAATAACTCTGGGCATAGTCTAACTGCCTGTTGTTTCCTCTGTAARACGAAAACTGTATGTGTCTGGGATTTGATGACTGTAGAGTGCAAGAAAGAAGATGTACAGTATTTTTAATTATAWTATTTATATTTATTTATTCTAAGACTGAAGACACCACAATGACAACTTTCCTCTAGGTGACATACAGACAGGACAAAACAACAACTGTTTGTCTTTAGAAATGCACCTCTGGGTATTTTTTTGGGAAGGAAAATGCTTATCTTGGAGATCAGAAGCATCAAAGTGTCTCGAAAATAGCAAATTGTTCAGATATGGTGTTGCACATGGAAAATGCACACTTCAATCTGGAAACAAATTGGTTATTGAGTGTAACTAATTATGCATATGTAYGTGACAGTAATTTGTGCAAATAATTGTGATAACTGTCAAGACAAATTAGATGTTTGTCATTTGCACATATTGTGTATGATATTTGGCTTGTGTGTTTGCACATTAGCATGAGAGATGTTGCGACATAAGGAGTTAACTTTTTCTTGATTTCCTTATGTAATAAACAGAAAAATGTTTGGACAATCAGAGAACAGAGCTTGATTATTTCAAACAATTGAAACAATTACATTTGGTCAGTACTAAYATTTTGAATTGGTCTGAATAATAATGAAGAAAATTTTATTCCCCTATCACTGTCCAAATCAAATAGCTATACAAGTTCTGCCAGTGGTGCTTGTGCAGATATCACTCGTCAACACCTCCTACTCTTTGCAATTGCTTGAAGAGACTTATCTTCTGTACAAGATGGAACTTGATTCATTTACATTTTCCCTTTTCAAAGCAACAAATAGTAAAAGCCAGAAACTCTCTGAGATTTAACTATTTCACATGTTCCCTGTCACTGTTATTTGTACCCTCTCATTTAAGTTAGACATAATAAGCATATTTTTTCACAGAAAATAACACTTTGAAGGCACTCTGTATGTTTGTCTCTGATCATTTCACTACTTTAGCTTTGTTCAGAAGCATGATCCAGAGCTCTTCAGTGGAGTTATCTTCCTTTTTATGGTGTTATAAATTTTTTGTATTTTTGGTGTTTCTATAATACAAAAAACCACCACTAAAGTTAACAAGAATCAAAGGGCATCAGATATTCTTGCAGCTATTCAAACCAGTAATTTTATTACTCTCAATATCTTATTTATTATTCTCCAAAGATTATGTGTTGATATTCCTAATCAAAGGGTGGAAAAGGTCTGTAGCATAAAGGCTTAAATTACCTCTTTGGTTCCTGGGGAAAGTGTTTTATCTTTTGCTTAAATAAGATTTTCATATTGTATATCCTGCCTTTTTTAAGATTTTAAAATAATGTAGGTAATCCATAGATACAGAGAGCTCATAAGAACAAGTAATATTCCGTACCACTTCATACAGATTAATTGGTGTAGACAGAAAAAAAATTTAAAAATAAACCTGCCATGTTGAGGCTTTCTGCATACCAGACTGCTCAGCTCTGAAGTTCATAAGATGGCGAAAGCAGAAACAAGGTCCTATAGCTTTTTTCTTTGTTGACAATGAAAACTGGGAGCTGATTTCTGTCTAGTCATCCCACTGATTCTGTACACCAGTAGACTACAGAAGGCAGAAGGCATGTACACACCCCATCAAATGTAAGTCCTTCATCTGTCATCTATTTTCTACACATCTCTGAAGTGAGTGGTGCTGTACCTCAGGTGTCACTCAATAGAAATGCTCCATCTGCCTCTGTCATCACAGCAGGATTTTTAAATTAATCATAGAAGGCTACATTAACCAGCCCTTCATGCCGCACCTTCTTCCTTCCATCATTGATTCTATCTTTTTTCAGACAGTCTCACTCCATGAAATACAATGTTGATCACATATGTTTGATTTCTGCATCCAGGGCTTTGCTGGCTTGAATATGTAATTGGTTTGCTACATCACATAACACTGTCTCAGAGACTCATCTTTATTAGGAATAATTTTTAAATTGCCTGATACTTCAAATTTTTTTTCATTTTAAAACACTTTACATAGGAGCTTTAATCTTGTATGTCATCCTACACTACCTACCAACAGTTTGCTCATTCCCATCACTAGTGTAGCTCAGCAGTTGTACTACTTCCATGGATTAAATATGAATTTAAGACCATACAAACCTAACTACAAACTTTTGTTTTGAAAACATATTAATAGGCCTGGGAATTATCCATAAAGGGGTCAATGGCTAGATGTGGAGACCAGTGATGAGTAGCATTCYTCAGGGGTTCATATTGAGACCGGTGCTATTTAGCATCTTTGTCAGTGTCGTGGACAGTGGGATCTAATGCACACTCAGCAAGATTGCTGACATCAATTTGTGTGGTGCAGTCAACATGCTGGATGGAAGAGATGCCATCCAGAAGGYCTGAAGAGTGGGCCCACAAGAAGCTCATGAAGTTCGAGGCCAGTTGTAAGGTCCTGCACCTGGGTTGGGACAGTCCCAAGTGAAAATACAGGCAGAGCAGAGAATGGGTTAAGAGCAGCCCTGAAGAGAAGGATTTGGGCTATATTGGTGATGAGAACCCCAACACTGGCCCAGAGRAGTTGTGGATGCCCCATCCCTGAAAGTGTTCAAGGCCAGGTCAAATGGTCTTGGAACAATCTGGTCTAGTGAAAAATGTCCCTGCCCATGGCCATGAGGGTKGGAACTAGATAATCTATAAGATCCCTAACCAGCCAAACCATTCTGTGATGAAAAGCAGCTAGCAATGAATTCAAGGTAAAATGGGATAACAGTGATATCTTTTCACAGATTAAATAACCCGGTAAAACTCTTTACTAGGTTATTTAATTCTTTTCACAAGAGCCAAAGAGTGACAGGATTTTAAGAAGCAGTCAGAATCTTCTTGATATTCAAAAGGCTGACACATTTGAGCAAATCGTTGTCCTTGTTGTCTCCAGTCTGACTAAATAGTGATAAGCTCAGAGCTGACATTCATAATATAMGGCTATAAAATATGTTTACAGGCTCACTGAGTCCAACTTGTTGTTGTAAGCAAAACATCAGAGAGGTCCTTTCCCCAAAGTTATCAAGTTYCCATCTCCTAATAATTAGATGTGTTGTTCACTGTCCTTTAATTACAACCTCAGTGACACTGGAGAAAACCAATCCCTTCTTTGTTTACATTGCTTTAATTCATGAAAAAATAATACACCTTTGGGAGGAACATGCACAGGTYCCTCTCCCTTGGTTACTGTAATAAACCTCTTCTAATACTTATTGCAACAAGATGTAGTTAAAATGTGCATTACAARACCATAGGATTTCTGCTATAATTTGTGGTAATGGTGTATGCCCAGTAATTAGTATATTTTTGTAATAGGATATTGATTCATTGTAATACAGCTCTGTAAAGAAATACAATCAAGAAGACAAAATAATAGCTCTTTTACTCTTCATAGTACAGAAATTCTTCATAAGTCACTGCAGCTTTTTAAAAACAAAGTCAGAAACATGTCTTTGATCCCTGATATAAAAATAGTGATCTTTAAATTGAGACTATATTTCAAGGTGAGAGGAAGGTGTTGATCAGAGAATTTCTGTCACACAGAGGCACAATAGTCCTTAAAGAACTTCAGTCYTCCTGGGCTAACAATTGGGAAAAGCGAGATTTAGGGTATATATGCATTTTTTGTTCGTCTATTTGATTTTCCTCTGTAAGTGTGGTTTCTGTTTGGGATGGTAAATAGAAGTTTGAATTGAGGAAGTCATAAATTCCTAAGTAAATAAATGTGTCTGATTTTAGTGGAGCTGACTTGTTAAGTGTTTATACCCTGAGAATTTGATTTGCCTGGAGTCGTAGACCTACAGAATTCACCTATGCTGGAAATTATATAAGGTGTAACAGCTCTGAGGCGCATCAAAGTGGCTGGAGGAAGGAGGGGGACAGAGGAAAAGATCTCATCTGGCTTCCATGTTGAGGAGTTATTTCAGGTGTCCTTCTAAGAAATTCAGTGTTCTGCCTTATCTTGCAATCATTACCACTTTGTTTTGAACTTTTTTCTTTCTTTACTCAATGTTACCTGAACCTGAGAAGGAGGGGAAATTTTCATTCTAGTTTAGCTTCTCATACATTCAGCCACGGTTTTTTCCACATTTCAAACTTTCAGAAAGACTTGGTTACCTATTTCCATATATTACAAACATTTTCCTGAATCATCCTTGCCAGTTTCCTTTCTCTCACCATTTTTTCTATGATTCCTATTTCCAAAATATGTTAAACTCAGGCKTCTCCAAAATTAACATGAGTCACTAATCCGTTTGCAGATCTCATTCCCTAGAACCCTCTTCCTCCACACACTTCAAAGAATCACAGAATATTCTTAATTGGAACGGATCCACAAGATCAAGTCCAAATCCTGGCTCTGCACACCCCAAGGGTCACACCATGTGCCTGAGAGTTTTGTCCAAGCTCTTCTTTAACTCTGGCAGTCTTGGTGCTGTGACAACTTCTCTGGGGAGCCTCTTTCAGTGCCCAACCACTCCTAGGGTGAAGAATCTTTTTTCCTGATATCTAATCTAAAACTTCCTTGACACAATTTCACACCGTTCCCTCTGGTCCTGTCACTGGTCACCACAGAGAAGAGACCAGGATCTGCCCCYCATCTCCTCACAAGGATATTGTAGACTGCAATGAGGTCTCCCCTCAATCTCCTCTTCCCCAGGGGAAAGGCCAAAGTGATACCAGCTGCTYCTCAAAATGCCTTCCCCTCAAGGCCCTCCATCATCTTCATTGCCCTCCTTTGGACACTCTCTAACAGCTTCATGTCTTTTTTATATTGTGGCACCCAAAACTGCCCCCAGCACTTGAGGTGAAGCTGCCCCAGTGCAGAGCAGAGCARGACAATTCCCTCCCTTATGTTGCTGTGCCTGATGCACACCAGGACAGGTTTGGCCCTCCTRGCTGCCAGGGCACTGCTGACTCTTGTTCAACTTGCCATCAACCAGGACCCCCWGGGTCCCCYATCCCTCCACCATACTTCTTTCCAGTATCTCATTCCCCAATCCATCTGTACATCCCAGGTGCAGAATCTAGCCCTTTCTTTCTCTTTGTTAACTTCATACATTTGGTGAATGCCCAGCCCTCTGGTTTATCAAAGTCTCTCTTCAGTGCCCCTCTGCCTTCAGCTTGCTCTGTTTCACTTTATCACCTTCTAAATGATTCCTTCATCTCTTCATGCCACTTTTACTGAAATAATGTCTTAATCTTTTCCACAAAACTTCCCTTGCAGAGAGAAAAGCCCAACTTTACCTTCAGATGATTCTTTTACCTCCACTTTTCCCCCTCTCCCAAAAGTCCCTAATTTCTCATAAACTAGTGCTTTCACAAATCACTGCCTAGTGACTTTCTTGAGAATAATGAAACACWCCTCTTGATTGACAAAGAGTCTTTGTGTTATAACTTTTGGTAGGAGATTTTTTTGTGATGATCAATCTACTTAACACAAAGAGACCACTGTTGCTGGGTTTTATTTTGATTTGCTGTGTTTTATTTGACAACTGTTTTTCCTGCTTGACAGTTTGAGGCAGTGCGCTGTATTATAGCTGGTTCATTGTTTTATTTCCTCCAGTTTTGATATAATGAAAGAACACAGAAAATGAGATAATAGAGAACAAATAATTTTATTAGACTAWGTTGTCAATTAGGGGGTTTCTGTTTACGCATTCTTTCTTTGCAGAGTGGAATTTTCCCATTGAGTAGAGCTGTGCTTTTATCTGTCACTCAGTGTCAGTTGTAAAATATTTTTGGTTAATATTAACAAAGATCATTTTCAGAGCTGCAAAGGACAGTCAGTTTAAGACTAAATTCAGAAATTAAAACTATTATTGAATACAAACATTAAGAGCAAAGCAAACCGTCTGTATCTTTAAAAAAGTTTGGATGCATTTTTATGTTTTATGCAGTTGTTGTTGTGCAAGTYTGCATGCAAGGTGAGGTACATTAAAACCTTAAAAAAAAAGGGTACTCTGACATTCGCTGTGACTTTTTGTAACAGAAAATTCTGTTACTTTTCAAGTCTGTTTGTTGTTAATTTATGCTATTCTATTGCAAACAGCCTGAGTCTTAACTTATGCTTTCTTAATAGGTGGATAATATGAGCAAAATATGAGAAAAGGCACATTAGAGGCATGACTGTTCAAAGTRTTTTTTCTTTGGGGAGTGAACAGTCCTTCCCCTCCAGCATCTCCCCAAGAGGTTAATACTCCAACTTGTCCCATGAACTGCCCTCTGGAGCAGTCAGAAGTCTTTGATTAGCCTAGTCAGATTTCTTTGACACTTCCTGCTGGGTCATTTGGGGACAGAAGCTATGGGGCTCCTAGCAGGAGAAAGTGCTAGGAAAGGAACTGCTGTTGATTAAGCAGCAGTGCTAGAATTACCAGTTGACATCTCATTTAATATTTTCTATTACTGTTGAACAGATGTACTTTTCTGTTTGCTATTGTTGATTTTTAATCCCTGTTACCAAGGTAAATACTTCCCTCTTCCTCAAAGAAAGTAAGAAGCACAGGAGGTATAAGTTCATTGTTTTCACTTCTGCAAAAGTGTCAACTTTCCCAGTGACRTTGATGTATTTTTTACTGGTTGGATTCACATTTCCTTTACAAACGCACTGCTGACCMACTTGAATTATCATCCAATCAAAGAATAGTTGGGGCTGGAAAATASCTTAAAGATTATCTAGTTACAGTCCTCTTGTCACTGACAGAGACACTGTCAACCATACCAGTAGCAGGACAAATGGAACTAGATGATCTTTAAGGTATTAGATTGAGATCTAAACCCCAGCCCACCTGGCCAGCTACTTCCAGGGATGAGGCATCCACAACTTCTCTGGGCAATATGTTCCAGTGTCTCCTCACAGTAAATAATTTCTTCCTTATATCTAAGCCTACTCTCTTTCAGTTTAWAGCCATTCCCTCTTGTCCTATGCCTTTATAAAAATATCCTTCCCCAGTTTTTTCATAGGCCCCTTGAGTAGCTGGAAAGCTGTTGTAGGTTCTCCCTGGAGTACTTTTTTTCCCAAGGCTAAACAATCCAAATTCTCTTCASTCTCTTAATAGGAGAGGTGCTCCAGCCCTCTGATCATTTTTGTGGTCTTTCTCTGGACTTGCTACACCATGTCCCCATCCTTCCTATGCTGGGGGCCCCTTAGCTGGATGCAATATGTCAAGTGAGGTCTCACAAGAACAGAATAAAGGGAGACAATCACTTTCCTTGACCTGTTTTTAATGCAGCCCAGGATATGGTGGCTTTCTGGGCTGCAAGCATACACTGCTGAAATATGTTGAACTTCTTGTCAACCAACATCYCCAAAACTTTCTCCTTCAGACTGCTCTCAATCCATCCTCTGCCCAACTTTTCTGTGCTTGGGATTGCTCCAACCCTGGTGCAGGACCTTGCACTTGGCCCTGCTGAACTTCATGAGGTCYGCATGGGCCCACCTCTCAAACCTGTCCATGTCCTTCTRGATGGCATCCCCTCCCTGCAGCAGCATGCTGACCGCACCACACAGCTTGGTGCCAGCAGCTAACTTGCTCAGGGTGCCCTCAGCCCCTCTCTCTGTGACACTGGCAAAGTTGTTGATCAGTGCTGGTCCCAGTGATGTCCCCTGAGGAATGCTATTCATCATTGGTTTCCACTTGGCCATAGAGATGTTCACCACAGCTCTTCAGTGCCACCATCCAGCCAATTTCACTGAGTGGTCCCATCCATCAAATATGTGACTTTCCAATTTAGAGACAGGACATCCTCTGGGGCAGGGTTAAATGTAGTCTGTCCCCTTTTTCATCCCAAATCTCCCAAAAAAACCCATTAAATCATCAGACCAGAGAGATGTGCTTAACTACAATTTTAAACCYGGCATCAATTTGCACTCCAGTTTTCTGCTGTCAACTGCAGAGTGATTTCACCTGACAGACAAAGAAAAGAGATCCACCAGAAACAAATAAATACCTTCCCATAAAGTGTCTCACTGAGGTCTCTCAATCGCATACTCAAATGTTGAATTTTCTACCATGAACTTGTCAAGTAAAACACATATTTCATGATTAAGACCCTGATCAAAATCAGAGTATGTTTCACTAGATTTTCAATCAGGCAAATAGTGTAAGAGGTCCAAATAATAGTTAGCAGTACTACCTGCATTATAGGTCAGATTCTCCAACTTCTGATTTCCCAGCCATCATTACATACTATTTCCATTCCCAGTATAATGACCTTTAAATTTATATTTTGGTACTTAACTTCATTCATGGTGATAGGTAATGCATTTTAATTGCAATGTTAAAATCTCTTAAACATTTTATACCATAATGGAAGACTTAGTAAAACTATTCGTGTATATTTAAGCTACAAACATTTGGACTAGTGGTTCATGTTTTATTTCATTTTGAAATGCACTATATTCATTCATATTTTATTTCTATTCTGACAGATTTTCTGCCATGCTTTTCAGGAAGTAATCTTGAGACACAAACTCATAATTATTGGATAGATACCCAAAAAAGTGCATATGCACTGTATAAATATTCAAGATGATCAAGTAATAAACAAAGAACRTAAGAATAACTGTGCTGGACCAGACCAAAATGATAGATAGAATAGGATACCAAGTGAAAAATTAAGAAAACAGGACAAGTGAGTAGTCATGCTTCTCCAAATGTTGCAGYAGACTGATTACTTGCAATGTGGGTGATTCACGTGCACTGTGTACTCTGTGACCCTATAGATATCTGAACTTTTCCAGTTTGGCCGTCCACCTGTGCAAGCTTTAGCTTTCAAAAAACCCTTTCACAAGTAGTGCTTAACGTTAACACATGTTCCATGAAAAAACCACCTCATTTTGTCTCTTTTGACCCAACCACTTATGGAGAGACACAATGAGCAAGTGATGCCTATTCACCCTTACCGTGCCACTCCCAATTTTTTATTAATTTATCATATATTTCCTCAGTAGTCTGTTTTCCAGGCTAAAGTTTCCTAGCCTGTATAATTGCTCCTCCCCTGGAAGTCATTCATACCTTTGAGCATCTTTATTGGTCTTCTCTCYATCTACTACAGCTCTTCCATATCCTTTTTTTTTTTTGAGGTGAGAGAATCAGGACTGTCTGGAACATTCATGATGCAAGGACAAAGCAACACCTTGATAATCACAAGCATTACTTCCCAAACAATTTTAGTGTTCACTTTTATTAAAACATTTATTTCTCTGGATTCCTTATTACAAGCCAGCATTTGAAATTCAAGATTGACTAATGAATACTGCTTTTGGCGTAGCAAATTCAAGTTTGTTTTTAAGTGATAGAGCTCCAGGCTAGAATATGATTGCAAGCTAGGTTTGGCTATGCTGAAACCAGACAACATAGATCCAGTTCTACCTTTGAATGTTTAGATAATAATGATTCATGCTAATAGAGGTTGTCTAGAGCAGTTCAACTCCAGCTCACTGAAGAATTTATTATAAAATATGTTAAACAGGGTCATAGACACAAGTGAGTCATAGATGCTAATGGACCTGAGCAGTCCAATGTACTAAGGAGCAATGTGAGTGAGACATGTCCTCTTCAAGGGGCCCAAGCTCTGTGGATAGCCATCTGGGACCACTTGTCCTGTGCTATAAAACAGCAAGGTAAAACAACACACCCTGAAAAAGAGTACCAGACCTATCCCTTTCCCACATTCTGATGCAATTACTCAAAAAAAAAAATTAGTGTAATTTCATCCCGAACATCTGACAGGCCATTCGTGAATGTAGACAGACTCAGCTCTTTCTGTAAGTGATGAAAGAATTTTGCTCCATTTTTTATTGAAMTGCTATAGTTCTATTAGAATTATAACCTAATGGCATAATTTACCCTTTTCTGTGCTAGAAGTGTAATTATCTTTCACAGGTTTTTGAATATATTTAAGAAACAGATATTTATCCTATAATTTATAATATTATTTTAAAATTAAATATTTCATCAGATTATTCTCAACATGGTACATATATCAATTTAATCAATTCATTTCTGATCATAGTATTTCATGAATTGTCAACACACAGGAGTTTCAACTAGTAGGCATGTTTTTCTTGAATAAAATCAATTGCTGCTATTTTACAAGGGTGTTTTTACTTTAGGCATTCTTGTGTTTCTTGGCTTCTTTACCGGACCATTTTGCWAATCTAAAACTCTGGCAAGGTTTCATTATTTTTACTATCTGCTCCRAATTATGCAAAACTTTATTTCCATAACAAGCTTTAAAAAATTGCTCAGGGAGTCCAAAGTGGATATATATTTTAATGAACATTAATTTATTTCTATGCATAACTTGAAAAATGAAAGCAATGAGAAAAAATGTCAGTTCAACATTTCAACTGAAAATTTGAATTAAAAAATGTAAAGATGCTTGAGGGTGACATTTTCCAATGTGTGAATAATTTGGAGTATTTGGTACTGATCACATTGCTTTAACAAGAAAAATATTTCTCCTAACCTTTGTATTCAACAATAAATAGATCAATTAAACAAGAACAAGAGCTTGAATTTTTTTAGTTTGGAACTATGAATTAACCAGACACAATAATCTCAGTATAAAAGACCATAACCTGTGCCTAATAAAATGTTACCAAATTAGCACATTTCTCCCAAAAAAAAAGTAGCATCTAACAGGGTTTTTTTTTAAATAAAAGTTTAATAAGATGCTATTGAAAAACTYTTGGTATCACTCTGAAACTCCAGAATAAATTTTCAGTTACAATTTTAAATGTGTAATGAAGATTGATACATCTTCCAYGCAGTGACTTCTTTCTTGCTGAACAGGTTTGAGTTAGCATGAGTACTCCACCCATGCATATAWGAAAGATTAGCAAGGAAAAGAATTGCTGAAAAATGTAAGCTAGGTCTGCATTAGTAAGTGAATGACATGCACTGAGAGTAGCATTGCTTTGAGAGGAAGCAATCGAAAATTCTCTGCACTGAATCAGCAAAAAAAGGACCGAACTTTTCCCATRATCTTTGAGAATGGGGATAGCATTGCACTGAGTTCAATGCACACACTAACACTACACTCTTSTCAGGCTTGTCTGTCTTTTCCATTCAAAGACAGACAGAAATTTGTGTAGATGGAGTCAGGACTATGTTTACTTCCCAACTGACATACAAGTTGCATTTGTTTAGAGGAACATCAATAACACTGCAGTCAGAGGAGCTGTTGAATGTGTTGCAATCAGATTTTGCAAGACATGGGAATCATGCTGGAAAAGCCTGAGATAAGACAGGACTTACGCAGAGCGTTGTTCCCAGGAAAGARCTGATAACAGTGTCCAGCTGCATGTGACATGGGGGGTCAACAAAGGGAGAAGCTGCCTCTACGTGCTACAAAACCTGAGATGTCACTGGGAGGGGACTGGCAAAGGGGGCCAGAAGGGTGAGCAAGCCTTTACTCAGCACGTGTGACTTGACAGGTCTGGACAGGCTGTAGATGAATCCTTCGAAACTACAACTTCCTTGTCAAGGAATGAACAAGTGACAATGAACGTTTGGGAGGTGCCRCGTTGGAATCGTGCATCTTTTCCTTGCAATCAATTAGCTGCAATTTGCCCCAGGAATGGGCTAACTAACCACAGTCCAGTTTTATCCAGTGAATGACTAGACATCGCCTCTTGAAGTCAGCTGGCGGTGCATAGGGTGAGGGCCATGTGGACATTTACAATTAAGTCTGTAGCRCGGTAGCACAGCAATGGTAACATTGTATTGCACACAGGACACAATGTCAGAGTCACGTTTAATGCAGCCCAGCTGCCACCCAATAGCAGGAATATGAGTGGTGCCAGCACCATGAGAGAAAAATATTAAAGATGAGCTGAAGTGAGGCAATAAGAAAACTTCAAAGATCTGTAGCCTACAGTGTAGCCCCCACAATTACAAATCCCTGTTCTGCATCATGGCTGAGGTGAATACACTCTGATGTCTCCTGGAAGAAAATCAGARATAATCAGGCCTTTGAACTGTTCTACCCCATGAAGCTGATGTGTGAGAAACTGACTTTTTTTTACCAGGAGTTAATGATGATTTTTAATTATATTGTATATAATTAAAAATCCTATTGTATTATATTATAAATTAAAATGTTATTCCATAAGATATTTACCTTTATGGGTTTCCTCTTATTATTACACTATAGTGATGGATGAGCACTTGTCTTACTCTATTACTTCCTCAAGAAAGGATCATTTTAGGTAACAACAAAGATTTCTGYAGTCAGCAATCACAGCAATTTATATGACTGACTTGTGGCTGATATGTGCACAATCTGTAATAAAGCTTTTAGTCAAATGAGGCTCAACTAGCCCTCTCATTAGAAAGGAGCACTTGATGAGTGAAGTGCATTTACTCTTTCTTTACTTCATGATCTATGTTGGCTAAACCCCCAAGACACCATGGTCCCTGAGCCTTTTGTTTCACTCTTCTGTTCATAATCTCCATGAAAATCCCTCACATCTCAGGACATGCTCCATCAGTGGAGATCTCTGGCCAACACAATGCTGAGATTGACTCTGCAACTCTGCCATTAATGTGGGTTCAGCTGCTGACTTCATCAGAGTTAGAGATGGTTCCTAACCACCAGAAGTACGTTCAGGTAACACAAGTTATATAAAAGACTTTCACGTTCATTTCATGCCATTTCACCGGCAATAGTGCACACAGTTCTTGAATTCAATACTCACTCTTCCTGTAGCACGTAGAGGCAAAMCTTAAGATCACGTGTGAGGATTCTAAAGGAACAAGGAGCAGCCTAAACTGACAACTCAGAAGTATTCAAGAAGAAAACTTAGCAGTTAATCCATGGCTGTAAAGAGGATTAGGAAGCCATCTATTTGCTGTWTGAATTTCCTCTTCAGGTTGCGTACTTCAACTAATTCTTTCTCATAAAATGTGGGAAGGCAGGGTATAATCACCCATYCATACTACTCAAGCTATAGTACTTACTCTATGAGACATTACCCTAGTATTTWAATTCATTTTCTGCCTCTTTTCTGCCCTATCCCTGGGAGCATCCAAGGTTATTGGYATTAACTCTCTGAAGTGAGAAGGTTTCAGGTACCTGATGGTTTTTCCRTCAGGCTGGAAATTGAGTGGCTCAGCCTTGAATCCCATTCCAAAGAACACAATGTAATATATTTCAYGTTTACTTGTAAATGGAGACTACCCACTCATCCTTCAAATCTGTGTTTTGTGTACCAAGGAATCTCTTATAAGAGACCTCAAGCAGGAATTTACAGAGCTGACTCAGGGTTTCTCAGAGATCTCATGCTACTAAATTGCCTTTCCATATCCAGCCTAACTTTCCTCCAACCTCAGTGACAATGGTGGGTATGCAAACAAATTTTCACCGCATATATTTTTCAGATTTGAAATACAGTAGACTTAATGCTTTAAAAATATTGACCTATTCACAATCATTTATTTTTACAAAGAGATTTCTAACATCCTGTGGCTCTCAAGGCTCTTGTGCTGTTGCTGCTCTTTACAAACTGCTGGCAAAACACAGACCTCAGCTGGAGTACTTGAYAGTGTAATCTAAACCTTGATGCAGCTAAATAATTTGAGGAAAAGAAAGCAATAGCACAGCTATTCTCCTTCTGCAGTTCATATTCCTGTGTTGGGCRTCATGGAAGATGATGAACAGGAGAGGAGAAGGGGAAGGACAATGACAACAATAAAAGTGTTCTTCTACTGTTGTTTTGCTAGATATTGCACAGCTCAGCATGACCCAGTACTTYTAGTAGATTTGAAATCTCTGAACCTTCCTTTGTCTTCTGCTCCATCATGTCTTTATGGGCATGTAGACCTGTCCCTCGAGGAAAAGCCTGCTCTGATTACATCCCATGTGTCAAGTGAGACACTGTACATGACTTCTGAAATTATTATCTAAACCCTAGGTWGCTTCCCTTGGAGAGAGGACTCTTCCAGTGTCCCTCCCCACATCTTCAGGACAACTCAGACCTGACCTTAGCAATTCTCATAAACAGGATGTATGGAAATACATGCCTTTTTAACCTTCTTGTTCTCCAGTGCACAACGTAATGAATGCTGTAAGAAAGATTGATTTGTCTACTTTGAAACTTGGAATTGGTCCTGAAGGGCAGGTTTCACTCAGGTTAGAAGACATGATCTGCCTTTCCCTGTCTCTATCTTATGTAGAAAATCATCTCATCTACTCTTCTCAGCTTTGCTCCTCAGAGAAAACAGAAGTGGGTGTGGAAGGGAAAGTATTGAAGATGTCTGGGAAAGAAAACAATGGATTGCTAAGGGTAAATTTCYTATGTTTTAGGTGCGTTCTCGCAATAATTGCTATGAGCCCTGCAGGATATAACAGAGCAATGAAATTCATTGGTGCCTCAAAGCTCAGACTGGTTGGTTACTAGAGCGAGAGGGAGGAACTAAAGGCTTTCATTGATAGATAGATATATAGAGCAAGTCTATGCTTCAGAATTGATCAGAAATATCAATAAAATTTCTTTTTTTCTGATCATATGAAATACTTGATTCCTTAGCAAGAATTTATTTTCTGTCCTCTTCCCTTTCTGTTTCTTGATCAATTACTTATTGATAAATTTCAGGCATCTACAGATATTTAGTACTATTTAATATACTTTATGGTCAATTTTCACCCAGGTGAGTCTGAAATCAGTATGTTTAGCATTAATGCTTTTAGATGAATAAAACTGCATCCTTAATACACTGGCAAGTTACTTAAAGCTACAGAAAAGCGCACAGAAAATACTTGACACTGTAGGCATAYAAGCAGCATCTCCAAAGCCTGTCACTTGCTGTCTCCACTGGTAGTAGCTGCATTCCTGCATCATTACATTACCACCAGCAAAGACCTGTTGGCACCTACGAGTCTGAAGTGAGGACTGCCTGTAATGCCACCAGGCTTTTGTCATACCTRTGCCTCCCGCGTTCCTCTGCCAGACTGGGAATGTGGATCTGGTGATGGCTCTAGRCTTAGGCAAAACAGGAAACTGTCTAGGTCACTAGGCTGCCAATTAATCCCTGTGCTGTGTGGGTGCCAGGGAAAGGGCATCAGATTTTCCAGCAGTTGGTATGGCTCAAGTGACCAATCCCTGCTTTTGTTTGGAGCATTTCATATTGTTGTTTTGGCTGACCTGATGGTAGATCAAAAGGAGAGCAATTGCCTGTCTCTTTTTCTTATTCCCTTTTTCCCAGGAGCTATTAAGCTTTAACACCTGAACTCCAGGATGCTTTCATAGCTTTCCTGTGGGTAAAAGACATAAAAACTCCATCMAAATTTATTCATCAGAAACTTTAAAAAATTCAGTCCACGTTAGATAGCAATTCGGAGCCAGTTGGAAGGCCATGTGACATTTATGGCAGGCATTAGCAATGAGCAAAAGGCTTGTAAAGGGATGGTTAGAAAAACTACAAAACAAAATCTAACTCATTATTATGGGAAAGTGTTTWCATGGTGTGGTAGGATGTTTTTCCTTAAGAGTTCCTTTAGCAGTGTTTGACAGGAGGCCACGAGTCTAGTAATCTACACCATGACTTGGTAGAGAAGATGGAGCAGATTGAAATATTCATTGATATATGAGGAAAGAAACATTACCTTGAGCATGCAACTGAGATGACAAAAGACAGAGCAGGTGAATGATTTTGGTGGTTTTCAAGCCCATTGCCAAATGGAGAGAAGACTGAGCATAATACTGAGATCAAAGGGCTTTTAAATATTACCAGTCTAGCATTGAATAAATTTTGCCTTCACAGAAGGAGATCTAGAGGGRGGTAAGTTGGAAAGCAACCAGAGTCTCAAGTTTGTAGAGCAAAGAGCACATTGCCAGAAATAATCATTGTTTTTAATTTCTCACATTACTCAAGAGTACAAAATTGAGACACTGTGCTTACTGCCAAATGGTTTATATTTTATCATATGGAATATATTGTATATTTTTATTTAGAATATTCTGCATATTATGCAAGGGAAGTAAGTTTTTATGTAATTTAAATATCTGGTGTAAAAAATAAATGTTCTATACAATCATCTTGGGGTTTGTGCCTTAAGTAAATATAACTCTTCAGAAATAACATATGTTCTGGTTCCCAGAATACTATTGATTTTTTTTAAAGCTGGGAGAACAGGAACATGCCCTTGAAAATAATAAAAAAAGTGGAAAAGGCAAACAGAACCTTGATAATATTATAAAGATATAAGCATAATCAAAATTATTTTAATGGAAAATTCGTTGATGTTTTTTTCTTACATAGAAAGATGATAATTTCTTTTACAGTATGATAGCATACAACAACACTTTTAAAAAAACTGAAGAGAAAACTCACTAATTTTATTAACATAAAATAAAATATTACAATACATTCAATTAGAATGAATAGTTGAGGTCAATATGTTAAAGACACTATATCACTGACTCACAGATACYAATCCAATTTGCAATTAGTTCCCCTTGGGCCAATCTACTTGATAGTCAAAACCACATACACCTGTGAATGTGTTTATGCGATAACAATGTGCCTCCTAATATTATCTTAAAATGGATCAATACAAATTAATGTCATTCCTTTACCATGAGTTGTACCACGGAAACTTTTATTCCTCGTAGCTGATTTTTTATACTCTTTCTCTTCTATTCATCCTTGCTGCTTTCAATGTGATATCATCTTGGAAGACTGCAGTATGTTCATTGGTGCAATATTTACTTCATTTTTGTCTTTGGGGAAGGGATACTCTTTATTATTTTGCTGGTCTCTTTATGGCTGATAACTGCTGATAAGGCAGCAGCACATTCTCTGAAATTGTCTCTGTCCTTTTAGTGTTTCGCAGTCTCTCCACAGTTGTGTAACACAGCAAGTTTGCCAGCTTTTGCCAGCCATTCTATCTCATACAAGGCTTTGAAACATGTTCTAGCTCCTGTTAAGAGTGCACATAAACACTCCAAAGAGTCAATACTTTTTCATGGTCAATGTCGTAAATCCTTATGGGATGGACCTGGTTTTGTTTTTTCCATGTCTTATTGGAGTTTCCTCGTGTTTTTTACAGGGACACTGAAAGACCTGTGCCACATCCCTTGCTCTGAACCCTATCTGTTTAACTTCGGTGATCACAGGGACACATTTGCACCACCACTGCCATTGGAGTATCTGCAGGACCATGGGAGAACAAGATTTTCCACAACATCCAGGTCAAGTATTCGCTGTATGTTTGTATTTTCTTGTTTGGGGAGAGTTTGATCATTGTATCAAATATCAGTGTGTTACTCTTGAACTTGAACAGTCTACTGTTAAATCTCGTGTAGATCACAAAAAAGTAACTAAGTCATACTTATTTATAATAAATGCATACACAGGAGGGGCAGACAGGCATAGAATGGTATAAGCAAACAAAGCCAAGTGCAGGCATGGTGAGATCCATGCATAACATAGCAGGTTTTGTTGGAAAAGAGTCAGAGGCCCTCATAGTAATGAACATGAAGAAATACTGCATGTTTCCTCACTTGTATGGTCCTGGACCTCAAATGAATCATTGCTAGATCRGATTGGTTTTTTATTTCATTTTTATACCCAAGCAGACAAAATATGGAGAGCAATTCCTTTGAACAAAGAAAGAATGCTTGAAAATGCCATGTTAATGCATTGTTCATGAAAGGAGAGTGAAAGCAGTCCTAAAGACAGACCATTACCGGATCTTCCACACACAGTCATACTGATAATTGCGATACTGATTGATGGGCAGCCATTAAACTCAAAATGAGGTTACTTACTGGTTTGTGGCTGTTTGTTCATAAATGGCATCCTTCTCCTGAAACTTCCTTGAAACACCTCACAGGGCAGGAATGTCCACASTCCATTCTACAGGGAGGAAAATGAAAGTATGGAGCTACTAAGTGACGAGTCCAAGGATGTAGTCTGGGTTGAAAAGSCCCAGGAAAAGATTAGGATCTGGTGGATCCTGATACAGCCTTTGACCCTAGGCTGAGTTTTCTTTTTARAAATATTGGACCAAGATTAACTCAAGCCAAATTATTTGCATGTGTTTTATATTGAAAGTAATCATTGTATCTTATTTCTTGGAGAGTGTCTCATGAACAAACCCACTGCAGAGTTTGTCGGAGAACTGGGTTACTGAGACAAGCCTTTTAAAAAACAGCACCGAGGATGTAGCACTGTGGTTTTATAGTCAGCATCCCTTTTGAAGCTTATTTCTCCATCCTTCAAGTGCAGTGATGCTTCTTCAGGAAATACTCCCTCTTCTTGGGTTTGYTGCCTCAGGATGTCCCTTCTCTAGATTTATCGTAGTTTCATTGCTAAGGCTGCTCCACCAAAAGCCTTTCAGYAAAGTGGTTTTGCTGTAGCAGCTGCTCTGTGCCCAAAAACCCTGCTTAAGGAAAAATGAAATAATTTCTTCTGGGGCAGCTTCTTGGGCCCAGTTACTCACTGGGTCTTGCTTTGTCTGATGATGGGGTAAGACATTTTGTAGGAAGCCACTGCAGTCTTGTCAGCAGCAAGCCAGAGCACCCTGATCCTTCACTGCTCCCATATGTGGTCAAAGTGTGGGCTTGCCACGGCCTGCAAGACTTGGAAAGCTGTCTACCAGAGCTTGAGTCCTTGCTGAGCCTTGGAGCCACCTCCAGCTAGGGGGCCAAACAGGAAAGAAAATTTGACATCCAGGGTCCCACCTCAAGTTGTGAGATAGCAGGCTGAGGCTACCACACTCGAGCCATGATGGATAACAGGGAATTTGTTTTCTTTTATTCATTGAACCTATTAGCCCATCCTTCAAAGAAGGAGGAAGAAGGTGGTACAAAATATTAATTCTCTGGGTCTATGATGCCAGTGCTAAAGCATAATATCTGCAAGAAATGTTAAAAAACACCTAGAATTAACCAATATATTTTGCACATATTCCATATACTTTATACAGTATTCATGTTTTACAATTATTCAGTGAGAATCTGCAGATAAACACAGCTTTATGTACAGCCAGGAAACATGAAAAAGCACCTGAAACTGTAAGATGCATAACATTACAGGGGAGTCTGTACRGTGTAAAAGAGCAGATCCCTGGAGTATTACTGAGGAAGTATTACTGTTAACTGCATCGGTGGCATGTTGTATTCAGACTAATTAGCTGGAAAGCAGTTATGTTGTTTCAAAACCTTACTTAGTGTTTCTTCATGGGGCTATTATGTGCCTGTGAACATGTTAGCTCAAATATCAACAACTGCATTGCATCAATAGATTTCTCCTTAGTATGTTGGGTTTTATAATTTTTGAAAATGTAATGTCCTTGTGCTGAACACTTTGTGGAACATTCCAATACAAAGCTGTATTGAATTCTAACAGGAATGATGTATTATCTCATAATCTAGGTACAGAACACTTTGAACAAATAATATCAGTGATTATTCCTGGTGACAGATTACGGGTTTATCACTGTAATAATGAGAATGCTAAGAAGCAAAATTTCAACTGTTTGGAAACAAGTGTGCAGGTTTTTTGTCAGAAAGCTGGGCCAAGAAGGAAGGAGGAGACAGTCAGACATTGAAATGTGCTAGATCAGTTTTATTTCTTATTTTATTGCTTTTTAGCTATTAATTGTCAGGCTCYTGTGCTTGCCATGGGCCTTACTTGCCCAGCTGTGTATTAGAGTCCAATGTTCACTAGTGACCAGTTTTGCTTTGAGTCCTTGCTGTAGTGCTGTGACTGGGAACATTTTGATAACAACAGTGGTGATGGGCCTGAGCTGGCAGTTGGCCAAGGTGTCACTTCTGGTCCTGTGCTGCTTTCCTGGACAGGCTGGAACTCCAATGTGAACTTGAGTTGAGGGGACCATCCCAGTGGATGAGACACTCTGCATCTGTGGTTTTGTCTGTGTCACAGCAGGTGTACCTCTGAAGGGGTTGTGGCCCAAGGATAAGTCCATGCAGGAGAAGATACACTTGGAAGCATCTGTGGTTGTGGATGATCCATGCTGCAGCAGGTGCACCTTGTAGCACCAGTGGCTGTGCACRAGGTTCTGCAGGAGCACCTCAAAGAATGTGGCATTGGATAAGCCCACGAGAGAGCAGGAACACCCCTGAAGGGCCTGAACCAAGGGTGAGGCCATGTTGGTGCAGGTCAATTTCTGAAAGGATTGTGGCTGTGGGTAAGGCCATGCTAGAGCAGGTCTGCCTCTGAAGGCTTTGGTCTCTGGAGAAGGCCCTGCAGGAACAAGTACCTCCAAGGGATGGTGGCTGTGGATAAGTCTGTGCCACAAGCAGGTACACTCCTGAAGAGACAGGGTCTAACAAACAAGGCACAGTGCAGGTATCCCTTGAGAGACTGTAATCTTTGAATGARTCCACATCCAACTCAGATTATCCAACTGAGATCAAGGTGCTATACAGCTGAAAAGTTTTGTTTGTTTTTACACGAAATCTCTGACTTTTTTTAAACAACAAATTGTCCCTGCCCTTCCGGTTCATTGCAGCCTTTCCTGAGTTTTTCTTCAACCTCAAATAAATATTTGACTCACTGCAATCCTTTAATGGCTTTCATTGACTTTTGGCCCCAAGGAGAAGGACAAAGGAACAGAATTACATCCTCACAATGATTTGGGTGGAAGCAAGTAAACAGGGACTTCTTGGTCAACTTTCAGCTCAGCTGCACACCCACATTAGCAGCACCCCAAGTGAAACAGTGAGCATCTGAGAGGTACAATCACATCTTGACTTCTGCCCATCACCTACGAAGACTTTATTTTATTTTACATGTCCGGTGATCTTCAGTCCCATCACTATTTTAAGAGCCAGCAGTAGAATCTGTGTTAAACTGTCTAATGGGCAAATCTGGATTGCATTTGTTACAGTACTTTTATTTTAAAACTTTTATCTAGAAAGAATGACAGATAGTATTTGCTGTGAATCTGGAGAGAATGGATGATGCTTCCTTCATAACMTCCACCTATAATTTCCAATCTTATAGGAAGTTARGTAGAATTATAGACCCAATAGTAAGAGGTGCTTTTTTTATAAATTAATGTAGTTCACACAAGATTAGGTTGTGGGCAATGTGCTGTAGGTGACTCTGAGTATTGTGTGACTAGGTAATCTAAAAATAATTATTATTGAAATTCAAATAATTATTTCATATCTTCCCTGATAAACTATYTGTCTTCTAGAAAAGCCAAGCTGAAGTATGTATATATGTAAATATACATATCTATATACATTTATATATACATATTTATACATGTATATATATATGTATATAGTACTTGCTGGTTATATGGTATGATTATATGGTCATTCCACGGGTATTCCATTAAAGGAATATTATTGATTAAAGTACTGACTMAATTTTATTTTGATATCCTTATAGTATTAGGTCAGTAATAGTAGGAACACCAGCAGCATGGATCATCCACAATAGGAGTCATCTTCTTCTCATCATGTAGGTCTTATTGTCCTCTTGGGATATTAAATTTAAGGTGCAGTCAGTCTGTAATGTAATGTCTGTGGTGTTTCATCATGTGACCTACAAATATAAAAACAGAATCCATAAAATATATAAATGACAGTTACATTTATCTTCTAGCTAATTGGAAATAATTATGTGAATTAGTGTGAGTGCATTATTCTTTTCCTCTGTTGAAATGTGACCTTTGATCTTTGGTAACCACTCCCACRTGAACACCACAGTGCAAACATCACAGAGGATGGTGTAAAGTTTCTCCCTCCCACTGTCCTGATGCCTGCAAAGCCCCTTAATTGCGTGCACAAATATTTTTTGWATGTTTCATATATTTGCTCTGGCATGAATTTTGCATATTTTTGCTAGCAATTTGACTCCTTACCCATATGCTTTAGCAAGCATATTCAGAGCTTATTTAGGGCARGTAAACAGGTGGAATACCACTAATCTTAAACCACTTTATACCAAATTGCTGTGCATGGTCCTAGGAGGTACACTTGGCTCCTCAACATCAGCTCATCTGAGCAGACCTCAGGGCTTTACTGTGGTCACCTGCTTAGCACAGACACATCAGCCTGCTGCAGATGTAGGGGTATGGGACTGCCCAAGCCCACCAGATTAAGCTTGACTCAGTTCCCAAATTCTTGCTCTTCCTCACAGACTCAATCTCAATGGCTTTCAAGCAGTATAGAGCATYTTTTCAARGACAAGCTTGATTTGAATCACACTRGCATGTTTTTGGCAMGGATTCAGAACCTCATCAATCTTTATCAAGCATGAGAAAGAGCCACTTATCCAGACAAAATGACAGCCATCCACACGGGCTTTGCTGCCTTAGCTGATTGCTGGGCAGTCACCCAGGTCCAAGGGATACAAAAGCACTTTCATCTCTCAGTTAAAAACTTTCTCAAAAACACAGAGCACACCCTCATTCCAGCAGCAGACATTAGGATCTCTCATGTTCTCAGTTACCAGTGAGACACCATCAATATGATTACCCTTTTTTCCCTTTGCACTGATACTGCAGCATCAAGTCTTCTCAGAAAGCTCCTCCAGGTAAATGCATTTATTTTCTCTCTCTGGTAGGTTTAAAAATAGAGACATGTGTGTATMCAATGCAAAAGCCAAATCAGTTTAAGCAGTCTTTGGCTTCTTATGAATAGCAACATTATTAGAATGTAAGGAAAAAACACAGACATGACCCCTGGGGAGAGATATAGACAAGGGAGCCACACGCGAGCCTGGTACTCATGTTGCCTAATGTAACTTTGGAAAAAAATTAGACAGGCAYAACACTCAAATGTGAGAAAAATGGATTTTTTTTTTTAATTGTCAAATACATGAAGTGTAAAAGATGCTTTAAATTTAATCTAATTAACTTTTCTGGAGGTGCTGTATTGGAAGCACAGATTTATCTTAGTTCCAGTGGAAGAAAAGCATTATGTCAGTTTTACTTAGAAAGACCCTCCCTAGTTTATCATACCATAACCAAATTAAGCTTGAGAACTACTAATCAGTAGGTGTCTATTATACAGCAGAGCATCAGCCTTAGCATGTACAACGCCTTCGGCATTCAACAGGGCATATACTGGAAATAAGGATTCCTTTGTCATTTGGCCAGGGAAGCAATTATCTTCGTAGTTCATGATTTGTGTAATAATCAGTTAAAAGAAGGTGTGTCATGGGCAGAAGCTTGTGAAAAAATAAAAGTTCTGGTTCTTATTTAGCACCTTTAACTTCTTAAATACTTGCAAATTCCTGAAAACACTGACTGCCTATTCGTATAACACAATTTCTCTTTCTGCAGTGGTTCTGCTCCCTCTTTTCCCCTCCAAAATACACAACTTCAGAAGAAAACTAGAAATCTCCAGCCACAGTTTACAAAATTCCTAACATTCCAGTTTTCTTTTTCCAATCCCACATATGCACATACAGACATGTTCGCAGGTTTATGCACAACATCAACTCCTTGCTCCTATTCCCATACTAGCATGACAAACATTTCAGGTCAGATCTGTGAGCCAGACATGTCCAGTGAGCTCTAGCTCACCTTTGGATACCCTCAGGAGGCAAGGTGTCCCCGAGGGACCTCTCTGCTCCCTCTTCCTCTCCTTCCTTTCCCTTTTTTCTCTAGAGGAAGAAGTGACACATGTGCTGTGGATAACACTATTAGCAAATTGYGCCGTCTTGTTATGCTGCTTATTTAGAGCTATTTACATTAAATAAAGTATAAACTATTACAAGCACTACTTATTTAGTGCTTACTTAATCTCCACCCATCTGAGCAGAGTTACTGGGCATGCAGGCTATGATAGTCCACATACATTTGATTCCAAGGTCAAGTAACTTATACTTAATTTTTTTATATAGCATTTGCTACAAATTACAACAGCATTTTGCTGTTGGTAGCAGAAAGCTTCACTAATGGTATGATACTAAGTAATAGAAACTACTCCTATACATTATTTTCCCATGGCATCATTTTACTGAACAGAAAAGTACTAATAACTGATATAGAATACCTAATAGATCAAATTTCAGATCACCATCTATTTGTTTTCTTCACAGGTATTGCCTTTAACCAKTGGGGATTAATCCATATTAACAACCTCCAGGAACTCTAGGAGGTCTCATGACTGCTCTGATTAAAACTGCTTTAAGCATTTGCAAGTCTCATATAAGACACAAGACCCAAAATAGAAATGATCTTACAGCTGAGAGTTTAAAATATTTAAAGTTTTTATTTATTTCAAATAACATTATTTCTCCTTCCATTCCAAGGGTGTTTGTCTTAGGATGAACCCCAGGTCTAATGAATCAAAACAATCTCATGCACCCCTTCCTGAGATCCCAGGTAACTTCTACTTCCTCTTCCAAGCTGATCTCACTTACTGAAGTTGTTCTGATGACATCATGAAGAATCATTTTGAACATGCTGTTTTCTGTAGGACTTCAAGAAAACTGTACCCTTGCCAAAAGCCCAGATGTAACACAGTGAGGAGAACATGCATATAAACACATATGCAAAATGGCAGGAAGAGTAAGCTATTATACTTTGAATTCTTCTACATCATATTGTTGAATTAAAAAAAAAAAATAAAGACACATTCTTCTGCTCAGAAAGTGATAGAAAGTGCCATTCAAAATATAGTAATACAATACTTTTCCAATTAMGTAGTTCATACATCAGAACTGAGGAAGAAATTCATTCATTCATTTAGAGAAAAAGAGGAATCTTTGTAGTCTTCTAATCTGATACGAATAGCCAAGATCATGCAGAAACTGAACAAAGGTAAGAATCACACCTGGAATCAGAATCATCTTAAAATACTTTACTTGATTTATTACAACTTTATTTTTACTCTGCTAAAACACCACACAAATCTTTTTCATTGATATCAAAAATATTCAATGCATTTACATTTCCACACATACTCCATCTTCCTGGTAGGGTGGATCCTGCAAAGCCACAAAACACAGGAACAGTTTCTGTTTACCTGTTTGTGGGAGTTATAGCCACCCAATAAAGTTAATGGRCTAAAATGTTGTTTCTATGGAGGGAAAGAGGATAATTGCCTACTAACCTGAAAGAGGAGGCCAGTCTTTGATGACCTCTGGTTGTGCCAGAGCATCCTGCCCCGTGAGCCTCTCTCCATGCAGCGATAGCCCTTAATAAGCAGATGCAGTATTTTATGACAGGTTAATACATTGAACTAGACACAACATTGTTAGCACAACCTTTCTGATCCCAGTAAGAGCTCACATAATCACTCATGCATATTTATCTTTACTAAACTATCTGCATTCCAGYTTATGCATAATGAACCTTCCTTGCAAATGTATTTAATAAATTTTTTGATGTTTACAATATTTATAGAAGATGACATGTTTTTCAGATTTCGTCTAGTGCAAAATTGTTATTCATTCCTGAATCAGTTCCTGGAAATTGTAATGTTTTCCCRGAGAATTTTTACTGAGTTTTAATCGCAGCTTTTATTGCCAAATTCAAATATCTATGCAAATTGACTGCTTAGCTTACCTACCTCTTGAAAACCTTAGATGTGATAGATGTTGATACTTTTCAGTACTATCAAGGCATTTCCAAAAAACAGATATAGAAATACCAGAAATAGCAGAGAATAGAAAGAAATCTTATTTCAAATTAAGCAAAGATAGGCAGAACCAGTGTCCCCACAATCTCAACTGTTAAAAAAAAGAACTAATTTGTTTGAAATAAATATTGGTAACCATTTTAGCAAATGGGTTGCTAGTACTGAGAAATAAATTTTATGTTCTCTATAGAGTTCTTGCTCAAAAAATTGAGTGAGACTCCTGAATGTTTCAGCTGTACCATTAAAAGGAAATTCAGGAGAAAATATTGAACAGAGCACTGCAACAAGAAACAGGATTGTCTCCCCTTGTTTAGCTTCAAATCTTCAACTTGGTGCCCAGGACAGACCTATTGTTTCTACAAAAATATCATTGTTTTTCTTTGCTAATCCTCTATGTAGCTATGACAAGGACAGTTGCAATAAATCTTTTGTCTTTTCTTGGTTCAGACTAGAGCAGCCTTGATCACAGTTAGTGACTCATAAGTAAATAAAGGTAGAGGCCATCCTTTAAAAAATCTCTAAAAGTGATTTTTTTTAAATTATGACATTTGGTGCACTATCAAATGAGTTATTGTATATAATGTTTCACATGTTTTGGTCATGATCAAAATAAATATTTTTTGGTAGGCTTGATCATAATGAAGTTAAAACATTGGGCCATCTCTACAATATTGTGCTTTTGCCTATTCACTGAAATTGGTTTTAATTACAGCTCAGCATGAGCTCAATGTCTTGGAAACTCCTCTTTGCTTCTGGGTGCCAAAATTACATTCACATGTAATCTGCAGTTTGTCAAATATCTCATAAAATCAGTGAAATTGTTTTAGATGCTGTAGTGTGTCATACAAAATAGCTGAGCTTAGGTAGTGTCTTCTCTAAAATGTCTACCAACCAAAAGGTAAACCGGCCCGACAGGTCTCTAGGGTGGGGACTTTTTGTGAATAATTAGCCTTGAGCAATGAAACTCCGGAGCCACACCTGGGCTGAATCTTTGATCTGTCTTTATACAGCTAGAACCAAGTTAGAGAGTTTATGCACTATCTTGATGTTGCAGGTGATAAAATCTTTACTCTTGCATACATACTGCAACAAATACACTTGTGTGTATATGTATACATGTGTGTGTATATGTATGTATATCATAGATGTATGTATCTATAGAGTAAAAATGGATATTAAGGATTACCATTCAATTGTGTTTCTTCATTGTTCATTCTGGTGTGGCTTAATCACTTTAAGATTTGTTATTTTTTTCCTTTTTCCATGTTAAAGATGAGACTCAGTGACACATTCTGTCTTGATAGCATCAGAACAATGTGTACAACAATCTGTGTGCTGACAAAGCAGAATCTTTACCTAACCTGTTTAGTAGGCACAATTGTCAAAGACTGTAAAATAAAATAAATCAGTCATTTGCAACATGTATAGTTTTGGGGTTTTTTATACATAATACTCTTTCTTAACAAAAGTTTTATTAAATAACAGAAAGAGTCAGATTGTTTCATGTATCTAATCTAGCTGCCTGTGGTCTTTATTKGACAGTCTACAAGAAGTGTGAACACAATGAACTATTTTGTCCTCCATTTTAATCTTTGGTACAATTCCAGCTCTACCTGTGSCTTTGGGCAAATCCCTGAATTTCTCTGTCTCTCTTACACATGAAATAAGAAACAGTAATAATAATACTAACGAAGTAATTGGCCATTTGCTTGCCACTTCAAAGATTGTTAGCTGCAGTCTTCTCGTGTTTATATTGTCATATCCCAAGTGAATGAATTTGTGACTGTGTAATTTAGAAAAATTCAAACACAGATTGTACCCTCATGCTTAATGTTGTACATTTCTTATACCATTAGGTTCTGCAATACACATGGGAACTGCAAGTGTTTTGAAAACTCTCCAGAATAAAAGACTTTACTTCTTCTACCCTGTGTAGTTATAATTGCTTCTGATTAAAAAAAGTAGCCCATCAGTAAAATCAACATATATTTGCACAACTGGGCTGTTGAACTTGCTTTAGTCACACTCCTCCCACAAATACTTAGATTTACTGAACTGCTGTGGTTGATACCACTAAGAAGTAACCATCTTTGTAGTGGACAAATCATTAGGAAAGTACCTGTGACTTCTAATTCTTTCATATGTTATGGAGTCTTGAAAAAGGCTAACTTACACACTCATGGAGAAATTCAAGATGAGGGCACTTTATTTTCATTTTGCTTTCAATATTGACATATTAAAAGAGTAACGTGTTACATACTCTGACTTTTTATTGAAATTAATCTAATTTAAAAGAAAGTATTTATGAGTTGGATTCATTCAGACTAATAAATAACCCTTCCCTTCTATATTTTACAGGAGTTTTACTAAAGTAAGGGCAGGCAGGAAGAGTTTTAGCACACTGACTGAGTATTTTGTAATGACCATGTTATAATGCTTCTGATTAAAATACACTMATATTCTTCCTTATAGATAAAACCAGAGTGGCATATACTCCTATTTTCAGGTAAAAATCATGAGCATGTATTTCTCTTCTACAAAGCTTTTATGTGGCTGTAGCYGAAACACGGCAACATTTATTTCTCTGATGTCAACTTCAGACAGTTCCATACTAGGCTTAGACTAAATATCTTAAAAGGGATTAGATGCATAACGCTGTTTTAACACATTAACTTTTACCTTTGTTTAGTAGCTAATTTCTAAATTAATTKTTCTGTTCATTTGCATCTTTAAAAAAAAAAAAAAAGACACTATTCTGATGACCAAAAACCCTGATTTTCTGATCCCATTGATTCCCAGACACTCTGAATAGAAGACTTTCCCTATTTTTAAACTTCAAAAAAACTGTGAATCCTTCTTCTTGCACCCTTTCCTCAGAAATGATGGCTCTACCACACGGACTCTCAGGTTTGGGGCTTGCCAAGGAAAAGTTGAGCCAGGAGGACATCCTGGGTGGGACCCTTTACTTACATTCTCTCATACCTGGGTTTGTTTTTGTGCTCAGACTCATGGCTGATTCCCTGAGAAAGTCCAACAAATCTCGCATCTAAGTGAGGTTTTAGTCAAAACCTCAAATAGCATTGGTTAGCAATGTTTACAGTGCTGTGGTTTCAACTACAGGCTGAGTAAACAAATATTTAATAGGCAATAAAATTTTTAAGATACTTTAAAAGTAGGGGAATGTGGTTTTGCTTGGCTGCCYGCTGTGTCTCATGCTGAGATACCAAGCAAAATGTTCACTATGTGGTTTCTTTTTAAGCCCCACGCAAGATGATTTTGGTATGTTCTTACGGGGTTAAAATTCACTTAATTTGACATTTTAGTTTGGGACTTCTATTCAAGAACTCTAAAAGTTTTACTAACAGCATTGATGGCAACAGAACAGGAGGATCAGATGATTTTCCCAGTGTATAGCTCAGAGGCAGAACAGTACCCAGTCTTCTCATTAGCCTTATTTCTAATCACACTGCGCAGCTCTTCTGTTAGTCGTCTGTGCTGCTGTGGGTGTGTTGTGCTTCCCTATATCTCAAGGATGGTTTTAAAAGCTGTGACTCCAGCATGATCTTTTCACTGGCATTATTAGAGAATCTCTTTTCCTTTATGTTGTTCTTTCCCCCTTATCTGCACTGTTCTGCCTAACCCCAGCCTACAAACTCTGTGTTAGTAGGACATATGCTATGGCAAGAATCCTGAACAAAACACGATTCCTGCTTTGAGAATGATGGCGCCYGTCAGCAAAAACTACCAGTGGTAAAAGATGAGAAACCTCCATAATCTATAAAGAGCAAGATAACAGGTGTAAGAATTCCTTCTCCCCTCAGATTTCTCACAGTCAGCAAGACTGGGCCCACATTTGGCTGCTGTAATTCACAGTCGGGTGCATTAGCCAACATCCACTTTGGTTGACATTACAACGCTGGGCTGTGAACTGCTGTGCCTGAGGAACTGGTTCACATCCACTTCTGTGACCCAAACACAAGCAGAAAGGTGGGGCAGGCATACCCAATGCTATCCTTCTAAAATGTCTCAGCACTCCTTTTTTTTCCTTTGTAACATAAGGTCTTGTAATTCTAGAACTGGCCAAAAAAAGAGACCACAATAGGAGTGAGAAAAAGGAAAAGAGATTAAGGTTTCAGGCTTCAATGTTAACGTTGCTTTTTACTCCAAATAAAACACAACTAGTTAAACAAGTTAAGCTGTTACTTTGTCCCASCTGGTTTTTTTCTGAGTGTGAAATGAGATTCACTTCAGAAAGGGCAGATTGTACCTGACCCACTGTGGTTAGCWAGGCCACACTTCACGGCTCCTCTTTGCATATTCCCTTTGGTGCAATGTTGTGATCACCTCTATAAATAAGCAGACAGAGCTGATTGCCAGGCTGTGATGATGTCAGCAGATGAAGGCTTCTGACCATTCACAGGAGGCTCAGGTTTCACCTCTGTGGTGGTAAAAGCAATTCAATCTTCCAGCTGGCCTATTTGTGATGTTTTATTCCTTAGGTGATTTTGACCTYCAGACAGTAAATACAGCATGTTGGTCACCCGAGTCAGTTAAAATTAGAAGTATTCTCATATTTGTTTGAAAATGTGTTTTTTACACGTCTTTTGTATACTTATGTTGAACATATATGGGATATATGTGAAATACATGGGAATAAAATCGCAATTAATATTACAAGTAAAATATTTCCTGCATTGTTAAATACACACCCATCTGAAAAAAAGAATATGCTTTGATTGGTGAGCAGTAATGGTTTATTYCAGAAGTGTTTCATGCAGTTTCTTCATGAACAGGAAAAAATTCTTCTGGAAATATTTCTCTGCAGTCAGGTGAACAAAAGGTCTTTATTATTAATACCATTTTATTGGGCTCTTTAAGACTGATAAGTTGATTGTATATTAACACTCCTCCCACTCTATTCCTCAGGGTAAAAGCAACCTCCAGGTTTTCACTAGGAAAACACAGGGCCAGCTTTGTCCTAGCCCACCTGAGGTACCAGATCAGGGCTCAAGGCATATTAGCCGCTCTGTCACCTGATTGCTTAGTGTTGCTTAGTCCTAGGAGGAAAAAAGCTCTATATTGCATGTGCAGAGAGCTGGAAACTCGGGAGAGAGGGCTAGGAAAAATCAGAGAACACTCAGCAAAACACAGAGCTGATTTTCATATCAGTACACTACCAGTATCTGTAAAAGTTTAAGTTCACAGAAATAGTAAGCAATTTAGTTATTTTTTAAAGAATTAGTAATATAGATAGCAGAATGATTGAATCCCTTGGCCAGCAAATAAAAATTCAATGTTTCTACAAAGGCAAAGATTATAATACTGCAAYGTTTTAATTGTATTTTGGATTGTGCATGCAGTTCACAAGTGTGGATTTTTTTCTCAATAAAACTGATGTGGAAGCCCATCAAATTCTCTGTGCTTTTCTTGAAAGCAATTGGAATGTGTCTCAAATTGGCAATAAAAACATATGAAGAAATGTTTTATACTCTTTCTGTCACTAAATAGATAATGGATGTAAAAACAAAGTCACGGTTTCAGTCCTTTGCGTGGCATTCTCATTACTTCATATACTTTTTTTATGGCATAGTCAGTACTAATATTAATCATTGAGAGTATGTATTTTTTCTTTAGTACATAGAATAATTTTGATACAATTTTTTGTTGTTTTAGAGATCAGTGGTCAAAGTTTTTTACATAAGCTTGTAAGTAATCAATTAAGCTTGCATTTCCTGCAAGAAATCTGAAAGTTTCTTTTATGTTTAGTATTTGCTGTTCTCCAGTTATTCAAAAGATAAACATTCCTGTCAAAAATTGATTTTACTGTTTGTCTGGTTACAGTCCAGTGGTATTTCAGTCCTTATCTGTTGTTTGATTACTCTTTATTAGCCTTTAAGAACAGTTGTTTCTCAGCTGAGTTTCCTGGGGCAGTTCTGAGGCTCGAGGTGCTGTCTTTCAGTTACACTCATGTTGCTAAACAGAAGATTTTTTTTTCTCCAAGTGTGACAGCACATTCACTACAAACTGAAGCCAAAAATTGTTAGTGATACAAACATGATCAAAGAAGAAGCTTCTCAAGGCATGACTAAGTAGAGTAGAATAGAATAGAATAGAATAGAATAGAATAGAATAGAATAGAATAGAATAGAATAGAATAGAATAGAATAGAATAGAATAGTTCAGTTGGAAGGGGCCTACAATGATCATCTGGTCCAGCTGCCTGACCACTTCAAGGCTGACCAAAAGATAAAGTGTGCTGTTAGTGTCACTGTCCAAAAGTCTCAAAAACACTGTCAGGTTTGGGACATCAATCACCTCCGCAGAAAGCCTGTTCCAGAGTTTTATCACCCTCTCAGTAAAGAAATGCTTCCTGACATACAGTCTGAACCTTCCCTGGTGCAGCTTTGAACATTGTATTACAAGATCATAAACTCTTTAAGTGTTGTATTATATGTTTAAGGTTTCATTTAATTATGGTCAACAAAGATAGTTTATCTAAGAAACTACTCTTAGGAAATAGTTAATTACATGTGAGATTTCAGTAACATATTTTATATGAACAATACTGGCTATTTTTGACCTYATTTTTAGTATAATTACTCAGGATARTGCATAATGAACAATTCTGACCCAACCAGCAGCACTGTTCTGCACACCTACTTTATAATCATGATCATGTTGTGTGTCATTTGTCATAGTAGTCTTTCAGGCAAGGAATGCTATAAAGAATAAAATGGTAGTTGTCTCCATAAAAATTCAACTCTGTTTGCAGCACTTGAAAATATTTTGATTGACACAAAAGATGTGTAGAATACAGAACTGTAGATTAGGTAGTAATTTTTTCCTGTGGAAAGAGTGCAGAAAATAACTGCAGCCATAGACATTTGTAATATGAAATATATAATTGCTACTTCTCATTTTATAAATGACTCTACAAGGAATGACAGAGGAGAGAGTAAAGGAGTAGAGAATAAAGCTTAATGGCGCCTTCAGTGAACAACTGTAAGCACAGTGGGCCTTGTTTCCTAATTGTTTGTTCCTTTTTTCATCTGCATAATACTGTTGATCTTTTTGAAACAGGTCTTGGTAACACTGATAGTAATGATGTGAACTGGGAAACAAGCCTACTCACTATCCTTTAAAAACATTAATATGYATGATGGGAAACACTGGATTGCATGCCAGTTAAGTAGAAAGTAACTTGTCAAGACTATTTTTTGTGTGTTTTCTTGGACTCTATTATTCAGTCAAACTTAAGCAACAGGCAGAATCTTGTTCTATATTTAAAGTCTGCATACCGTAAGCTTCTGCAAAATCTCTGAAGTTCTCCAAAGCTTGCTGATACATTACTTTGCTATTTACCATATTTACACCATATCAAAGCACATGGAACCTGAAGAAGACAACTTTTCCTTTTCACTGCTTAAGTTTCCTTGTGTGTGTAACACTTTCATACAACCATTCCCCCAAAGATCATACAAAATCCAGCTTAGATCTGAAACACTTGATTGTCCTTTGTGCAGTTAAATGAAGTCCAGGAGGAATGATTTAGGGATCCAAATCTACCTCCAGGCACTTTGCTGACCCTTATTTTTATTTTTTCTTCAAAAATCCAAATCAAAACCATATTATGTTTAAACAGTAAATGTATTCCACCTTCAGAAAACTATAAGGACTGAAATAATTTTTTCCTCTTCCTTTTCCTTCCTTTTTTTTTTWAATGATGTTCAGATGCATTGCACTTCTAAACAAGGTTAATAGGTACTGAAAAGAACAAGGAATGCTCTGATCCCTATGTAGTGGAATGCTATGAAACCCAAGCTGAAACATGCATGCTGTTGTACAAATGCTAGCAGCAATTTATTAACATGATTTCCACACACTCAGGTACTCCCACATTCAACTCACATCAACAGATGCAAACACAAAATACACATTGAAGTTTACTACTAGAAAACTTCTATCTGTGGAAACAATTTTGTGTGTGTGTGTCACAACAGTAAGCGTGGCTTTAATATTATTCAGCAATACATGTAGTTTTAAAAATTTTATAAAGGTAATAATTTGACCCAAGTTATGTAAAAAAATATTCTGCTTTTGCATAAAAAAATATTTAGTTTTACAAATAAGAGATAGACAATGGCTATCTAAGCAACAAAAATGCAGAATAGGTTCCAATTTTTTGACGACCACAAGCTAAATTGCATCCAAGGCTTTCAACTACTGAAGAAAAACAGCCTGAGGAACAACAAAATTATCATTATCCTGATATCTGTACACATATATATATATATATATATATATATATACAGAAACTGTTTGTAAGACATAGAGCCCAACTTTCTGACTTCCTAATCTCAGAAAAGACTGTGGGATGTTTGTAAGATGCCTACACAAGAGATACAAGATTGATCAAAGGCCTGGGAAACCTGGCCTGTGATAACAGCTTGACAGAACTCATGTTGCTTAGTCCAAAGAAAAGGAGACCTCGAGGAAGAATCCTAACATGTTTAAAACTTCTGCAGGAAAAGGAGAGTAGAACAGGAGGAAGGTCATTTCAGAACAAGTGAAACTGTGAGTGGATCCATGAAAGTGTCTATATCCAAAGGTAAAGTGGTCTGGAACAAAACAAAGATCTTTTTCTATGATATTTGTATCTCCCAGGCCCTCAACATGGGCAATACACTTGTCCATCTTTCTTTCCCTACCTTCACCTCCCTGGACCATCCCTCCTGTCCCTCCCTAACTGCCAGAGAGGTGGAGCTCTCCAAGGTGACCACTGGCCACACTTGACATGGGAACAGCTTCCTACTTCTAGTCACTTTTCCTGGCCTTGTGCTTTGCTCAGCCAGGCAACAAAATTATCTCTCAGTTTTGGAGAAGAAAAAATCTGCACAAAATATTTCTTCCTATCAGAAGATACTAGAAACRAAATGGTTATTATTCCACAGGTTTTATAGCTGGTTGGATTCCTCCGCCATTTCCATCTTCACTCACACTGCTTTTCTTAAATTCAATCACTAAAAAGAGTAAAAACAATGCTGTTACACCTGAGGTACGGTACTGCCACAATAGAAGTTGTAGTCAAATGATAAAGGAAAAGGCAATATTTGAAAACTTATACTGTAACATATTTGTTTCAGATTCAGAAGGGGAAATATTTGAAGATGAGGCTGCATTTGTGTAYTTACACCATTAAGGCTCTTCCCTTTCAGTTGGTAACTGTCCTGTGTCTGTCTCAGGTTTCTCTCAAGATGAAGCAGTTGATGCCTGATAGCATCCTCCCTTTCTTTCCTGGATCCAGGAAAATTCCTACTGAAGTCACAAGAAAAAAATCCCTCTGATTTAAACATGAAGTTAAATTGGGCTTTCTTGGGTTTGTGGTGTAGGCTTGGACRAGACATAAACCCTCTGTCCCATAATTAATTTAACTGCATGCTGCCTTTCAATACTCTAGCAAGCCAAGTCATTAGCGCATTTGGAGTGCGCGGTTCTTTTATGCTGCATTTCAAGCAATTCAAAGCAAAGCCTTATTTTAGGTAACTATATATAATTATAAAGCTGTGGTCATCAGATGTTAGAAGCAGATAAGATCAGGAGGGTATACAAGGATATTCCAGAGCTGTTGAGTTTTTTTACTATATTATCAGGAAAATGGAGGCTATATGATAGGGGCTGACTTAAAATCAGTAATAATAATTTTCATTGTGTTTACATTTTTTTCCTTTATAATAACTTTAAACTTTATCATACATAGATGCCATAATACTGCTTTATATTAAATTTTTAAAAACTGAAAGTAAGGAAGGAATAATTCTACTTTTGATAAAAGAAAAAATACTTTTCATAAGTCAAAAGCCTTTTTTTCTGACATTCACTAAGTTTCAGACAGGGAAGTTCCAATTTCAAGAAGATTTATAGTAAAAATAAGTAATTACATATTTATATGTGTATATATGCACAATTTTTATTTCAGCTAAAAGACTATTTAAGGGAAAGAATTGGGACAATGCTTACTTACAAATACAAGTTGAAGCTATATCCTATAAAGATCTTATTAATCAGATAGAATCAGGTCTGTTTGATTAGGAGAATGGGAGAAAACTGGTTAAGGAAATACTTAATTCTTGTTCCCAGGCACCAAAGGTAAGTATCATAACAAATCCCTCAAATKTATGTAATGTGGGGAATTGTCTGAGACTCATCTGACTAAATTAATGTTTACTATAGCAACACAAACATATGAACTTGGGCTCTTTTATAGGCAGCAGAGATCCAGCCAACAATTGATGGATATGTCTCATCCTAAACTCAGTCCCTACATTTGGTCAGATTAATATTTCAGTATGTGGCATTGATTGTGTTTATTCTGCTTTGACTGACTACAGGTAGTGTCTAGGTGACCCTGGGTTACCTGTGTGACTGGCTCAGAGGTGGGTATCTACATCCCAGACATCAAAAGTTACACAAATGAATATTGGTCTTTTGATATTGTGAGCAGGGTTTTTGTAAGGTTCACTCTTCTATCAAACAGTACTAATACCAGAGCAAGGCACAGTTTAAAATAGCCAACTGATTGGGTTATTTCTTGAAATAGGAAAGACTTTGGGACAAATCTTTGTTCTTAAAAATTCAAAACAAGGAATGAAATCAGCGTATTTTACATTCTCTCAAAGTCTACTAATTATGGGACTACTATAGATACTATTCTGATGTAAATGACCTTTAAAAATTTTTTTAAGGATCCCCTTTTCATTCCCATGTGGTACAGGACTCATTTGAAAAGCTCTAATAGTACAAAGGGATGGAAAAATGTGTTTTGTGCATTTCAGTTCCACACCATTTTTTCACTTCAGTGTGTGCCTCCAAGGCATAATTGAACATCTAATCCTTTTGATCCATCTGGTAGAATATATACACAGAGTGGGACTAATTTAAAAGAGGTTTTGATTGACTGTAATTTACACATTCATATAGCTTTTTCCTGTCTGCTTAACATGGCACACCCTTACCCAGTCCCTTGGCACCCTAATTAAACCAGCCTTAGATTGCCCTAGAATTTCTTACCCTTAGACAACAAAGGATAAATTCAGGGATGGACTATCAGATGAACAGAGGATATAAAGTGGTTTACATGCCTGGCAAATTATCTAAACTGAGATAACCACCAGAATWGTTTCATTTTACAGCTGCAGTTACTTTAAATTTACACAAAATTTAATTCCTGAAGGTGGCAGCATCCTGGCTAAACCTATATACAGCTTATATACATCTTCGATGCATGCAAAACCCTAGAACACGACCATGAAATTATAAGTGTTAGTTTAGCAGTAGTGCCACATATAACCTTTTAACACATATAACTGGGAGTATGCTCTGTGGTAGCAGTTTGTTCAAGTATTTCCCATGTTTTTCTCCTGAGTTGTAAAACTTAAAAAGAAATTTTTTTCCCTTGGATGTCTTTCAGCATTTCATGCTACTCGTCTTCATTCATTACTGTAAKCATTGCATACAAGAAACTATGGATTTGGAATATTTTTGCCTGATTCTTTGTTTTGCAAAGGKTATTTTACATTACATAGGCACTGTAAAAGGAGCCACAACACAGAAGGTTTGTCTTCTATGCACACTTTAAAACACTMTTCATGAACGCTATAGGGAGTCTTTATTTGTCTGCAAGGGGCTTTGGTTATTTTTTGCTGGTTTTTTTTCCTCCACTTTATTCCTTATAGTTACTACCTATGCCTGTGTAGACTGACTGGTTACAGAAAAAGAAGGGACAAGGGTTTCATCCACCCATGTCCCTATACATACAGAGGCATGAATCAACCATTTTTACATAAGCAAATTTTTAAATTTTTTTAATCATTAAAAAAAATTTTACTGTCTGTAGTAACAAATACTTGAGGTCATACTGAAATCAGGGGGGAAAGGTTCCATTAAGCTTAAAGATCATGGAAAACTTTTTCTTTGGCCAGACTCATATCAGAAAAAGCAGAGAAGAGTTACAGGTTGCTGTTGCAAAGATCACAAAGACCCTGGGACAACCAGAGGGAATTTCACTCTGTCCCCAGAGGGAGACAAGCTCTACTTCATCCCCATCTACTCAGAAAAAAACCAAGCTTTTCAAAGAGGGTGAGTCCAGCCTTTCACACCTGGGTAAGCAGGGCAAACCACCCCATGCAGGATGTCATTGCTATGGCAAGGTAAAGCAGTATGTGGGCACATTCCCTTGTGCTTCCTCCTGGAAGAATTTACATCATTCCTTAGTAACAGCTACACCTAAACGTTGCAAACTACCCTCTAGTTCTTCTTGGCCATTTTCTGGTATGCAAAGCATATTTTCCAGTCTGACAGGACCTTGTTCCTGCTGTAGCACAGGCTTTTGGTTGTCAGGTTCCTGGAGCAGAAACCTTCAGACCAGTGTTCTGTATTTGGGTTTCTGCTCCAGGAACCTGACAGCTGAAGAGAGTGTCCTGAATTCCCTGTACCTCTCCCAATGTGCTGCTCTCTCAGAGGCACACAGCAGCTGTCCGGCTCCATAACGCACATACTATTTAACTAGGAAAAAAAATCACTTTGGAGAAAACATCTTAAAAAATGTCGAAATAGTATGAATAACACTTAGCTTACCTGTTTGTCACGTTTTTTCCACATCAAAATCCTTTTGAAGGTTTGTCTCTGTCTTGCTCAGTCTTACATCTCTCAGTGATGAGATGGGTAAATGCCTTTTTGGTCATGTCAGAATGGAGATTTACCACATTTTCAGCTTCTCCATCTTCTTACACTTCCCAAACCTGACCAAACTAGTCTAATCTAGTCCTACAGGGCAATACTTCAAAAGGCATTTTACTGCTTAATTGCAATTTACCTTCATTATTTTTAGTTCCTACCACAAACATTCTTTGCGTTAACAGATAAGTCAGAAAGACTTTAACCATCAGTAAAAATGTGTATATAACCTCAGTAAAGTCAGGACAGTTGCTATTGAATGTGCTCTGCTCCTATAACATCTGCAATACTAGCACAGATGAAATTACACTGGTGCTAGTGGCCTGATGATTTGTGCTGGGAAGATTCTGATGCAGGATTTGACTCAAAAAAAAATTTTATCAGTTCTCTCTGGCAAAAATGCAGCTGTCAGAGATCCACTGCATTACCCCTGGCCCCAGCCAAGGTAGAATTCTGCCAAGGCAGAATTAGCTCATCCCTTGTGCGGTTGCACGACTGTCAGTTTTATACCTGTGGTTTAGTTTTCACCTTGGCCACTTTGCCCTCCAGACGTGCTTGGAGACTGAGATATGAAGACAACATGTCAGAATGTGAAGCAAAGAAAACTGGAGTAGCTGAGAGGCATTACCTCAGCTGATGGCAAGTGTTACTGACCTGCCATTCTTAGTAATCATCCAGATAAATATAATTATTTCAAGAAGAAAATATTATATATAACAAAGAACAAAATTAAACTGAGTGGAAATGAGGACTGTGACTTCCTTCTGTTTCTGAAATAAGCTGAGACTTGTAGAAGAGCCCTGAGTGTAGCAGGGATTATAAACTGGGCTGTGCCCAGACACAGTGGAGTCGATCGCYAGAACAAAATCCTTCCTCTGCACCCTTCTGCAGGGGCAGCTTGTCTGTGTCCTGTCTCTGTGTCCACTCATGTCTGGTGACTGTCACACAAAGAAGGGGGGAAGCCCAGCTCTTTACTTCTCCTTCCACTCCTTTCTCACTAAAGAGCAATACTTGCAAAAGTCTGTTTTCTCTCTACCTTGAGCTTTCACTGAGACTATGAGTAGATAAGCCACAAATACTTTACAGACCGTCCCGATCTAGCTGAGTGATATGAAAGTTTGTCCAGTTAGTTGTGTAAAAGCCTTTCCAAAAATTTATTTAAATCTTGCATTTTTCAATTAATTTAAATTTTTGCCCATTTCACATGCCAGATGAAACGCTGACACTGTGCATAATATGGCTGGGGTGGAGTTAGATTTCTTCATGGTGGCTGGTGTGGGTCAGTGTTTTGGATTTGTGCTCATCACATTTTGATGAGCAGAAGTTAATCTGATTTATTGGGAAAAAAATCAACACGATTGCACAGTGAAGCTTTTCCAGCATTCACAAGTTAAAATATGTCCATGACAGTTTTAAAAAATGGTAAACAGAAATGTACATGATCTCTTAGTTACAAATAGAAAGCTTTACCTTTACACTGGATTGCTGCATCTACAAAAAATATTCACAATATTTTTCTGACAATGTGAAAGCAGCTGGGATTTACCACTGAGGTTTTTTTCCCTATTAAAATTATAAATGACACCTTATGAGAAAAGAGACTACAAATACAATGCAATCTTCACATAAAAAAAATTAATGCAGGTGCTTGTTCTTGATGATCTAATACAGATAAATGATCTAATGATCTAATATCAGACATTATCCACTTGTAAGTATTTTCTTCTATTAATTTGGAAGTAACAAAGTGTACTGTATATATATTTCTGTGTTTAAAAGCATGTCTGTTCTTCTACTATTTCAGACTTAGTGAAAACCTCCATAGGAAATGCTTCAGTTGTATCTGAATCTCCAGTATTAAATAGATATTAGGCTTTCATGGGAACTGAGAGCTTTAGAAAATGGCTTTTAAATCAGGATGACTTGACTTGGGAGTTTACACTGGCTGCCATCCAAGTAGAAATATCCAAAAGAGCAAATTACACCTCCACACCCAGTTAGAAAGTCTTCAGGTATTAAGTTGTTTGTTAAGTAGAGTCATTGCGTTAGTAATTTTAGCTGTGTTTGTTCTTTGTGGAAGGCAACAGGCTCTTCCAGATAGTTTCAAAACACAGCAGGGCAAAACTTGATCTTATTAAAACTAAGTTTCTACATGAACTGTTGTTTCTCGCTTCACAGGTTTCCTCTGCTCATCTCAGCCAAACTTACTGCAAGTTTWTCTTCCTCTGTAAAATATTTTTCTCACAAACAGTTGTTTCAGAAACTGCCTTAAAAGTCTTTGCTTTAGGGAAAACAAGCAAAATCACAATTTTCACAGCAGACTCATTTGTTTGTATTTTTAGCCTTGTTATTTTATGGAAGAAAAACTGTGCCTCTCTTTTGCAGAAAAGTCCTGTTACTTTTTCTTTTAATTTAAAATTAAAAGATTGATAAACCTGATAAATGCTTTTTAAACTTGCTTAGACTTCTAAATAGAATGTACTACTTAAAGCTGTAGCTCAGTTCTTATCAATGAATACCTTATTATAGAAGTATGCTAAGAATTATTTTCTGAATATGTTTGTCTTCAGAAAGCAAGGGTGACTTAATGACTACACTAATAAAAATTTGTTTCACTTGGCCTTTTACTGTTGTACTCGGAAATTTCTCTTGGAACTGTCATCTTTCCTCTACATCAGCAATGAAACTTCCCAGCTAGTTTCAGTGAAGGTCAAGACTTATTCTAACACACAGAGGAGCAACTGGAGGTAGAGTTCAGTTCAAAGGCTGATATACATGCAACCTACAAGCCCTACTTGTTCCTCTGGCTGCATGGCACTCCTCACAGGAGGAGGAAAGGCAGGATTGTATTTTGCAGAGGGAAAGAGTGCTTTAACTCTTAGCTGTATGAAACCACAACGCAACCCAAAGGAAGTCTGCTGTGCAGTGCCTAGTGAAGATAACCTTCCCAACAGAGGACTCCAGTGCAATGCCATGCCCTCAGTCACCTGTGTATCTGCAGGGTGTCTGCAGACTACTGACATAACCTTGTGAGAGACAGAGCTGTGGCAACCAGATATGCAGGAATTGCAGGCACAACTCTTTCAAACTTCCTCTGCCTTGCATACTGCTGCAGAATTGCCGTGCAGGCTCCTTTTCCCTCCCCAAGGAGCTCAGCTGTCCCTCAGGCTCAGTGACTATTGCTGACACCAGCCAGGGTGATTTGAATTATGCCAGCTCTCAGGGGTGATTCATCCTTCTCTTGTCCATGTCTCAAAGCATGCTCAAAATCAGCATATTTTAACTCACATACAGTTTCTGAGCCAGAAAACTTTCAGCTACCATTGCTCTGGCTCTTATGGTTAATTTCCAAGTTTAAGGGRCACGAATGCCTCCTTGTTGGCTGAATTTGTAATCTGCAAATGACAGGATAGGTTTTCTTTTGCCTTCTCAGACCTCTGTGGAATTTATTGTAAATTCAGCTGCAACATAGACACCAGAGCTTGTTTTGCAAGATATGCAGAAGAGGGCTGGTAGCGTAACTAAACACAGCATAAGCCTTGAGGCTTCTTTCCAGCCAGCTGTCAAAGCTTTGAAACTATCGTGTGTTCAAGGCACTGAAAGGACCATGGAGCATGAGCCTGATGGAATGCATGGTATTCATTTATCTCTGGAGTTTACATGTCCTGCTTGATGAATTAGAGCTATAAAGTGATGAAGTGATGAAGTGAAAGATGAAAGAAGCTGCAAAGGAGTAAGAGTTGCAGCAGTTATAAAAACTGCTTGAAAACTTGTGTTCACCAAGCAAAACTTTTGATTGAAAATACTTTAAGGGATGAACAAGTGATCTTGTACCTGGCCAGATTGCACCCTGATGGTGCTTGACTCCAGTATGATTTCTAACAACTGCTCTGGAAAAGGACAATATTTCCCATTTAATGGMTAGTGTGAGCTCTGAAGTTGAATCATGAGTAGATGTCTGACCCTGTGTCATAGGGGAAGGTAACAGGAGAGGGAATGAGCCAGAGGTACTCCCTAACCACAGAATCTTCTGCTTTTTTAGTCATCAGCTGTAGCTCTGTGCTAAGTGTCCACAAAGTTTTGCAGATGACAAGGCAGCAAATTTGCATCTAATGCTGTCTGTAAACAGCCTATACTGCAAAGGTCTTAAGAGTTAAGAGTGGTTTATGCATTTGTGTATTTACCAATTTAATTTAGCCAAAATAGCAGTCTGATGCTGCAAGGTGACTGCAAAAGCTGCTGAAGAATTCATTTAAGCACCCAGAAAACAAGGTTTAGCAGTAGATCTGCCATGCAGCCCACTTAAGTCATACAACACTGTTTCCACAGTCACACCATGAGGATAAACTTCTAYAAGCTGAGAATTACATGTACAGTGTATTTCTTGAGAGGGATGGAAAGCCAGCTCACTGCAGRTCTCCAGCTGATGCTCTGTCTTGCTGAATGTCATCACCCTGTGATCCCTCTGTAGTCACTGGGAGGAGATAAGCATCTCCAGTAAGTAATTGAGAATTTGGACGCTCTGATTCATCATCTACAGGAGACTTCCTCTCCAGTGGTTGCCCAGGGAGGCAGTGATCCTATTTGCTTTATCCAAGTTAAGTGTTTAAAGTTAAATATGCTAAAGAGTTCTGCAGACTAGCCAGGAAAATCTAGAAGAAAATGCTTTCTTCCATCTTCATTTCCTTTTCTCTCCTGGAAAGCAAGTTACACAGAATTTGTATATAAAATATGTGCATTCCCTTCTGCAAATGAGAAAGGTATATCTAGACTGCCCCAATATYTTTTCCTCACAGAAATAATCAGGTTTATTTTACTTCTTTTTATCYCCAACTGCACTAAGACTATATCCAAATTATTTTCTGAATGGTTTGGGCCTACTCAGCTCCTTTCCTCTTTAGAGGAAATTAAATTTTATGCTCCTACAGCTGGATGGATTTAGTTTAGGGGGTAGAAGGAGACAAATAAAAACCTACTCCTCCTCAGATATGCATATTGCCTTTCTGGTTACATYCTTCTGGGAGAAGTAGCTTCTCTGAGGCATCACCTTTCCAGTGAACGGTTGATTGCATGAGAAAAGGAGAAGGATGAGCAAAGGACACTGTGGCCTTGTGTACAAGGGATTTATGGTGGGTATGAAGGGAATAGCATAGGAGTGTTCAGATACCAAGTCCAACATCCCCTCATCAATCACTCTTTGTCACTTACATCGATAACAAGTTACAAAGAGTTTTTGAATGACTGTTGACCACCTCTTTTGCTTCTCTCCTCTCAAAGTCTGTTGTTGGTAGCATGTAATCAGCCATCTATGTATTTAAATCTAATTGCATATTTTCGATGCAAAGAAGAGGAAAACTGGGAGCTCTTGATTAAAAGATGGAGATGGCTTTTGCAAACAAAGACTGAGGAAAATGACTTGCAGCTCATGACTTCCAGGAGGAACAGCAAGTTGCGCCTGTTGCTGGTGCTACAACTTGTGACTGGGGGCAGAAAGGTCCATAGATATTTTCACGGGCCATAATTATGTTCGTGAGTAGAAAATTTGGTCATTAGAGGACTCTCTAACTTCAGTAAACTAAGCAAGAATCCAAAGCTGAAAACTGTGTACTAGAAAAAGCTGTAAATGCAGTACCAATTTTCAGATGGAAGTAAAATAAACATTAAACAAATAACCATGGGGAGAAGTGGAATATCCAGCATGCAAAAGCCTTGCGTCAGTACCAGATATATTCTGAATTATGTACTTTGTTTCTAATGCATGACAAGTAAAATTATTGTAATGGTCCCCTCTAGCCTTAAAACTATGAACTGCTTCCTCTGGTGTAGCAACCTCACTCAGCAAGCTGACAGGAGAAGGAGTTTATTACACCATCCACTGCTCTTAAAACCACACCGCAAAGGAAAGGTGCTTGCGAGGAAATTGGTGCGGTAGGTTAATGAAAGGCAACAGTGACCAGCACAAAGAGAGGATTCATTCATCCTGCTCTCTGAACAACCACGGTTTGCATCAGCTGGGGCAGGACAACCAAGAGAAGTATCTGGAAAATCACAACTGAGAGTGAAAACTGAATTTCAAGACTGTTCTTCCACTGGTGTTGGTGTTCCAGCTCTCTGGTTTTGTATTCTGTGTCTGTGCAGAGACTCTATCCAAGTGCCATCTTTCGTGAAGGTGGTGCCCTTCTTCCCTAAGAAAAACTTTCAAGTGCAAACTCAGCTTCCAGCACCCACCAAAAAGATTCCTCAAATTTTCCTTCCTCCTACTTAAAAACTGGTTGAGCATAAACTGTGTACTTTTCTGAAGTAAGAAACAAAATCAGATGTGATTGAGAAAAATATGAAGGTTTTTATTGCGTTTCTTAAAAYCATTTAAATTTTACAGTAAAATGTTAATTTTTTCCATAAAATGAGAAACTCCAAGATTGTGCCAAGAGTTATAAATGCATCAGATAAGATTTTCTAGCCATTTCTGGTGATCAACAGCAAAGAACAGCCAACATAGCATCCATAGTGGGAGCTGGCAGGCTTGGTAGAATTTCTTTTTGAAGTATTGGCCTTTTATTCAAGACAAATYATGACTGAATTTTAAGAGGATTCTTAGAAACATTGTTCCACCCTCTAATCTATGGATTTGGTATAAGTGGAAAGAGCTGTGTCTGTTAAAGAGAATGACAGTCTGCTTTTTGCTTACTTAGCAATTTCCATACCAAATTGCCAACTGCGTCACTGTCTTTCTCAGCTGCTTCCTAAATCCAGTTGGACCAGTATAGTGARGTTGACTTACTACCCTTCTTTTAGSTTTTTTGACAGCTGTTAAGAAGACCATGAACTTATTTTAGATGACCATGTGTTTCACACAGAGGGAGCTGATAACATTCATTATATACAAAGTTCTCCTACAAGCACCTGGTCCCATAATCCAATATATTCAGCATTGCTTTATTCTGACAGGATTTTTTAATAGATTCTTTACATTTCTTGTTTTGTTTGCTGTTCCTTTCAAGTCTCACTAATTTCAGTCCTTTCAAATATCTGAGCAATTGCTTGGAGGGGGAAAAAAACCCCAAATATCTGTTTTAAAGAAAGATTCTATTGCACACAACACAAAAATTTTCATGTTTCCAGGGTCAGAAGTTAGACTCAATGATTCTTSTGGAACCCTGAATGTGATTTTATGATTTCCCACTTATTAATTATTACCATTATTAATAATATTGCTAYTATTATAAAACGATTATACAACACTGTGATTTTTATGAACGTGACTAAACCCAAATTCTCTTTCAGAAAGAATTAAAAACAGAAATTAGAGATGTGCATATGCCTTCAGGCTATGATCTTATTGGCATCGTGGAGACCAGAGGTGTGGTGGGATRGCTTCTATGACTGGAGTGTTGGAGGGGAAGGGAAACATGCAGGTGCTTTAGAAAGGGCAAGTAGGAAAGACAAGGAGGTGGTGTTGCACTCTAAGTCAGTGACCAGCTCGAGTGCATGAAGCTCTGCTTGGGGATGGATGAAGAACCAACCAAAAGCTTAATGGTCTGGATTAAAATAAGGGCAAGGATAGGTGGTTTTGTAGTGGGGGTCTGCTACAGACCATGGGGGCCAGGAAGATTGAAAGATGAGACTCTCTATAGACAGATAGGAGCAGCCTTACATTCACAATCCTTGGCCCTCATGGGGGGACCTCAGCTGCCAGGATATCTGTTGGAAGGACAACACAGCAATTCAGGAGGTTCCYGGAATGGCTCCAATAGAGAATTTCTTCTCCAGGTGACAGAGGAGGCAACAAAAAGAGATGCTGTGCTGTACCTTGTTCTACAAACAGGGAGGGGCTTGCAGGGAATGTGAAGCTCTGGGGCAGCCATGAATTGGTGGCATTTGAGATCCTCATAGAAGTGAGGAGGGTGCACAGCAAGTTCCCTCCCTTGGCCTTCAGGCAGATTTTGGCCTCTGCAGTCATCTGCTTCATAGAGTGCCAGAGAATAAAGTACTGGAGGGAAGAGAGGCTTCAGAATGATGGTTAATATTCAATTATAACCTCCTCCAAGCTCAGGAATGATACATCCTAGTGAAAAGAAAGTCAGGMAAAAGCACCAGAAGGCCTGTGTSGATGAACAAGGAGCTCCTGGACCACTCAGACGTAAAAAGGAATGTGGGTGGACATGAGGGGGAGTAGTCTGGGAGGAATACAGAGAAATTGTCCCAGCAGCCAGAGATGAGGTTAGGAAAGCTAAATCACTGAGAGAATTAAATCTGGCCAGGGACATAAAGGGCAACAAGAAAACCTTCTGAAGGTCAGTYGGTGACAAAAGAAAGACAMGGAAAAATGTGAGTCYTCCCAAGAAGGAAATGAGAGATCTSRTTACCTGAGATATGAAGAAGATAGGTGTACTCAAGGACTTTTGGTTTAAATCTTCATCAGCAAGTGCTCCATCCACACCAGCCAAGGTACTGAAAGTAAAGGCAGGAACTTAGAAAATTAACAACTGCCAGGTGTAGGAGAAGATCAGGTTCAAGAACTAATGAATCTGAAGGCACAGAAATCCATAGGACTTGATGAGATACATCCTCAAATTCTGAGGGAATTGGACAAGGAAGTGGATTAGTCCACTTCCACCATATTTGAGAGGTTCTGGCAGTCCAGTGAAGTTGTCACRTATGGGAAAAGGGAAAACATAACCCAAATTTTTAAAGAGGTAAACAAGAAAGACCTAAGGAACTACAGGTCAGTCAATCTCACTTCATTCCCCAGCAAGACCATGGACCAGATGCTCCTGGAAATTGTGATGAAGGAAATGAAAAATAAGAAGATGATTGATAACAATCAATGTGGCTTCACTAAGGGTAAATCATGCCTGACAAATCTAGTGGCCTTCTATATCAGGGTTACAAAGCTGGTGGATAAAGGAAGAGCAACTGATGTCATCCACCTGGGCCTRTGCAAAGCATTTGACACTGTCTGGCACAACATCYTAGTCTCTAAACTGGAGAGACATKAATTTCATGGATGGTCAGCTGGTCAATAATGAATTGGCTGAATGGTCACAAATTAAAAAATTGTGATGAGCTGTGGCTTGACGTCTGCGTGGAGACTGCTGATGAGTGGCATTACTCAGAGTTCATACTGGGAATGGCACTGTTTGACATCTTTGTCAGTGTCATGGGCAGTGGAATCAAGTGCACCCTCAGCAGGTTTGCTGCTGACACCAAGCTGGGTGGTGCAGTCAACAAAGGGAAGGGATGCCATCCAGAGGGACAAGGACAGGCTTGAGAGGTGGACGCATGTGCAACAATGCAACATGCAAGGTACTGCAAAGTGAAAGGACCTGGATCAGGGCAATTCCAAGCACAAATGCAGGCTTGGCAGAGAATGGATTAAAAGCAGCCCTGAGGAGAAGAACCTGAGGCTGTTAGCTGATTTAACCAGAAACRTGCACTTGTAGCCCAGAAAGCCAACCACAACCTGAGCTGGATCAAAAGCAGCATGGCCARCAGGTCAAAGGAGATGATTCTGCCCCTCTACCTGCTCTTGTGAGACAMCACCTGGAGTGCTGGATCCAGYTCTGGGGCCCTCAGCAYAAGAAGGATGTGGACCCATTGGRGAAAGTCCAGAGGAGGGTAATGACCATGATCAGAGGGCCGTAACACCTCTCCCACGAAGACAAGCTGAGACAGTAGGAGTTGTTCAGTCCGGAGAGGAGAAGGCTCCAGAAGATGACTTATAGCAGCCTTTCAGTGCCTGAAGGGGGTCTGCAAGAGAGTTAGAGAGCGACTTTTTACAAGGGCATGTAATGATAGGACTAAAGGGAATGACTATGAGCTGAAAGAGGTTACGTTTAGATTGGATACATAAAAAATTCTTTTCTGTGAGGGTGGTGAGACACTGGAATGTGACTCTGGTTGCCCAGAGAAGTTGTRGATGTCCCATCCCTGGAAGTGTTCAGGGCCAGGCTGGATAAGGTTTTGAGCTACCTGGTCTCATGGTTTTCTATCCATAGCAGGGAGGGTAGAATTAGATGATCTTTAAGGTCCCTTTCAAGTCAAACCATTCTGTGACAAGAYGCTTGTCATTAATTAACAAAAAAAGATGGAATACAGTTACAGTCAGGTCATAGTCCAAAGCTGGGAGGGAAAGAAGGGTATAAATGGCTAGCAGAGTTTCCTGTCCTTGCAGAACACACAGTACCCTCTGTGTTGCTTCCTGGAGTTGCACTCTCCCAGTCAACTTGAAGTCAATGCTCGGTTGAAGTAGACTTAGGCTTTACRTATCTTTCTAAAGTTAGTTTGGCAGACCTACACTTCTCAGGTACACAGCTGAACCAGTGGATGAAGTGTTCTGCCTTGCTGGAGTTCAGCTTGTCACCTTGGATGTGGGGTATAGAAACTGTTTATCACTCAGTTTCCTGAGTGACTGGTTGTTTTCTTAGGTGTGTGCCAGTACTCAGTGCGTTATAAAGCCACACCTCTCCATTTTCACCACTCTCATTCCTTGTCTAATTACGTGTGCACCGCCATATCTTGTGAAAGCAACTAGAWAACTTGCTAATATCATGACAATGCTTCCTTCTTCTATTTTTTTGTTGTTGTTGTTGTTGAGGTATCAGTTTTATATTTAACAGTGATTGAGACATTTTTAGTGTTTAATCTTTGCTTCTTCTGACGACATAATCTATGCATCAGAGTCATAAAGATATAAATTGCTGGTAATGATTTACTTTTTATAGAACTAAACACTAGTGTGAGATCCAATATTTGAATACTTATCCTTAATACCTGTTTTTCTTTTGTTGGCTTCACCTACTCACCCCTTTGTGTAAAAGAAACCCAAATAGTTTCAAAGTGCCCTGGAAGYTCAAAGATGACATGTGGGAGGGTTGTGTGTTTTTTCTACATGTGCTACAAGAGGCAGCTTTCTCTCAAGGTCAAAGTTCAGAACATCCCTAACTAAGAAACAGATGGAGAGGAAGGGCAAGAAGGGGATGACTATAAATTAAGTGAAATGGCAGACAATTTTGTCTGAAGTTGCATAGGTATCTCAGCATCTTTTGGCAGATGCAAGGTGTTCATACATTCCCACCATATTGATTAATTTCCAAATGTGTGTTCAAGCACACTGTCACATTTCATGCATGGATTAGATATATCAAATGATCAGAGAATGCACCTGTGCACCTTCCGTAGCAGCAAGGGAGCTCTCCTCAACAATGACACCGGAAGAGTGAGCTGTGGGCTGGGAAGGGTGGAGGGCATGGTAAAGGCCTGGAGAATGAAAATCCCCACTGCAGGTACCAGGGGAGAATCTACCACAGTGACAAGGTCTGCCCTGAGGGACGCCTCTGAGACAACCCCTAAGATGTCACAGGGCTCAGTACCAGTCCCTGCAAGGATTGCAAATTKGTACTGCCACTGGGGGTGTGTATCAGATACTAGCAGAAAAATAGACACTTTTAGATTTATATGGCTCAGGTCTGAAACATTTTAGCCAAAATGCCATGCAAACAAAATTAGAAAAATCCATATCTGGGGATTTTAAAGAGCTTTCTAGAGGCAATATTCCCACATAAACCACCAGAAGGGGGGAAATAGCAAAAAACCCCCAACCAACCAAAAACTAGATTAGTCAACATGGAGAATACTTATTTTCCTAGATTTTCTCATATTCCTAGAATGCTTGTTCAAATTATTTAAATGAAGCATGACTTAAAATTTTTCATGTGTCCTTTAGATATCATACATAGGGTGAGCATCATCTGCTCCCCCTGTGCTCAGAGGCAGCACTGTCATCATCATGGGCGTTGGGAGCTGTGGTGTCTGTAAAAACTGTGAGTAAACAACAGAAAGCAGGGAGTTTTCACAGGTGTAGTAAAAGATATGCCAATTAAATTGGAGAGCAGTAAGATCTGAAACTATTCAGAGGGACAATGTCTTTCCTCCATGTGATGGTGACCAATCCAGAAAATTGGTCTCTGAAGATTCAAAAGGAAACAGACCTGGATAAAATGCAGAACTTTATAAGAAATCTAAAGCCTGCATTGTATTCATAATKAAGGCAAATTAATAGACAAATATTTTTGTAAGAAGTATTTTTAAAATGAAGCTTYAATAAATACCAAAGCAGATATTTGCTTGCACAGAATCTTGGTCGTATATGTWATCCCAGTAATTGCTTCCTTTTAATTAGGCTTGTAATAGGTACCCAACCCAGTCTAGATATTCTTCAACAACTCRTCTGAGATGTCCATGGGCCAGATTGCAACAGAGGCTGACAGAGGGACAATGGAATAACACACCACGAGCCTGCCCATCATCAAGTGACCAGCACAAGTGTTGGTCTTATCTCCAGCTCACGCAGATTTTGGAACTCAGGCATAGATAAATCCCACCTGGCTAACTAAGCGCCTGCCCAATAAAGGCACCACAGAGTGTGATGCTAAAAGCACAGTTATTTTAAATTTCTCARGAGTCAGAAGGAGCCATCTCTGGAGGCTCATCTTTGAGCTGTCTGGAGCATGTGACACTCTATTGACAATAGAAGCATTTGTGACTCTTAACTTAAGCAGGTGACATGAACCCAGGCCTTGGAGGGAGGTAAGGGAAAGCTGGTCCACACAGCAGGTATGATAGGCATGGGAAATAGTAGACAGTCATATTATTAAATGCTTCTCCAGCCTCAGGTGATCCCCTTTAGGCCCTGGGGGGATTTATTTCTTGGACTTAAAGACGTGAGAAATCTCGACCATCTGYTCTTCAGTGGAGAGTTTGCAAAGCCTAACAAACTAGACAGGTGTTAAAAAGTACCTGTGTCAAGAGAATAAATGAAAAGCCTTACTCACATAACTTAGGACTACAGCTTCATGGATCTGGATTCAAACCTCCTGTAGAGATGCTTCTTGCTATACTGTAATRAGGAAACCCATTTCACCTACAGAAACAGATTTTCTCTCATGGGACTTATTCCAAAGTTCAGGAAACTCAAGGATATCCATTTGCATGAATTCAGTAATCTCTGGGTCAGTCACTTCCCAGAGATGAAAGACAGAATCCAGAACTGGAGAGATAAACAAGCTGATCTTTATTTCCAGCAATGCACTACATTAATCCTTAATGGTACATAATGATGGTTATTTACAGGGAAGGCTTACTCTTGATTAAAAGAGAAGTTTAGTCGTGATTCTTAGAAGGTAGGCTCTTTATTTTATTGTGTAAGGCCCCATCATTCAGTAGGATGCCAGTAAATGACCTGGAGAAGGTGACTAATGAACAGCTCCTTATTGCTCTCATAACAGAGTGCATTCAGTGAAATAATCAGTCTTCATGTTTAAAACAACAGAAGGAAGACCTTTTTCACATTGCACCTAAGTAAATTTGAGGAACTCACTGCCACAGGGTGTTTTGGTGGTATGAAATTAATGAAGAAAGGTGCATCAAATACTAGGTAGGTATAACTGTATGGATGCAATTTCGAGACCATGAAGTTCCTAACCACCAATGACCCTCTTCCATCAGTTCCTTTCTGAACTTGGCTACTACACCAAGCAGTTGCTGTCGACCACTCTCAGACTCAGGCTGTTAAGTTAAAGGGAACTATGGTCTGATATCTACGGCTAGTGATAGGATACATTTTCATGCCATTAAAATGGCACAATATTTTTAAGACATCTTCTCACAAGTTCAGTATGCAAGCATAGAATATACAAAGATCTGCAGGCAGACGTAATTCTTTACAGCCTTTGTCTGAAACGTAAAAAGAGTTCAGAGGCCAATGATACTAGTGCTCGTATAAAACCAGAAAATAACATTGTCAGTGCACTAAAGAAGGTGATGTGTAATATGTCATGTAATTAAAATATAAAACAGAAGTATTACATTATGGAAAATATTAAAATTCATATTCCAAGGCTTAAGCCTGGCCATTGGCTTTTTCATCCAGAAAATTAACTTAAAATCTGATATCTTAAAATATTTTAATCTTATATAGTGATTTTCATGTTTAATTACTAATGTTTAATAAAGCGCTGTGTTAGAGAGGTGATTTTAAACTTGCTGGTTACTGTTGCCAATGGTGATACTGTAATGATGATTGCCAAACCCACTTCCACTTTCTCATTGGTCCCTAACACCCAGATGCAAGCCATACCACAAAAAAATGCCTTAAAAAAAAGACACAGGTGTCCATGCACCAAAAGAATTTGGAGGGGCAGGGCAGCACTTGAAGTCACTATCAGTGTCATGACTGAGATGGTGAAAAACATCCAAGCAATTGGCTACCTCTTCAGGGACCCAGTTCATACTTGAATAAGGCTGGATTCAGAATATCTTTGGCTATTAGTCATGCAATTCACACAGCAATCACTGCTTGAGCAGTCAGATTAGACAAGAAACTGCATGCTTTGCTTGTAGCTCACATACCTGCACTATAAAGTCAGTTGAAAAGAAGTGATCACACTCCCAGTAGTGTCCTGAGAGCTGRTTTGTTAGTTCTGTGGAAGTACAAATGCTTCCTGGACCACTGCAAAGGCAGCAGATGGAGATTGCTGACCATGTCCTGCAGCAGCATCTACAAATACCTGGACCTTGCTGTATAAAGGCTGCATTGGGACTTCTCCAGTCACTGTCAGGCATACCCACTAATTAGAGCACAGGCTCTAAGGGCTAGAAGGAAAGGCACAGCTTTCCTTTCTCTCATCTCTCCATCCTTTCTTCCCAGGAAGAAGGGGAGGTTGAGGGATTAACTCTCCTTACACCACGTTTGAAGGCATTGAAAGGAGCATTCAGCCAGCAATGCTGCTACCCCTCCTCTAGCTCCACTGCAGTGACAAAGGGACTGAGCAGACCTGTCTGTCTGTCTCTCATCTGCCCATCCTGCTTAGCAGTTTTCAGGAGGAAGGAAACATATCAGAATGTCAGAGATAAAACAGTTGTCCTTTAAAAAGGACTTTGAACCAAAATGGGAATGTGACGTCTCTTGGCAAGAAAGGAAAAAAGTTGAAAGCAAAAGCAGGATGAGAGCACTATGATGCAGGAGTTTATTTGCTTTTGGGTACTGAAAGCATTAAGACAGAGTAAAAATATTGTTCAGGGTTTCAAATCCATTAATGTTTTAGTATAATATACTTACAGATGGYGAGTTTGTTTGTGTTAGTTTAGACACACATTCTTAGCTCATTTGGCACCTAAACATGAATTTGGAATTATATATTAAAAAATCCATGTAAATATTTATCTAAAAAATCTGAGTTATCCTGTCATGGATGTTRAGCTTCTCAAGCTTATACCCAGACTTTAACCTTGTTATCTTCTTATCACATACAAAGAGTTAGCAAGTCAGCTGAGGGAGGAACACCAGAAGAGTGAAGCAGGGCTCCAGACACATTTTATAGCTTTCCCCTTTTTGCCCACACATGCTTCTGCTGTTCCATTTGTTTATCTGAAGCCAAACCTAATGAAAGTGATACCTAACTTTTCACCATCCAGATCAAATTCAACTTTAACCACCAGAAGTACAAGGCTTCAGCTCTACAAGGCAAGGTTTTCTAGTTTTTGGTTTGTTGTGGTTGTTTGGGTTTTTTTACTGACTGCTGAAATTAGATTGCTTAAAGCTTCTTCTTTTGACGTGATGTTGTGATGCTGTTACCCAACATGGTTTTCTAATTAGCAGGCCTGATTTTAGCAGCACTAATCTGGTGGTGCTTGACAGGTTTCAATGTCATGCCACTTAGATGCTTGCATGTGAGTTCACAAGTCTGTTAGGTGGTAAGAGTTTTTAGAGATGTTGCTTAAAGTTCAGCCTCTGCTTGTCATAAAATTAGTCCTGGGTAGCTCCATATTGCTCTTTTCCTCCTAGATCTTTATTTTCTTGTCACTTTCTCCCTTAAATCTAGGATTATAACAGTTCCTTGTCCCAACACAGAGATTCTCTTCTTTATCTGTAAGCAGGACAACTCATGAGATTTCTAATTTATTTTTAGTTAAACAAGATATACTGTAAAAGCAAAATTTTCAAATTAATATTATTGATTTTATTCACTAGGCACTGAAAAATTTGGTCTAGACAGTAAAATATAGAATATATTTCAAACATTATGCCAGTTTTATTCATCCACGTTGCTTTTCCCACCCTACTCTTCCCCAAACTAACCTTAACTTCTCTCACATGTGCTTCACTGTTTTTTTCTGGTTGCCTGGCATTTTTTTAAAACTTCTGTGGCTAAACTGTAATTTTTTGCATTATTTAAATGCCAGAAATGTAATCAAATACCACTATGTTTCGCATAACACCAATTATACAAAGCACTGAAATAAATAATTAAAGATTAACAGATTAATAATTAAAGATTAACAATATTAAAATATTTGCAATATAAATAGTAGATTTCTTCTGGTTGCAGATGGATGTTTCACTAACATTACAGTATCTTCAGTTCTGACAATCTTTCATTATTTATCTAGCTGTCAATATGTCACAGGTACTACAAAGAACAACTTTTCAATAGCTTGAATGAAGTAAGGTATTTTMTGAAATCATTCCAGAAGCAGATGGGGATTTCTTCCCATGTTTTTTTTACAAATCTGCTTTTTTACTTTGTCATGTGTTTTAAGGGCAGAGACTGATTACTCTTCAGTGCTTCTGAAGTCAAACARATAGCAGTGTTCCCTTTGCTCCTGAATTGTGAGTGTGGTTCTTTGTCTCCAACCCCACATCCACATAGAAATTTGCAATAGATTATACTGAGATCTTCAAAATGCTGTCCAGACATTGCCACAGAACAGGGAAGTACACCAATTTCATCCTTACCCAAAGCAAGTCAGGCCAATTATCAACTGAGATACATCTRTAAATTGGCTGCTCTCCATATAAAATTGGTAGATCAATGCCTTTGATTAACAAGAAGGAAGTTAATTATATGTTGCAAGTGTTGTTTTAAACAYAATGTTTAAAATGCAGTAATACAAAGCATTTATTTTGCACTCACATGACCTTTGCTTAATGTCGGAATTGAACAGGTTTCCTCTCTCTTTTGTATCAGAAGGTTTYATTTTTATTTCTTTATTTAGCAAACTAGGACAAAGCAGACAAACATGCAGGCAACTTTATTCTTACATGCAGCATCGCAGATACAAGCAACCTGCAGCAGCAGCACACAGGTCCTGCAGCAGTGACCTGTCTAACTTTCTTGACTAAGACCATTTTCTCCCTTGAGTAAGCAATGAGTATGCTTATTGTTTGATTTCAGTTCCTGGCTCCAAGGATGCTTCCCCTCATACTTAAACATCTTCAAAAAAGCAGCACTAAAATCACCATCACAGGCCAAAGCCAGTGAATATATGGATTCAAGATGACTTTGTTAATCCCACCAGGAATACAAGATGTTCACCTTCCATTATATGAACCATAAATTTCTAGGATTATTATTTTCTGTGATATTTGAGTAAAAACTGCAGAAATTTCTTTCTTTTGTTTCTCCAGCACTTCTGCATCCTGCTCAGAGCAATGATCCTGGGACTCTCTGTTGCTTTCTCCGGTGAGAGTGAGATAAGATCAAGGCAGAGTCCACTCCCCACAAACCAATACTCTTTCACCAGAAACAAAAGCAAACTCTAGTCCGGACAAATACCAGAAATCTTTCATACATAACTGTGTCTACTGTTTTTGAGACCCAGGTTGCTACAAAGCCAAGGCCAAGCATCCTTAGATCTTGCTGGAGGGAGTGGGAGCAGCTGCATTTGGTTCCTGAAAACCAAACACAGAGGTAATCAATCAGCAGTAAAATCTAGAAAAGGAAATCAAGGTGATCATCATCCCCATCTTTAAAGGAATAATTTGTGAGATTGGCCACTACGTATTAAACTCACGACCTGAGCAAAGTTCTCTTTGATCTTTACTGCTTCTGGATTGCTGCTGCTTTCTAGAGGCTATTTGATGTCTATTGCCCTGCCTTCAGGTTGTCCTTTCTAGGCACTGAAGATAAGCTAAGTAAACTCAATGAGAGAAGAATCTACTTAGCCTCTTTTCCTCCAAGAGGTAAAGAAAGTGAGGAAGCTTGGGACAATTTCAATAGTAAGTGAATTTTACCTTCTCAATTAAGTCTTCCTTTTTAGGACATAATAATGAATGGCAGAGGATAGCTTTGGACTTGAAGACGGATGGGGAGGGCTATATTGTCCAAAGACTTTCTTGACTTTCCAAGATGATACTTGAAGACCTCTAAAGAAATTCTCTGATCATCATCTCATGTATCACCTCCTCATGTCTCTGGTATCACCTCCCAGATATTGCCATGCCAGTGAATGTTCTATTTTACATCAGAARTCTCTGCCCTTTCATGGCAGAGCTGCAGACTTACACAGAAAACTCAAGGGAAGTAGCATGGTTTGGACACGGGTCTTGGAGAGTTCGTGGACTGTGCAGTCAGGTCCAGGAGATGGGAAATACTCCCATGATTGTAATAGTACAGAGATAGCAAGACTGTCTTTCAGTGGTGGGACTCATCATTAAGGGGGAGTTGTGGCAGTAACTCATTCAGGCATCCATATCCTGCATGTAAGCCTAGGCCCTCCACTGAACTGGGCTTCAGCAGAAGATCAAACTCACTAGCTGTTCATTAAAAATAAAAGGAAAATTTTACCCCACAATGGGAGAATAAGAAGTCAGCCAAGAGATGCTAGTTGTTTGAAAAAAACAGCAGGTGACTGCCACTCAGGGCTCTTATATATCCAAAATTTTTCTGTTGCTGTTGAATCCAAAGGTTTGACAGAGATGAGAGGAATAATCTCAGAGTAAGCAATTCCATGATTGCATTTCTCTAGTCATTCTTATTTCTACACACTTTTTCTTATATACATTTTCTATTTTAGATGCAAGGCTATCTTTCTGATTATATGCCTATGTTTGCCCCACATATTTTCAGCAACTCAGAAATAACATTTTTGTCATCATGATTATTAGTATCAACAGTATCTAGAAGCAGTAAGATTAATGGATAGGCTGCAAAAATCATCTATTCTGAGGAAACTGAAAATTGCCTTCGGCATAATCCTGCCAAAATCAAATATTAACATTCAATTTCATTCCCAGACAGATAGGTTGATAGTATGAGAGAAATTCTTTTGGACTGATATGTATGCTTAGCAATCTAAAATAACGTTGACAGGGGAAGCCTATAGTGCATAAGTGTTTTCCCAGCCTGTTGTGGTCCTGCTGATTTTAAGTGAGATTCCCAAAATATATCAAAMCATAAATATATGATGAAACAGAAACCCATGTATCATAAGCATTGCAAAGTGTGTCTGTGTGCCTTACCTGTCAAACAAGTCCCAGGAGCTTCATCTCCATAAATGTAAAATAAGCCATACCAGAGGTGAGTGCATTGCCATATGCCRCTCATAAGTTATCTTCAAGTGCACCAGGTGAGACAGAGTGCTGCCCCTACTTTGCTGAGATATTTCAGGCAAGTCATTGCATCTTGCTGTGCCTTGGGTTCCTCATATTAAAACAACAAACACATTAAATCTTACCAACATCATCACACACTGCTTTGATAGAGCACATGGCATTTTCCATTTGCCTTCTCTTCATATTACAGAAACTCTCCTTTGTAGCCTTGCATACAGGTCTGAATACAACACTGATAAAATAATTCAAATCCACATTCCTGGGTGTTTTCCAGAAAACCAATAGTTCAGGATTTAAGCTGGATTTCTCTTTCAGAATGGAGAGAAACTCTTTCGTTGCTAACTTAAGTATGACAGATTCTCCAGGTAATTGCTGAGTAAACCTACTTCCTTTAATCAAGAGGGTAAAGCTAGAGCAGAAAAGTTTAATTGTTTCTGTTGTTGGGGTTTTTCACTTCCCACACAGGAAGGTTAATTTGAGAGTGCACTATTAGGGTGTGTGCTCATTATTATCTCATGTAGATACAAGACTCTTGAGGGGGAAATTGTTCATTGCTGACCTGGATCAAACACCTCCTCTCCAAACCCCACAACATGGGCAGGCATGAGTCATTGTGGACTCTGTGCCAGGAGGGGTACAGGACCAAATATTCTCCTGTGAAATGTTTAGAAAGCTGACTGAAATGTGTGTATATGTATATATTTATCTGAAAGTAGACTGCATCAAATATGCATGAAGCAGGTCTGAAATCAGCTGCAGATTTGGACTTTTGCAATCTTGGAGACCATTTTAAAAAATTACTCAAGAACTGTGTTTTAAAAATAACAAGACCACTGCCATAGAAAAAGGGTGCTTTCAGAAGCAGTCAAATATGTCAGCTAATTCCTTAAAATGGGAATCACTAGGATGAGGACTCTTAGCTCGCTCTGTAATATYCGTAGGTGACTGGTTGAATTTTTAGATACCAAAAAATATATTTGGAAAATCTTTCCATGAAAAGAAAAGTTTTAATTAACCACATTATACACCAATTATAGTTTTAATTACGTGTCTCTGTTTCCAAAATGATCCATGGCCCTTTTCTCTACTGTTTTGTAAGGTGCTAACAGGGGTAAGAGAAAAAAAAACATAAAAACCTTCATTCAGAATATAAAGGAGAGAAAAGCACCTAGAGTACAAAACAATTGTGAGGTGAATGCCACTAGTACTGTTTTATTAACTCCCATACTCCAAAAAGAGTAATGGAGAGCAGATTAGAATTTCTTCTCCAAGCTTCATCAAACTACTGCACATTTTTCTGTCATTTTCAATTAGACAAAACTTTTTTTTAAACATTGTAAATGTGCAAATTATATTTTTAATATTTATTTGGAAGTCCTATTTGAAATTTCATTACTAGTTTTCCCATTGAARAATTGTTCTTATTTATCTTTTGTCATAAATCCATGTGCACTCTTCATAATGAGATATGGCAAAGAAAGATGCAGTGCAACAGGTGKTAATTTTGTTTTCACTTCTGCTGGGGCTATTATTGTTTTTTGAGGCATTTTATCAGCTTTTGTAGATCAAATTATCTTCTGTTATAATAAAAAAATTGACTCAGCAAGGGATATTTTGGTCTGTAATAAAACGTGCCTATTTTGCAGTTGTAGGAAATAACTTCTACCCAGTGGTCAAAATAGAATTTCAGCACTGCCAGGAGAGGTTTTGAGTGATACATACTGTCAGACTTTCTTGGCTATCAGTCTGGTATGAAAGAATAAAAAATAAAAAAATAATGTTTCAAATCCTGCAACCAAAAATAAAAAATCCATACAAACTGAACAACTGAAAAATCTAAAAGTAAAAATGTTTTTTAATTGACATTTTTTAATATATGATTAGGCAAAAGTTCTGAAATAAGATACTTGGGTTCATAAAAAATACACATATTTTATATGCACAACAATTAACTTTTTTCTTAAGCCAAAAGCAAATTTCAGATTGTTGAGAATTTCTCAGAAAAAGGAAACTGCAGACAGAATCCATTTAACATTGCCCGTCCCAGTGTGCCTTGGTGACTCACTGATGGGAATGTTGAGCTTGATACCAAGGGCTGAGTGACAAACGGGGACATGCACGACCGGCTTTGGCAGCCCCAGCCAGTCGCAAGACAGCAAAGTAGCCATGCTAAGTGGCATGGAGACGCAGCGTGCTGCAAAGCTGCTTACCCAGCAGGAGCATGGGACCTCATCCTGGCAGGGGCTGAGCAGCCCCAGAGGTGCTGAGCACTCTTTTCCCAGCTCAAGCCCAGCCCTGGGAGATGCCAAGAACCATGGAGGGCTCAGCAGGCTCAGGAGTGCACCGGTGGTATTGCACTTTTGGGGTGAAGTATGTACCCCCTCCCAGCTTCAGTCACAGAGCAGAAGGCCACTCKAACTTCTCCTTGCTCTTTAAGGGGTGGTTCAGGCGTCCCTAAGACATGAGGAGGCACTTAACAACTGTGCTGCAGAACAGATAGTAAAGTGGGGAACCCTCTGTGATTCCTTTGTCCCCCACATAACAGTGCTCTTGCCATTAAAAACGAGGCCAGAAGAGAGCTTTGCAGCACATCCTCTCTCTCTCCTCCACTACCTGATGTTTTGAGCAGCTCCCCAGTTCCTCTAACACGGTGTCAGCGAGAGCACAGCCCATTGGAAGGCAAAGGTATGGCATGAGGAGGCTTTGCACCTCGTAAAGGCAGAAAATCTTCCTCCTCTGCTTCAGATATTCTTGCAGTCTCATGAATAAAGCACTATTTTTTTCCCCAAAATTAATATCTCTTTAGAGACAGCCCCATTCTGCTCTGAGTTCTTCATTCTGTGAACAATGTGCATGGAACTCACTCCTTTGTGCCTGGAAGTAAACAAATGAACTACTAATTTAAATGAATAATTTTTTAATTCCGTATTCTTTATCGTAATATTCATTTAGTTCTTCTATTATACAGAGTGCAGAGAGAAAACTGGAAGTTGCATTCAAAGCAAAGATAAGTTACCCTTTTAATGATTCCTTATGTTGTGAGTAATTTATAAATCACCCGGTATCTTCTCAGYGAAGCTTGCCTCTGTTTTTAAAACGTACCTTTTTGTATCCAACAAAGGGTTTCAGTGCAATAAGAATTAAGGTGTGTCTCTTAGCTTTTACCTGCAAGCAATAATGATGTTGTCAAGCATTTCAGGTGAGACCAGCCCAGGATTTTGGGGTGGGGAAAGACACTCTGTTATACAGCATCTTCAGTTCTTCCCTCAGAGGGAGGCAGAGACACCTTGAAGGGCTGAGTATAAGGACATGTACAGAGTGTCTTTTTAAATAGCCACCAGAGCTGGRGGGGGAGGGGAACAGGAACAGGCTTGTAACCATAACTCAGTTGGACTTGTTTCTGAGAAGTCAGATGCCATGGATTGGCTCCCTCACCGAACGGCTGCTTTTCTGTTCCTTTTGTTGGTAAGTCGGATTTTAAAACAATATTTGTAAATGCTGTGACTACACCAGTTTCATCTTCCTCAGCAGACCATTGCGTTTTACAATGTAAACTATTCCCCAGAAATATCTTGTGAAATTTACCATAAAAACCAAAGCTCTGGTCATTTTAAACAGCACTTCTGAACACTCTATAAAATCAAATTAGCTTTTCATTTAATACTGACAAATGTTTCTTTTTAGACTTCTGGCGATCTGTTGATGGTCAAGATGTGACTTTCTATGTTTACTGCATAATTTTTCAGACAAATGTTTTCTGTGGCTGCTACTTAAAGATCACAGTTATTAATAAAATGCTATAATTATAAAAATTTTAATGGTTGGATATAATTTGGTTCTATGTCCTTACTTTTTTATCAGTTGAGGAAATACCTTTTTCTAAAAATTTAAAATATCATTTTTCTAAAACAATTAGCAAGATCRTTTCAGAGCTGACTAAATCCTACAGCTATTTTCAAGAGAGAAAAAAAAATGACAAAATTTAGTGATCTCAGTTAAGCAAAAATAAAGACTTGGCCATTATTACTTGGCTATTATTTCACATTGCAAAGGATTCCTGTGTTGTTGTGCCCTAGTGTCTGAGCCGCCATGTACTGAGCAAGTGAACGCATGATGAAAGTGTTGCTCTTTGGGTTTGTTTTTCTCACTGTAAAAGGAAAGTTGTGGCTATGGTCAAATGGCATAGTTGTCCAATGTGTTCATCAAGGCATGGAAATTACCCAGAAGGGACTTAAAAGGGCTATGGGTGCCCTACTGCTCCTGCAATCTGATTTTTGTGTGGATGCATTTTACTCATGTGCGCTGAACTCTTGAAATTCGGTAGAGGTTTAAGGCCATGAAGATTGAGAAAAGCAGGATTTCTGCTATAGTTATGTCCTGTGGTTTTCATGAAATTTTACATTTCACACAGTGTATTAGTATGTGTAAATGTTTGTAAACTTCTCATTACTGACTTCTCTAGAAATGCTGTAGTCTGAGAAAAAGTTTGTGTTATAGGTTAAGAAATCCTAAAACTATTATGAAAATACAATCCATTAATTTTAGGTGACAGCTCTGCAATCAGTAAAGTAGAACTAATTAACACAGAGCAGCTGCCAAGYAAACAAGGGCAAAACTTGGCAAAAGCAAGTTATGGTTCGGATAAGTTTCAGCTTGTTCAAGGCAGCAGAGAGGTGTCTGAGACTGGCCTGTTGCACATCACACTAACACTTCTGGATTTTCATGAAGCACTAGCGACTGTTCATTTCACTCAGTTTCCTGGTGATGCACACTCCCAGTGTGTCGAAGTTCAAAATGCTTGACTGTTTTATGTCTAAGACCTGTCCATTCAAAGGCATTTTGCTGCTTTACTTCTCCCAGGAGCTCTGGAGCCATTTTCATTCTATCAGTATATTGTTGTTACAATTGCGAGTGCYGGAGAGTAGGTGCTGGGTCAGAAAAAAAGAGCGATTCTGGAAAATGCCATTGTGTTTTGATGACTATCAAATATTTGAACTTTTACTACCCAGAGGAAACCCTTGTTCTTGTTATGTGTTCTTCTGCCCAGAAATGTTCATGATGGCCTGTACCACTTATAAGCATCTATCAACCCTTTAAAGAAAGGTGGCAGACAAACTGTCGAGATGAAATTATACATTTACGTATCCAGTTTTAGTGYATTCTGAGAAAAAATTTTGGCTTTCAGCTTAACTAATCTTTCATGAAAATCACCTGTCTGAATGATGTGTCTGGTTAGTATATTTTTAATTAGTTGCATCAAATAAAATTAACATGGAGTTATACATATTTTAGTATACTACTGCCTTTTCAAAAAAAAGGAAACTTACCAGCCCTGAAACAAATAATTTTCTCTATGGATTTCACCATTGGTGRGACTGATTCTGCAACCTTTGCTCATGTGACTTCAAAGACATTATTCTCATGAGTAAGGGAGTTCTGTTTGTGATACTAGCACAGACACGTTTTATGGAAATAACCTGTTTGATCAGGTATGACTCTTCTCCTGCCAGCTATCATGTGACAGCCAATAATTTTAAATTCACCACATCTCTTATGCACTTTTGTCTGGATACATTTTCCCATATGTTATCTAGGCTTATTTTTCCCCCCAGTCATAAGGCTATGGTTACACATCCTACTCGTAACTTGATTGCGTAAAAAATAATGTAAAAATTGTCAGGAGCTACGTCCTCTTTTTGTATATTCATGTGAAACATCTGCCAGAATTGAATCAGGAACCTGCAGGTTCTTCTGCCAAATAATTCTGTTGTAGAAATATAAACTAAAGCAATTCCACATCCAGGAACTACCACCTAAGATTAGGTAYTTAAGCCTGCAGTTTTACATTCCTAAGTAAAATGGCCATTAAGCAAACATGCATTTGCAGCCAGAACACTCTAAGTCATATCAGAATTCAGGTTTTATTGAGGAGATTTATTGAGGGCACTTAGCATGACTAATTTGAAAAACTCAAATTTTAATGATAATGGCACACACCCTATATTGAAATTACTTTTCTGTTCATTTTTCTAATGGTTAAGCTCAGTTACTCTATGGAAATGTATTGTATCTGCACACAATAGAAGATACAATAGCAGAACAGAAATAATCTCAGTGGAAACTTTCCTAAAGTTGTCAGTTCTTTGAGTAAACTTATTTTAAAATAAATAAAACTTAGAAGTAAATTCTTCAGCTTAACATGAGCATTGTCATAATTCCTGAATTATTCCTCTCACAACTGTTGAAAGAGTAATGSATTATCCATCCTAGGTGCAACTCAAAGTATTGCTAACCTAGGAAACACCTGACCTCCTCTGAATTAGAAAACAAAATGCCAGGAAAATAATCCAGAAAATCTTTCCCTTTAAATTGGATGAAGCACATTCCTGAGTGACATATGAAAAAGTGAAGTACAGAAAAAGAAAATCATGTTGCAATGTTTAAAAAGTGATAAAATGGCATATTTTTAAAACATGAGAGTTTGTCTTATATTTGAACTCTGCTTTTSATTATTTCATATGCACTGATGTATCATTTTTTTAAAGAGATGCAGAATGAATAAAGGGGAAGGGCTCATTATTGCAACCCTTTTCTAGTCAGGGCTTTGGATGAGTAAGAAAGATGTAAAAGTCCCAAAACGCTGACAGTGCCAGAGCTACCACGGCAGCCTGATGACTAACACAATACGTGTGAGTTCTCAGCACTCCTCCCATCCAGGCCAACAACAATGCCACTGTTGACTTCAAAGAGAGAGAAGCAGATCCCATATGAATAATGCTGGGAAGATGTTAAAGGCATGTTCAGTCATTTAGATTTGAGTAGGTGGAGAAGGGAGGATTCCATAATTACGTATGATATTGCTCGGCACTCAATTAATGATTAGTTAATTCTTGTTTGTAAATTGCTTTGAGRGTGCAAAGAACAGTAGACATCCTATGGGCCTAATTCTGTTCCCAGTTACATCAGAATAAATCCAGAATAACTCCAGTGTGACTCTAAGGTGTCATTTTGGACACAGTGTCCAGGTATCATTACAATAAAAGACAAGGTTTCAGACAGAACACTGTGCAAATGACAGAAACCAAGATGACTTGTTTCCTGCCTGCCTATCTCCCAACCCATAACAGAAACAGCTTGTGCAACCAGCATCTAGATTCTCTGCAGCTTCCCTTTTTTCACAGTCTCTCAGAGACTAACAGGACAGCAAATCTTGGCATCATTCTGACCAGCTTGCCTACCCCAAGGTCCTCAGGATGCATCCCACACATTCCAGTGGCTCCTATTGCTTTAATTATTGTTTATCCCTGTGTCTTTGGAAAGTACTSTACTTTGATATGGGTTAGAAGGGATTTTTTTTTTAACTACCTAAAAATTTGCAGGGGTTAGCTGCTAGGAGACAGAACTTATCTGCTGGAAATAGCACTAAAAAAAAAGAAAGGTTTGCATCTCAGATAAATATTAGAAATAGACARCTGGGTTAGGGGAAGACATGTAACTGCTGGCGACAGTGGAGAACCAGAAGGCATTAGTTGGGGAGGGGGAGGAGTCTCAATCCCTGAATCCAGTAGGATAAATGTAATTTCAAATTTGTTCTGATTTTTCTGCTGAACTAGACATTTATGTCTGATGCCTGCCTGCCTTCCTTCCTATACCACAGCTATAACTGAGAGACATACCAAACAGAGCCACCATYGGAGTTCATCAGATCAGCCTTTTCAAAATATAACATGAACTGTACTAAGGACTCTGAATTCAAGATCTTCCATTACCAACAAGTAGCAAAACGGGGTTTTCCTTCACTATCACTGCACAACTGTGAAAATACAGGGCCGAAGTTTATAATCCCCAGCATCACTAACTGACAAATTCCTGATGTTCCCATTACTGGTGCTCAAAAACAAAGGATAAGACTCCAATGCGAAATATATATTTTTCACTGTTTGAAAACAGAACTCCCTATAGGCTGGAATCAAGATATATRTGAATGCTCATGTCTTTAAGTAATAGAATTTTTTACAGGTATAATTCTTATTTCAGAAAAAACTCAGAATAGTTTTTCAGAATATGAGAGTGRTGTGGCTGGGTGTGAGGCATTAGTCTCACTGTTAAGTAACAGGATAGGCCACATGATGCAGACAGCAGACAAGATTCACTAACATTGCACTGGGAGGTGCATACCCATACTTTGCCGGGTCAAGACAATTGTTTGCATGCCAGAAGGGATTTCAGCCTAAGGGTGGAGAGGATTTCATTGTGCTCACCAAATGAGGTGGGATAGACTGATAAGAGACGTTCAATTAGTGTTATTTCTGGTGGACCTCATCACTCAGGTTCTCTCGTGAGGGTGTAGTCTTCCCCTTTGACTCTTCCATGTTACCCMGGGCTCCAAGGGGGATTATAAAAGCTCCCACTGGGGTGAACAAACCCTGCCATTCACAGGGACTCTGATAKTGTCCCTTCTCTGAGATGAGGAATAGAATGGCTGCACATGAATTTGAACCCTATTCTGAAGCTGAAAATTTAAACAGTCAAAAACCCAACAAAAGTTAAAAGATGTATTGGTACATTTAGCACAACATGAACATATTGTAGTGACTCTCCTGCAGAGTACTTTTCTTAACCATTTATGTCAATAGCTGGCTCAAACAAGAAAAAAATCCTTACTCTGTGAATAGTCAAAAAATTTCAAACTATATATGCACATCAAATGGGCAGATCCAGTCTAAACTCCTCCACTGAGAAGCAGATTAAGGCATCCATTATAGGGCAAGGTCTCAAGGGATGTTTTAGGTAAAACCAGATCATTGGAAACACTGTTCTGTAAATGACAGATGGTAAATTCTTGCAGCACAAAGGTAAATGGGGAAGAAAAAGAGAGAGGAAGGAGGGTGAAGCTGCTGTTCATTAATCTGTTGCATGTAAGAAGTTGTCTTAACATGAAGTAAGTGGAAAAWATTTTGTCTCCATGTTCCAGTCTTGCCAGTACAATGCAATAAATCTGAAGTGAGGAAAGTCCCATGATGTAAGGATAAAAATGCCAGATTTTATCCAAGTATACCTGACACAAAACCTCACAGATATAACACATCAGACAAAGAGCAAAGAAACCAAAACAAACCAAAAAGCTATGGGAAATTATAAGGAAATGAATACTCATAACTGCAGCTGTTAACATTTGTTGAGAAAAGAGAACCACTGCAATAATTTTTGAGTCACCTGGATATTTTGTATCATCCAATGATGAATGAAACAAGAATCCAGTTCTGAAAATCCCACATTCTTCACCCTTTATTGTCTGAAGAGAGCCAAAGTAGATCCTAAACCTGAAAGAAATGCTCTGAAGAAAGTGAACTTCATTTTCATACCCTATTTAGGAATAAAGTTAATTAAATTGTGCTGTCTTTTAAATTGTGCTAATCAAGAAATTGAGGCTACTCTCATTCGAGTTTTAGTTTTAAAGTAATTACAAACTGCATCTGATCCTGCTACCTTTATTTACTCAAGATTAGTTACATAGTTGAGTCTCAAATCAAAATCAACTGCAGGGAAATTTGCCTRAAAACTTCAGGTGGGTTTCGATCTTACATTGAATCTCTTCAATCTCACTGGGAAGTTCCAAAAAACCCATCTTCATTCTTTTTGGTTAAATTACATAATTAAGTACTCCAGCATTATTGTCAACTTTCTTAATTGGAAAAAAAGTGAAAAAAAGAACAAATTATTTAAGATAAATACYTCCCTGGTTTCCTAGAGTGTTTGGTAAGAACTCTTGCAAACACTTCTCTCTTCAGCGGAAGAGTTAAAAATCTGTGTGAAAGCTTTATTTTGATGAAGGTATAGTTTGAAAATTGCTCTGGCATATCCATTCAAGTTCAAAGTTCTGTCTTGAAAGACAGAATGGATTTTGAAGGTTTTAACTCTCAAGGAATTTATGTGCTGGATATAGAAAAAAATTAAATTTCACAAACTCACTTATGGAAATCTTGCAACTAGGTAAGCTACTGCAATAGACCTGCAGTATAGCAATGTCCTGCARAGAGGTTTTGCTTGCTGCATTTTGCCTTGCATTTTTACATGCCAATTTTTTTGTTGTTCTTGCAGGTACTCTTGGATTTCAGCACAGGATTTCATGTAGAGGTAATATTTATTTATTTAGAAACTATTATTCTGTTTAAACAAATATAAAAAATGAAAAACTCACGTGGAAAATACTCAACTAAGACACTTCTGAACCTGAAGATTGAAAACTTATTTAAATATTAAACAGCTGCAGGTAATAACCTGCTAACCCTCTCAAGAGAAATTCACCTRAATCTAAATGAGTATCTCATACAAATGAGTAATTTTAAAATAAACATGTACAGTCATAGAGTTTGGGASTCACAGACATGTAAAAAAGCACATGGTAAAAAAGCACATGGTCTACAAAAATCTCTTTTCTCCTTMTTGTTGGAAATTATAATTGTCTGTATTTATTTAAAATGGACTGAGGTCACATAATACTGGAACTCTCTGTCAAAGGTAAAAGAATGGAATGAAAATGGAACGGCAAGATGGAAAACCTTTAGAAGACAAAAACGTGAATGGATCAAATTTGCTGCAGCTTGTAGAGAAGGAGAAGACAATTCCAAGAGGAATCCAATTGCCAGAGTAAGTAGAAAGAAAAAGAAGTATTCACTGACAAGGAAGTTTTGCCAAAGACAGACTGATAAAAGCAGAGAATGTAGAATAAAAGAAAGATGATGCAACATTCCCAGCTCTGCTGAGACAGTCTCTTAAGATGAATCCATGTGGCTGCTGAGGAGTACCCAAAGGCTTCTTAGAACATTGCCATGAGTCTAYTTCCCAGGCAGCTCCAACCAGCGAMATTTTTCTTCTCTCTCATTCTGAGAAACCCCTGAGCAGAAATTCAAAGACTGTAGATGACCTGTGGGAAACARAGAAAAATAAATACCTTCCTGTTCTCTCACTGTGACCATACATTTACTGAGTTCCAGCCACAGTGTAATACTATTGGAGGTTTCTCTCTCCATTTCCCTGACAGATTTAAGAGAAATAGAAGGCCCATCCATCCCTTAAGGGGAGATGGATGTCTAGGCTGACATTTTGTACAAGAGCCTTCCATTGATTCTGTCAACTGAACCTTGTAATAAGTGGTTGACAAACTGAAGTTACATAGAATTTTTTAMAGAAACTAGGAATAGAAGAAAAAAACCTGTAGGTGTCCTTGGTRAACTGGCATAAATTATTATTATTATCTGTTACTGTAGATCCGGTCTGATTGTGAAGAAGACAATCCAATCACATACAGCATCTCTGGAGTTGGAATTGATCGTGCACCGTATGGAATATTTGTTGTTAACCCAAGAACAGGAGAAATTAATATAACATCAATAGTGGATAGGGAAATAACACCAGTATTTGTTGTAAGTACWCCCCTTTTTCTTGACCTTTATAATGATGGATCCAGGGTGGGGCAGAGAACAAATCTGTCTGTTTCAGTTTGCTACTTTGCTTACTTAACTTTTGGTTTTAAAACAAGTAAATCTCTTTATTTAGATACGTTGCTTTGCTAAACACTCAGTGACCGGTATAGATTTGGAACCACCTCTTGAACTTCGAGTCAGAGTCCTGGATATAAATGATAACCCTCCTGTATTTGCACAAACTGTATTCACAGGATCTGTTGAAGAGAGCAGCATGGACAGTGAGTGCTATGCCTTCTTCAGTACTGCTAGTGAAGCTCACAGAATACAATTAATATAAACCTGGGGAGCTCTTTCTGCTTTTCTTAGTCAATGACATAAAATGGTCAGGGCCACTGCAGAGGAGGGAGCAGCAGAGGCTTCTCCGAGTGCTACTTGAGCCAGGGCCTGGGCTAATTGCTATAAATTAAACAGCAATGCTTCCTTCTCCCTTTCCTCCCACACACCAGTGCTGAATGTTCCAGTTTCTAACCATACCATCATGCAAATTCTTTCAGATGTGAAAATGTAAAAGAAATAATTTCATTCCTTCTCATTAGAATAAAAATATCATTACACTTATTTCCTTGGAGGGTATGTAAAATACATTTTCCCCCATTTTTCTCTTTCAAATATTTGTACTTGTAGCCTGTGTATTTGCAATTGCAGCAGAATATTACTAAATAATTCTGTACTTAAACCATTAAAATGGYTCTTTTTACCAAAAGTGCAGCAATCAACATTAGACATGCAAATAGCACTGAGGCAATGGTGCCTAACACTCATTTTCTTCTCTCTAGAAATTCTCATTTAAAGCTGTGATTTCTTAYAGTAATCTCTACAAGCTCAGTACTTACTGTATTTGCATATTCCCTACGGTGATAGGGAATTTAACTTCTTTAAAGAAGTTCAGTGAAAGTCTGCATTATTCTTCCTGACTTTGATTTYCAATTCATTTGAAGTCATTAACATTGTCAGAATCAGTACTACAAAACTAAAGTTTTGGTTTTCTCAGTAAATGTCAAGGAATAGATAGCCTTCTATCACTCTCATACACTGTTTTAGCATTGTCTTGATGAGTTGTTTGCAGGAACGCAAGAGATTTTCTTGGGGATTTTGGGGTTGTTTTTTTTTGTTTGATTGTTTGTTTTGTGGGGGTTTCTTAATTACTATTATTTTTTAATTTATTTTTAGACACACTGGTGATGAAAATCATTGCAACAGATGCAGATGAACCTAACCACCTGAATTCCAAAATYGCCTTCAAAATAGAGAGTCAGGAACCTTCTGGTCCACCCATGTTCATTATGAATAAATACACAGGAGAACTCCATCTTGCAAATTATCTTGACAGAGAGGTAACACTTCCCCTTCCAAAGCTAAATAAAATTATGCTGTARTGTATATGTGCTATGAGAGCGAGAAAAATACAGAAGAGAGAGAAAGRTTGKGGTTTTTACAAATATTAATGGAGAAATGCRTGGTTTTGATGTGTCGCAATAAAATGTCTGAGTAGAATTCCTGTATTAGGAAATAGTAGCAAGCATGAGTTAGTTATAAGATGCACAGATGGTCTTCTAACATACTCATTTCTCTTTTTGTGACAGCAACATAGTAGCTACACTCTGGTTGTGAAGGCATCTGACCGGGAYGGGGCTGCAGATGGAATATCATCCCTTTGTAGCTGTAACGTGAAAGTTATTGATGTTAATGACAACTTTCCAACTCTTGCTCAAAGCTCTGTAAGTTTCCAATAACAAAGGCAGCAATACTGATTTAAAACCCCATTTAAAAGCCCCGTCGGTAACAGAGCCCTTACTAACCCACAGAGAATGTTCACATTTACATGCTCCATGGGATTGACAGAGTTGTTCCCTTGAAGAGTGCTCAAAATRCAATCTGTCACTTGTGCAACAATTCTGGTAACATACACATAGATCATTTTTGTATTCAGAGATGTAAATCCTGACATTGTCAGGACTGACTTCTTTGTATTCAGAGAAATCCTGTCATACAGGTGCCCAGATCCATCCCTGCAATATGAGATTATGTAGAATAACCCAATCCTTGGAAGATCATTTTCTATAGAAAGCACAAATCTTTTTCTTCTAAGATGCCTCTGCAAACCTTGAAGGTGACACTTGGAGATTTTCAAATCTGTAATCACAATCACAATTTTCCCAGAACACATTTTTTTTATTAAAAAAATTTATTCTGYGCTCAGAACATCCTTCAAAAGAATCTCTGCAGACAACTGTGTTTTCCTGTTTTCCAAATATATATATGTTTGCTGATAGGTATTTGTCTGTCATTTCAGTTTTCAACAAGTATTTCAGAAAATTCACTCAGTTCAGAACTGCTACGAATACAAGCTCTGGATGCTGATGAAGAGTTTACAGACAATTGGTTAGCAGAGTTTTTCTTTATATCCGGTAATGAAGACAACTGTTTTGAAATTGTTACAGATCGAGCTACAAATCAAGGAATCCTTAGAGTAATTAAGGTATGGACAAATATTGTGATTCAGCTCTTGACTTAAAATGTTAATTAATTGTTAGTAGAAATAAACAGGCAATAAAAACACTGTCACTCAACCATTTAAAATAAAAAATATTTTTAAAACATTAAAGGAGCTTTTATGTATTATCTAGTTCTCTGTGGTTTACCTTTTAGGAGCTGGATTTTGAACATATGCGAACTCACTCACTGATGATCGGCGTCAGGAATGTAGCTGCATTCCACCACTCTGTTGCACATGAGTACCAGATATTTGGGACACCCCTCACAGTAGAAGTAAAAAACTTGATTGAACCACCAAGATTTCATCCATCTTCAGTTGTGTTCTCCCTGCCAGAAGGTGCAAGAGTGAATTATGTTGTAGGAACATATACAGCCATGGATGAGGACACTAGAACCATTGCATCAAATGTTGTGTAAGCTCTGCTCTGCTTAACTCCCTAGATGGAATAATTCTTTTAAGATTTCAATGGGATGAGGAATACATATTTTAAAGGATGCTTTAAAAAACAATAATTATTGATTAGCAATAGAAAAATGGCAATAGAATAGTACTATATAGTACCATACATTCTATGTTATTATAGAATAGAATACAGCCCATTTTTGTCCTTTTCTTTCCTGACTACTTTTCTTACCCTTATGCAGAAGACAAAGAAAAGATCACTTTTCTAACAGACTGTAACTTAAATAGACTAGAAGAGGTTTTGTTTTGKTTTTTTTTCTCAGCCAAAGAATGCTTTTTCTTGAAACATTTGCTACAAGGAGGGAATTTGTTAGCATCTCAAGAAAGCAGGCAGAAAATCCCAATAACAGTCAATATTTTCCAATCAGAATAGAATAAGCCCCTGCTAGCTCATTCTCTAGTAAAAAAAAAATTACACCTGCTTCTCTTGAAATTAAAAATAATAACTGAGACTATAATTTGCTTTTCAGCGCATGTAGAAATAAATACAGCCTATTTACAAATAGTTGAAAAAAAATTCCTAAAACACAGAAATGTGTCAGCTAATACAATTTTAGAATGTTATAGGAAGAACTGTGGATTTAACCAATGCTATCAAAAGGGATTCTAGTAAAGGTTTACAGGATCCAGAAAAGTTTTACTTTTGGACTATGATGACACTTTCAAAATAAAATTAGTTTCTATGCATGTGCTTTATTCCTAATTACTTTTCTGGTCTACATTTTTTGGAGTCTACATGGATTTTGCTTGAACTAGGTGAAATGTAATAGGATGTAGCACAGCCGAAAGAAAAATGCCAAAAGAAAAGTGTCAAATTTTATCTGCAAAATAAATATGTAATACATATATTCATAACGTAACGCTGAGTATTTTCACTTCACCAAACACAGATATAGTATAGGACGTGATCCAGCTGCCTGGTTCAGAATCAATCAAAACACTGGTGAAATCACACTGAACAAAGTKATTAGCCGGGATTCTGTCTATCTAGTCAATGGGCAGTACCAAGCAGAGGTTCTGGCTATCACCAGAGGTAAGAAAAGAGATTAATYTTTCCAAAATAAACTCTTTGTGTTCCAGATTTCTCTAAAAATTTTTTGCTGTTTCTAGTTTTCCAACCCTAACTGCACTGTTTTATAGTATCACTATTCCTCCTGACAACAAATATCTTCTTTTTACAGGGGTTCCTCGATACACTGCTACTGGCACTGTTGTGCTTTCACTAGATGGCATCAGTGCCAATTGCCCAACTATTAATACTGAAGTGAGGAAAGTATGTATGCATTCCCCATCAGTGGTTATCTCAGCAAAGCCTAGGGATGGTGTTGTCTATGCTACCCCCTTCACATTCAGCATACATGGTGAACCTCAGACTACATGGATTATCAGACGAATAAATGGTAAATTAACCTGCATTTTATAGCAGAATAAATGATAGCAATAAGCTCTTATCTAAAATAACTGATTGGGATGTTACTTTATTAACAAATAAAACACTTAYTAGAATCTATTCAAATCTCAGTTAAATACAAATTTAAGAAGTTACTCCAAATTTGAATATATGCGTCCAAATATATACATATATTARAATATTTAAATCAGAATTATTACATGTGTTATATTTTAAAGGAAACTGAAAATTTACTAGCAAAACTGTACTTTGAATATAACTATGACAAGAGCCTTTATRGGTCTAAACATAATGAAGTAAATCAAAAGGAGTAATTTGACACTTTTTTATTTCTGTGTTATCTAAAAAATCCTAAKCATGTATCAAATCTCAAATTTGTTTATTAAATTATAAAGTTTATAGTTAGCAGAGCTTTACTTTTATGAGAGGCATATGAAAATGGCAAATTAAGATTACAACTTTTAAAATTTATTGTACCAGTCACACCTACTTGTATTTTAAAGAAAATTGTTTTAGTCRGTGCCCAGTGAAGCTTTGACAGTTTCCTTCAATACGACATAACAAAATAATGAATTAATCAAATCCCATGCATAACTAAATGACAGAATTTGCATAACTTACTGTTTACATAGAAGACCACATTATATGGCAAGTATCACAATTGCAAGTATCTTCAGTCTCCTACCTGTCCTAAACAGTTGCAAATATGTAATCTTAAATATTTTAAACCTACTGAAAAGCTTTCTGAAAAACATGCATGAGTTCCTTGAGAGAGGAACAAGAAATGCATAAAACTTTCAACTTTTATCTTTACCATTGTGYAAATAAAATTCAGGAAATTCAGCAGTGGAAATAAAAGACTTCATTTTCCCCTTTTGTATTGCTCAAGTTTAGAAKTGATAACTAGACTGATTTGGCTCAGGTTTTGCAAGGACAAAACAAGCATATATGAGTACTTTATGTTTCAGCTTTGAGTAAATAATGTAGATGCATAAGTAATTCTGTTCTACGAATATAATACACAAGTAGTATMGATTTGTAGAACACTTATAGTCAATACCTTCATCCAAATATTTTTCTCTTTTTTTTTTTCCCTCCAAGATTCCTCTGCGGAATTAGTGGGCCAGAACATAGACTTTTACCTTTACAGGATCTATGTCATTGTAAGGGATAGCCAAGGCCGGCGCTGTGCTCGACCACACATAATTCCTGTGCAAGCTTGCCAGTGYGATAGTCGGAACTACTGCACCAGTGGGGCCACAAGAATAATTATCATCGGTGGAGGTGGTGGCTCTGGTGGTGGCACTGGTGGCGGTGGTGGTGGTAGTACTGGTGGTGGCGGCGGCGGCACTGGTGGAGGAAGCCGAGAAGACGGAGGACAGACAGGTGGTGGTGATTACGGACCTGGAGGAGATTATGAGGACCACACACAGTGGCAGGGTTATACTGATGGCTACGGAGGTGAGGAAGGATATACTGCCTCCACTGATGAAGGTTACCCTGGAAATGAAAATTATGGCAGGCAGTTTGAATCAAATACCACACTTAGTGGAGCTGCCATTGGCCTGATGTTCCTCGGCGGATTAATATTTGTTTGTAAGTATAAGACTAAGAAAACTGTTTTTATTATTTTTCTAAATAATGTAAAAAATGGATTTTTCAATTCTTCTAAAATAAGGTTACTTTTTCAGTTGGTTGTTAATCCACTGGCTGCTATTGGCCATTTGATAGAGAAAAAAAATTGTCTTTTAAATGAAAAGAATTTCCATAAGTTTTATGCTTTACATAGATTTTTCATTTAAAATTAAACATTTTCTTTCTAAGACTTCTAATTCCAATTCTTAGACAGACCTGTCCTGTCACTTACATTTTGCAATTTCTACTTCCATTACATTACTAGAAGAAATGGGCAAGTATCAGCTCTGAGTTGGGTATGAAAGGATTTAAAGAACAAGATTCCTTTGAACTCAAAGCCAAATTTCAGTAGCAGAACAATAAGTCATAGATTTTGAAACTTTTGGCTACTCCTTCCAAACATTACATCTAATAAAAAACCAGTAGCATTTATGATAACCGGATCAAAACAGGATGTTAGTTCATTTGTCCTAGTATGTTCATGAAGAATTATGAGCTTCATGGACTCAAGTTAGAATTTATCCAAGCAATTATTTCTCAGACTACCAGAATCATAGGTGATCAACTTTCTTTCATGGCCTGGGCATCAAGTAATCAACATCTAAAATTTCCCATTGCAGAAATACTGACTGCCAAACCTGAGGAAATTGATTTTTTTTCCTGATTTTTTGAAGAGGGGGTTTGGTTTGGGTTTTGATCTTTGTTTAGTAGGAATCAACAAACACAAAATTTTGAAGCTTCAAAAGGCTGTGCAATTTGTAGTCCTCAGATGGTTTATCTTACAGGACAGACTGTCTTTCTGCCTTTGTAAATTTCCCCTCATAATCTGAAGTAAGTACATCCTTAGTCATGCTGTATGAGGCAGCAYTTTGTAGATAGTATAGTCCTTTCCCCTTTTCATTTCACTTTGATGTTCAAGTAATCAGAGGGCTGGAGCAACTCTCCTATGAAGACGGGCTGAGAGAGTTGGAACTGTTCATTCTGGAGAAGAGAAGTTTCCAAAGGAAACCTTAGGGTAGCCTTCCAGTTTCTAAAAGAGTCCTGCAAAAGAGCTGGAGAGGGACTTTTTAAAAGGGCATGTTGTGACAGGACAAGGAGCAATGGATTTAAACTGAAAGACAGTAGTTTTAGGAAGCAATTCCTAACTGTGAGAGTGATGAGACAGAGGCACGTGTTGCCCAGAGCAGTTGTGGATGCACCATCCCTGGTTCAAGGCTGCGCTGGATGAGTCTTTGAGCAACGTGGCAAGTGGAAAGTGTCCCTATCCATGGCAGAGGGATTGGAACTAAATGGTATTTAAGATCTCTTCCAACCCAAGCCATTCTATGATTGAATGAATTAATATTGCATCACCTTTCTAAAATAAGTAGTGTTTTTGATGCTGGCCATTACAAGCATTCTGCAATTTCCAGCACTGAGTTCTTTAAACAACTAAGCATTATATAGCACTCTGGGAAACCTGACTCACTCTGTGTAAACATTTGGTGAAACTAGGGCTTGGGGACTGCCCCTACTGCTTTTTCAAATCAAGCATTATGTATATGCAATGTACAACTGGAGCCTTAGCCAATGATCACTGTAGTCAGGTGAACTCGTCCACTGATTCTCATATGTCTATTATTACTAAYGTGTATTTCTTTTCAATTATAATACTTGAAGAGAAAAATGTATGCTCATATATCCAGAAAGAATAGCACKGAATGCTATACATAGCAACACTGGTTTTGTTTTTTTAATTTTAATATGTATGCAACTTATATTGGTTCAGCTGAGACAGATCAAAGTCTGTTCCCAGGTGTATAAGCATACATTTAGAGTAACAGCCCCACCCCTGTGCTGCTGTGCTATAACTAAAGGTACAAATTATTCTGAATTTCCAAATACAGGTATCTCCATAAGCAGCAAATGATTCTGAAAGCCAGACTTACAGGCTGCCTGGTTAGAAACACTATAAAGGCATATTTTCAAAAGTTCATGAGCATCTGCCCTCTGGGGAGAGCAGCTATTCCTGCGAGGAAGAGATATGCTAAATCATTGTTTCCTGTTCCTTTCCTGGTTAGTGATTCCAATTTTGATGTCAATGAGCGACTGTTGTGGCTGTGGACCTGGCGCTGCAGGTGGAGTTGGAACTGGATTTGAACCTGTACCTGAATGTACAGAAGGCGCAATTCATCCATGGGGAATAGAAGGTGCACAGCCTGAAGACAGGGTCAGTACATCCAATGTTTCTAAAACCAGAAGTAATTCGGGAGTAAAGGCTACTTTTTTCTATAGAAAGTGATAGTAACACTGTGTAATCTAAAACCAGTCTGGCATTGTCAACAATTGCCAGGCATATATGAAAGGTGATTCTTAATTAACATTCACTGATGGGGTTTATGTGTTTTAAGCAGTGGTAAGTTAGTTTGGCATAACAGTTTGCTGCCACTGTTCCTTCAGATGAAGCATAACAACTAGCAATCTTCTTCAGTGCAAGTTTAGGAGAACACAGATCATCTTCACTGATTATTGTTCCTGTTGACAAGGAAAAAAACTTGTAATCTCTTTGTTTTGTTTTGTTTGCTAATGGAGATGGTGATAATGACTATCATTAACAGTTTGGACTGCTAATTCCTTAACATAATTCACAAAGTAGGGGTCTTCATATGGGAATTTCAAGGTAATCATTCAAGGAGTCAAAATGCTGTTTTCCAGGATGTCTCACACATTCTTGCCCCAACAACCGCTGCAGGAGGTGATTTTGGTGAACCTTCTGGTAAGCAGATCCTTAAATCTTCTATGTTATGCTGTCATAAAGCTGTCTTTCAGAACTTCTTGCCTTCAGATTCATAGAGTCCTTTGGTTTCCCAGCTTTAACCCAACCCTTCCAATCTCACATCTGCAAATAGTCAAATTCATGCTGGTAGGACCTCCAGTATGAACAAAAAGTCTGGGGTTTGAGCTTTTGAACAGATTAATTTCTGCAAACTACACTTATTTTTAAATAGCTGCCAAGGCTTTCAAACACCAGGCAATTTTTCTTTATCAGCACAGCTACTGAATGGAGGGCCTTTTCAAGACATCAGTTTTAGCAGAAATCAATGGTTAGCCAGAATAAGGATATTTCATAACTTGGGTAAAATCTTCAGTTCTTCCCGATTTCTTGCTTCCCACAAGGGAGCATGTCAACTAGCTAATTACTGACAATTTGTGTGTTAACCTAGACAAGCTGATACATAACACAATAAATGTATGCTTCTGAGATAAGGTTCCTCCAGGAATTCAATGATCATAGAGAATAAGCCCAGCTGTGCAGTGGTACTTTCTCCTTCTCCCCCGTTCCTTACTTCAGAAGAGGAATGGCACAGATCCATTTTCTCTAGCTTCTGACAGGAAGAAATGTTTATCTGCTGACTATTTATTTATAGAAGAATGTTCTCAGATTTCTCATTTCATAAAAATGAAAAAAAAAATGCAATTTAGCCTATGTTTCCCAGCGTAACCATAGTCAAGACTACTTCATGCAATTCTTTTAATATATGCTGATCATTAAGAAAATTCTTTCCTTTTTATCCTGTATTAAAAATATGGAGAAGATAAAATCCTGTAAGTATTACTTCATAACTTATTGTAAAGGCCATTTCCATTATGCATTATAAACTGGTGGTTATTATGATCTATTGTTGTTCTTCCCTAAAAAATCTAGAAAATGTGAAAACTCCTTATTTTCTAGGATTTACAAAACTCTATTTTCTAAGTGTGTAAGGGAAAAAAATAATGCAAATGYGATCATAAATATGCATTTTGTATTTGCATAGACAAACATTATCTGATTTTCTAACACAAACCCCATGACAGCCTATATATACACTAGACAGAATAATCTGTCCAGCCAATAACAAAATAAATCACTGATTTTCTAAAACACATGTACACATGTTGCCTAGCCTCAAGAATAAAATCAAGCACTTAGGTGTCTGTTAATACTTAAATAATTGTTACTGCAGTTTCAAAGTTTGGTACCTGTGCATATACCTGTGACTGAGACTGGTCTAAAATACCTTTAGAAACTCAGAAGTGTCATTATAGCATTTGTCAAAACAATGGACAAATTGTGTGTAAAAGTTTCACAGAGCACAGGAGCAATAACTTTTTCTGCTTTCAGACATATATAATAACACATATGGAGGAGGAGGAGTAGTAGCTTCTGGTGTTGAAGAAACTACAGGTGTTGGCTATGGCACTGGTACTGGCTACGGAACAGCTGGAGGAATTTCTGGAACAGGGGAAGCAAAAGGGTCAATTGGAGGAACAATAAAAGAGTATCGAGAAGGAGGAGTGAACATGGCCTTCCTAGACAACTATTTCTCTGAGGTAATTAGATGCTGTTCTTTGAGTTACTACTGTGAGCAGGCTTTCTGTTAGATTCCCCTTCCCAGGTTACATGGTGGAAATCCAAATTAATTCTTCTCAAAGTGAAACTTCCATGCTAAAACACTGCTGTGAGAGCAAAGCTAATCACACTGGTAGGAAAAGTTACAACACTAGTAGTAGTAATGTCTTTGAGATGCTGCCATAGTAGGTGGATTGTTTAACAGCCTTTTTGTAAAATTGATGGACATAATGTGGGTCGGGGTAGGAAGCAATTAAATTATTTCATAATTACCCACCAAATTTATGTATTTTCAACCTTTCTCAGTGTATAAATATTTAATAACTTTTTGGAATTGTTCACTCCTACTTCCTGTACAGTTTGTTTGATGAAGTAGTTTYAATCCTGAAAGAACTTTAATCAGTTCTTCCCTATTTTTCTCGCCATTTCTGCTCCCTAAAAGACTTGTGAACTACCAGTGACACCAATATAAAGTTTTTCAATTGGCAACACCTAAATTCGCCTTTACATATGGGATTAAAAAATATGGTATGGAATTTACATGATTAATGGTTTCATGGGCTACATTTTTATTCATATTCATGAACTGTGAAGCACAAACGTTTTAATTGCATGTCACCAAAATATCAATTAAGATACAAGGATTGCTATATTTCAAAATCTAAACAAGGTTCATGGAGGAGAGAACAGAGCAGTCCTGACATCCTGAGCATGGATTTCTCCCAGACTGCAATCTTCCTGCCCTGGCCTGAAGCACTATGTATTAATTGTCTGCCTGCCCTAGGCCTCCWCATACCACTGCTATCCTCCTGGACCATCTCAATTCCCAAACTCTTCAACTCTCCCTCCCAGGCCTCCCCTTCCATCCTTTTCTCCTTCCTCCAACCCCACTCAGCACTCACTTTAAATTCTCCTCTTTCCTGCCTGATCTCTTTGCAATGACCACGCCAGGATCCAAAACATCATTCCTAGTTGCCGATTTTYTTCTTGCTCAAAATGGACTCCCCTAGTCTCCCCCGCTGCGGACAATCCTCCATCCCCACCCTCCTCTTTCCTGATCTTTTCATTGCTCCCCTTGCCAATCTGCTTTCACTCCTCTTCCTACCACTTTGCTCAGATACTGCTGCCCAAAGAAGGCAACTGTTTGCCTGTCYCTTTTGTCTCATAGACAGAGACATTGACGACAGACCAAATTTGAGATGCTACATGTTGGCAGAAACARGAATAAAACAAAGTACTATTTAAATAAACTTATTTCAGGGTTAAAAAATGTTAATGCTATAGTCTGTCCTGTTGATGTCCTATTTTTCAAGTCAAGTGGGCCTTAGTGTGGTTAGGGAAATTTTACTGTGGTTTGAGTATTCATGGTTAAAAACTTGACAAAATTCACTCTGTTATTCTGTTCTCTTTTTTTTTCATTTTTTTTGTTTTTTTCAAACTACAGAAAGCATTTGTGTATGCAGATGAAGATGAAGGTCGGCCGGCAAATGACTGCCTATTAATTTATGATCATGAAGGAGTTGGTACTCCTGTTGGCTCCGTGGGTTGCTGCAGCTTTATTGGAGAAGATACAGATGAAACATACTTGGATACACTAGGACCAAAATTTAAGACCCTAGCAGAAATCTGTCTGGGCAAAGAGATAGAACCTTTCCCTGATGCTAACCCACCCTGGCCAGGCGTCAACATTCCCTTCCCCAGTCCTGAAAGTGATCTAAACCTCCCACCACCGGGCACCACCATCATTGTCAACGGAAGTGCACCTATGCCTCCCGCCGCTGGCACTACAACGGTTGTTACYGAAAACACCTACACATCTGGGACAACCATACAGCCCCCAAGGCCCATGCCGGATCCCTTGCTCCACGGCAACATGACGGTGACCGAGACCTACACCTCCAGCCAGCCCTCTGTTTGCGTTGACCCTCTRCGTGCATCCAACGTCGTTGTGACGGAGAGGGTTGTGGGGCCTGCGTCTGCCTCTGATYTGCGTGGCATGCTAGATATCCCTGATCTCACAGAGGGCTCCAACGTTATCGTCACAGAAAGAGTAATTGCGCCTAACTCCCGACTCCCGGCATCTCTGAGCATTCCTGATTTGGTAGATGGGTCAAATGTGGTAGTGACAGAAAGGGTGTTCAGGCCTGCCTCCGGCATGCCGGGCAGCCTAATAAATATTCCCTCAGAGTTATCCAATGCCCACAACGTGGTGGTCACAGAGAGAGTAGTGTCAGGGGCTGGGATGAGCAGCCTGGGAGCAACAAGCATGGGAGGAGCAAATCTGGGGAGCCTGAGCAGCACGGGTCAGATGCTCAGTGCCGAATGTCATCTTGGTCAGGGAATGGGCATGGCATCTCCAGGCACCTCCCGGAGACGAATGACAAAGTACAGCACCATGCAGTACTCCAGTCAGTAAGGCCTCTGCTGGCACCCCTTCCTGCTGAAATCGCCATTTGCACCGACACTCATTAGCTGCCACCCACCAAGAATATTGTTATTATTTATAACTAAGAAATAGCGCTAAAATTTCAGGGATTCCTGCTTGTGTGAGGTTCTCTGACGGGTGCCCCATTTTGAGGTCAAATGCACTTTGTCAGTGAAGGGAAAATAGAAGTTAGCTTTAAATTTCTTTCTTTCTCTCCACCTAGCACTGCAAGTGTATAAAAAGACAAGTATTTTTGGAGAGATATCTGATTACCAGGGAGAGGGRATCCTTGCGTGCACACAGCCTGAATTAATATCACACAAAAGCATGTTTAAATAGTGTACAGCTGAGTGATCTCTCACAATAAGCAGATTTGGGTTAATAGGCCCTCACTGACAAGAGAGGAAAAGAATGTACTTAATAATTAGTCAACTCAAGACTAAATAAGCACTTTCAAATGCATCATTTAGTTTGCATGTAATTCAAGAAGCGCTACAAAACGGCACTTTCAACCATTTCTCCCATCACCAACAATAGTTATAAATAATAATTATATAAACATAACACCCTTACATTGCTTTCTGAAGTTCTCAGTAAACAAACACCCTGACACAGCCTGCCATGCTGTTCCTGTCATGGCGAGGAGCAATTTGTAACAGCTGGTGCTGCCATGTTGACACCGTCACCCAAGAAAATGTTGGCTTCATCCTTTCTGCATTGCAATTACAGCTTTGCTTAAATCTAAAAGGACTTCAGTGACAACCAGGAACTCTCAGCCATATTTTTGTGCCAAACTATGACTACCATTTAAATTGCCAGTGTCAGGTTATATTAAGGGGTCTAAATATACTGCGCCAATTCTTGTCTCACATACTGATAAGAAAAGAAAATCTTGGAAGGTTTGTGATGTAAGGAGGCAACAGCAAGTACTGTATTACTGACACTGGTAGCTGCAGTCTTCCTGAAAAGAAAAAAACACTTGGAAGCAATATAAATTTGCTAATAAGCAATGTGGAGAATTTTTATTTCATATGTCAATGTATTTTGCATTGATATTTCAAAAGTTTATTTGAATGTATTAATTGAAAAAGTCTTTATGAGTTTATAAACTTAATTAAATCTGGCTTTTATTTTCCCACAAAAACAGCTCTGCTGGACTCTGTTATTCTAATAATACCTTAACATGTCTTAGAATATGAKCTGAAGGACCAAAATACTGAAACATATCTTTCATCTCATTTTATTTCTGTATCATATGTATAGTAACCATAGCACACCCAACATTGCTTCAGTGTAAATAAAATAGAGTTATAGGGAGGGACTAGCTTTTTTTGCTAGACCACCAAATCAGTAGTTTTCCTGAAAATTTTGCTTCTTCGGCTTTGACAGATAAGTTAGTGAAAAGTTTAAGAGTTGTCTGTGAACCTCCCACTCTATAAAATGGAAAAGAAACTCAAYTGTGTATCCAGACTAACTTACCTCAGAAGGAATGGATGACCAGTTTCTGAGTCTGATACCAAGAAAAGGTTTCTTAAAAGATGTTTTTGGAAATACAACCAGATCTGCYGTCAACAACAGCCTGCAGTGCCCCCTGAGTCAATGCCACTGTCAACACCAGTAACCCCTAGAAGTCATGACCACATCCAAGGCTACCTCCAAGAAAGGTCCCTTCCATAGCTTCAGGTTCTTTTCTACAGCAACTGAGCATGCTAGATGCTCTCCCCACAAAATCTGACATATTGCTGGTTTTGCTTCTATCCGTAGCCTTGATTAATCTAAGTATCACTAAAATTGCATTGACTTGATTATTCTTCCCTATAAGTTATGTACCAACTGTAATTACAGTTCCTGGAACCATTCTTTAAAGAAGGAAAATAGGTACTAATATATAAAGCTATATCCTTTTACATCTTGAGAATTTTTGCAGAAGTTCACTAAAATGCTGACAAACTCCCTTTCATTTTGCTAACTACCTGTTTACATTAAAAAACAAATATTTAAAATACATATTACTATCTGGTATATAAAAAGCCTATGTAATCCAGCCAAACCCCACTAGAAAATATTGTAATGTAAAAAAAAATTAAGTCTAGTGTAAATATTTCCATAATCTTCTTTAGCAAATCAGAAATACTTTTCTGAATTGTGTTCAAAGTAATGAAACTAGTCTTCAGGAGCACATGCTGAATTCCTTGAACAGGAATGCTGTGTGAAGTATGAGTGTCTGAACTATGGTCTCTTGTACGTCTAGAAATAGGGGAAGAATGAATAGGAAGAAAATAGAGAAATAGAAAACTAATAGAAAAATATAGACAAAATGTTATTTCAAAGGACAGATTTTGGTTTTGTGGTGGTTGTCTACTTCTAGTACTATCTTTCACCAACTTTTTAATTATTAATTATYATGTAATACAACTTCTTGAAATATTTCTAGCATCTTTTTTTGGTTTCTCACAACAAACAGCAATTGCATTATCCTGTGCACTTCTGAATATTAACTCCTATTGCTTTGTAATTTTTACAAACTTCCTAAAAATTGTTTTCTTAGTCAATTGAGGATTCTTTTAGGTTCAAATCTTTTAGATTCAAATTGTGGAAGAAAAAAATGCATGTGAAGATGTGAACAAATACTTGGTTCATTAAAAATTCTGTTCAAATTCTTTTTCTAGCTTTATTGTTTAAAAAATAGCATTTAGTTTAATTCTGGCCAGCAGACATTAGTTTTGTTTCTTTTCTTCCAGTTGTAATTTAAAAGCCTGTTTGTTGTCTCATCTTTAATCGTATTGTTTAATAATGAAGAAGGAATTGTTTTAGGGAAGAAAGACAGTGGTAATATCAGTTCTGCTCTAAACCACTAAAAAGAAATGCTCTTACTTAGAGACAGCAACCTGTAATACCAAGTGTATGGCTTGCTTTTTTTTCTTTTTAACTCGTGTTTATTTGGGAATAGGATCCTACAGTTTTAAACAGGCTCAGTGAGATCTTGGCATGATGAGAAGTATACTGACATGGAAGAAAACAGAGTCACAAGCTGAGGGTCTCGTCAGATTTCTATCTTAGGAACACTATCTCAATTTGAACTGCAAGTTTCAATACTTTTTACTCTGTCCTAATTCTGTGGTAACAAATAACACTTTTAAACTGTTGTGAGCAGCACTCACTATGCGCAATATGAAAAGGCCACACAATTTAAGCAACAATTTCAAAAAATTCTACCATTTTGCTTGAATTAACATAACTGCATAATTCAAATGCTCCTCAATGCTGAGTCACCAAATGCATCATTTTAATATTATTTAAAATATAAGTAATATTACTGTGGGCTTTTGTTTTCATAAATAAAAATATTAGAGGTTTGTTTGTAATAATTTCTCAATGGCACTGAAAAAATACAATAAATGATCATTTGGAACATCATGTTTTACATAGAGTGGCTCAGAATATTTTTTTCCATTTATCAGTGGGAAATACTGTTTCCTTAAAACTGATGGGTTTTTTTCAGAAAAAAATCTCCTTCTTTCATGAAAAAAAAAGAAAAAATAGAAATAGAAGGTTTTGATTTAGAAAGTCAGGTAATTCCAAAACAAAATTATTTCATGTGTCAAGTTGACTACAATACTTTATTTCAGATTGTCAAGCAGAAATATGTGTCAGGTCTCACAAGAATTACAGTACAATTTCTTCAGCCCATCATTCTCTGCATTGTTATCCCTCTTTATACAGCCTTTTCTGTGATACCCTTCAGTACTGCAACTCTGAAACAGTGCTTCAGAGGAGATATAAATTAATGCTGGACTACAAGCCACAGAGAGAAGGACAGCAGAAGTCTCTAGAAACATGGTGTTTGGGCAGCACAGGCATCACAGGTACATTCACTGCATGTTGATCAGAATGAATTGACCCAAGGAAAAGCACTTTGGTTCTAAAATTAAATTTCTTTCTAATATTCCAGATCAGTGTTCATGATAATAATTATTTTTTGTAGAGATTTTTTCAAAAAGTTTTATCTGAACTCAATAAATTACTGCTTTGTAAAACAGTATCATGTATTAAGCAAATGTCATCTAATCTATCATTTTATTTTGCCTTAACACTTTGACATCCTATTTTTGCAGTTTCATACGGAATTATTATGGGCACTCTTACACATTTCAGATAATGATTTAAGCGTCTTTTCAGGAAATTAAGTTAGAAGAAAACACTGTCCATCTTCAAATTTATAGCAACTTTGCTATCAGTCTGATGATGCTGATGCTGCCAATTCCAGCACAACAAAGATAATTTATCTTTTATCTTTAGTATATTTAGAACCTGCCTAAACAGAAATGAACCAAATCTATATTACACATCAGTTTTTATGCTCAAGTAACTTGGGTAGAAATATATATGGAGTACAGATACAAGTCAAAAATGGGTCAACAGAAAATGTTATTTCATATTCCAAGTGCACTTAAATTTTTGAAAAAGGAGAATAATGACAAAATTACAACTGGTGACAGTTTTAGATGCATGTTTGTATAATGATCAATCTACCATGTTTCCTTTTTGTGACCATATGTTAAAAAGCATCTTGTAATTCAGGATACAGTGAAATAAGTTATGAAATAGAACAGTCGCAAAATGACAACTTAGGAAACAAAAGCTGCTTAGTTGAGACCCATCACATATCCTGACTTCTGATGTTCATCATGTGCTGTTGGGCCTACCTACAAATTTAAATAGTTGCCAGTCTAATTTTTTTATTTTTCTACTTTTTGAGAAAGCTCTAAAAAACAACAACATCAACCACAACAACAAATAATATTTCAGGCTTCCTCCCAGCTCCTTCATTAAAGATTGATTTCAAGCCAGTCAAAATCTAGGTAAAACAAATGGAATTTTTTACCTGATTTGATTTTACAGTTTTCCAGTTCCAAAGGTCTAGGTGAGGGTCACTGCAGGCTCAGGCTCTCAAGGAGGTGAATTGTGACACCAGAACAGGACTCAAGAGACAAAGGTTCCACAGGATTCCCAACAGGATCTTGGTAAGTTGACTGATTTTTCTGAATTTTCAATAAACTGTCTTCGAAAAAGGGGATTGCAACTTAATCTCTTGCCCTTAGGAATATGATTACAAATTTATCAACGATTGCAAGACGCTCAGATGTTAAGGTGTTTTGGTAACCTCCAAAAACACATCGTCAGCCATGTGCCTGAAGCACATATGCAGAGGGACATGTGGAGTCTTTGATGCTAAATGTCTACTATATGAATGCTATTTGACTGTAAAATCCACTCTAGATCAAATGTTTGAATATAAATAGCAAAATAACAGCTATTGGACATGCAAAATTTATAAATACTAGTAGGAAAGTAACGCTTTTCTTGTGCTGTTTCTAGATATGCACATCTGACTTTTATCTCTGTGACCTTCTTAGTTAATATATTACTGAATAAAAGACACCATGGTAAGCTGTAGGTGCCCCAAGAGCCTTAGAAAGCGACTGGAGAAATTCACGTGTAACAGGTCAACAAATATAAACTAAACTGGGACAAAAGGGGAAAAGAGAGGGGGGAAAAAATCTAATTCTGGGAAGTGCTTTAGACCACAGCACCATCCATTCAAGTAATTACAAGAAAAATTAAGTACACACAAAGTTGTAAGGTCAGAGTTTACAGCAGCCTTCCAGTACCTAGGGCCTAGAAGAGAGCTGGAGAGGGACTTTTACAGGGGCATGTAGTGATAGACAATGGAGAATGGCTTCAAACTGAAAGAAGGTTTAGATCAGTTATTAGTAAGAAAATCTTTACTGTGAGAGTGCTGAGGCACTATGCCACATCCCTGGAAGTGTTCAAGGCCAGGCTGGAAGGGGCTTTGAGTAACCTGATCTAATGGAAGGTGTCTCTGCCTCTTTTTGCAGTGTTGCTCTCCGGTCTTTCCCAGTTTATACTTGTGCCCTGTTTTACTCCATCCTAGGTGTATAATCCAGCATTTCAACTTGTGAAATTTCATTCCATTAATCACTGCCCAATGCTCCAATCTATCTAGATCTCTCTAGTCATCCCATCCAGGGAGACTGAAACTAGATGACCTTTACAGTTTTAAGATTCTGTTTTTCTATATCCCAAATCACTAATAAACAGCACCTGACTACATCAGCAGCCCCTCTCATGTCACCAGGAGATGCTGAAAAGGAAGGCCTGATGCTTTAAAGGACTGGAGTTCACCATCCCATCTAACCTGTTTATATTTTATTCAGTCAAACTTGTGTAATGCAAATGGGAACAGTAGAGACCCAACAGATTAATTCTAGCACTATCTTTCCTGACAAAAGGCCATCTCAATCCTAAGAATTTCCAGTAACGAGGATTCAACAAGCTCCCAGTCGTCCTTTTATTCCTACTGGAAAGTTCAACTGGTAGCTTACTTAAATCTTCCTTTTTTGCAATTTGTCATTCTCTGTGAATGAACACCTAAGTTTTTTCTAATGTACCTTTTAAAAATCATGGAATCATAGAATGGATAGGTTTGGAAGCCTCTTAAAAGATTTTCTAGTCCAGTCTCCTGGGCTTGTGGTTACTGCCTTAGTGAAGCTTCTAGGAGCCTGTAAGCATAAAAGGGAATCACGATTCCCTTTTATCTTCAGACTGACCATTTTATCTTTATTAGCGTGAATCATGTGACTCCTCCTGAGCACACATCTCACTTTATAAATCAAAGACTTTGAAAATTAGAGAATATGTATATATATATTGCATCTTGAGGGTCTTTTTAGTTCATTTGGAATTATTCTTATTATTATATTATATTATATTATAGCCCAATCTAGTCAAAGATGTTCCTGCTCATTGCACTGGGCTAAATTACCTTTAAATGACCCTTTCAACCCAAACCATTCTTCAACTCTATAAAAAAATGTGAAGTGGCTTTCTGTTATCACCACCGGTTGAATGATAACTGGCAAACACATAGTAGAATCCCTTCTATGAGTTGACTGAAATCTGCCCAAAAATCCATTGAGCTCTTGTCTCTGAATTTCCAAACAAGACACTCCAAACTCCACCAATTAGAGTTCAACAGTCCTCCAATTTCCAGCCTAAACTTCAGGTCAGTTGATATCTGGTTTCCTGCCTGTGTTGTTCTTCAGTTGGAGCCCTCTTTTTTTGCTAAACCAGCCCCTTCTAAGGTTACCTACTGACATAGCGCAGAGGCACACACAAAAGTTTTACATTTATTAGCTGATATACCTCAGTTATGACAGAAAAAATAACAGAATAATACTCTTTTTCTTCTGAGACTGGGAATGCCACATTTCTGAATCTACAGTCCCTGAAAACTTACACTGGACCATTGCAGCTAATATTGGACTTGACAGTTTAGAGTAAGATCAGCAGAGATTTTTCCGAGGGGCAACTTTTCAAAATTATCTTTCTGTTGAATACAGTTCAGTTGTTCAGCACTGATGAAAATTCACAGACAAAAAGGAGGCTAATATTTCTACTTATGCCCAACACAAGTATAACATGGGAAAGGGGTGGTTGTAGAGCAGCCCTGCAGAGGGGTATTGGGGGTGTTGGCCAGCAGGAGGCTCAGCAGGAGTCAGCATTGCCCTGGCAGCCCAGAGGGCAACTCCCAACCTGGGGAACATCAAACACAGCATACCCAGTCAGACTTAAAAGGAATTAAAAAAATATTTTGTTGTGTTCAGTGTTGGTGTGTCCTCACTTGGAGCACTGTGTAAGAAGGATGTGAAGGTCCTTTAATGYGTCCAGAAGAGAACAACAAAGCTGGTGAAAGGGCTGGAAGGAATGTTCTAGGAGAAGTGTCTGAGGACTATGGGTTTGTCTTGCTTGGGGAAAAGATGGCTAAGGGGCCACTTCATTGTTTCCTACAGCCTCTCGAAAAGGAGAAGTGGAGAGGGAGGTGTTGATCTACTCTCCCTGGTACCCAGTGACAGGACACGTGGGAAAAGCTAAAAGTTCCACCAGGGGAGTTTCAAACTGGACATCAGGAAGTATTTCTTTTATGAGAGGCTGTTCAAACACTGGAACAGGCTTCCTAGAGAGGTGGCTGATGCCCCAAGCTATCAATCGTTAAGAGGCTTTTCAACTGTGCCCTTAATGACATGCTGTAGCTTTTGGTCAGCACTGAAGTGGCCAGGCAGTTGGACTGACTGATTGTTGTAGGTCTCTTCCAGCTGAACTATTCTATTCTATTCCATTTATTTTACTCTATTCTTCTAGCTGCACAGCAGAGCAGACATTTATTTGTATCTACCTAAATGTTCTCTGTCGTGAATTTTCCCAGAAAGAGCCACACCACTCTGAAAAAAGTCTACAGGCAATTTCAGAGCAGCGCCAGTTCCTAAGCAGAGGAAAGCAACAAAAGGGTTACTCTGCCACGCCTGTTTCACACACACATAAAAGACAGTATATCACCCTGTCAGTAACAAAACACCTGTGTTCAGGGCAAGGATCTGGCCTGGCTATTTTACAGCTCTGCCAATCCCACAGCTCTCAGCTCAGCAGGCTTACTCATGTCCACAACTGCACCTGGCACACTGAAAAGTTAACTTGGCCACACCAGAAAAGAAAGAAAAAAAAAAAAAAACCTAGGCAAGTAGCAAAAAAGCAAATAGAAGAATACATATAAGGGAAAGAGCTGAACAGAGAAGGATAAGGAGAAGGCAGTTAAGTGAGAGAGAGGAAGTAATGCAAAAGAAAGGGGGGGTCACTCCTGCTTGAATTTGTTTAAGGCGCATGACAGGAGGCATGGAGAATCAAAAACATTGTTCACCCACACAGGAACAACAATGACTCCATTTTTAGAATGCCAAGTGTTTGTTTAAAGTATCAAATCCTGCTGCTAATCTACTCTCCTCAGCTAGAGCATTTTTGCTCTCAAAAAAAAATGCAGGTGCTTGGTTCTGTGAGCACTTTGAAGCTGGTGATTGTACCTATTGCAATTGCTCTGCTCTCAAGAGCTGTTTGGGTGTTAGAAATCCTCTGTGATGTGTATTTTTTTTACATATTATGCATTATCCATTACCTGTTTTAAATAAATAAATGTTATTTTGATATACCTGTGCAATGCCTTGATAAACTGCTTTCTACTGGGATCTCTTCCCAAAAAATGAGTGGCATCTGCAACCACAGTGCAGTAAAGAATCTGTAAACAATGCAGAAAAGATTAATGACAATCTCAAACAATGCAAAATATTTTTATAATTTTGAAATATTCTAAAATATGTGAATATGTGACTATAAATGTGAAATTCATGTGAATATAAATGAATTTCAACATTCATTGTGTTTCATTACTAAGAATATACACTGGGTTTTCCACCTTAACACCATTTGCTACGTACCACACTTGTCTTATTTGGTTGAATCACTTGTCAAGAAGAAACTGTATTGTTTTAGAAAAAACAATAACAAAAACCACAATTATAAAGTTAACCTTGCTTTGCTAAGAAGCAGAGATGGACTGTGGTGGTCTGATCAAGCTGGCTTCCCTTGGCCTTCACCCCAGGGTTTCCAGGCACTGCTGTAGGGATTAGTCAGCACGAACAGGGAGTGGCAGGCAGAGCTGGGGGCAAGGCAAGGTTTCAAAGGAGTCACCAAGATCCAGCCACTATGGCAAGGGTGTGATAGTAACTTTCTAGAACACCTATGCTGACAACCATTATTCCTGAGAGCAAACACTCTCCCTCCTGGCAAAAGTTTGGCTGTGTTGTATGATAACTAATTGCTGTTAAAAGTTTATCAAGAGAATTTAGACACTTTTTTAGGTGTTTGTACTTTGAGAAAACACCAACCTGGTGCATGCCTCACACCATGAAAGCCCCTCTCCTCACCAAGCACCAAGAAGGGCTCAGCTGCTTTTATGGTTTTAAAAGCACAGATTAACTTTCTCTTTGTTCTGCGGTGTCAGTGAACTCTGAATTGCTCTGTCCCCACCGGGGGAAAAAAAGATCTAACACTCACCGGATTTTCCCTTGCAAACTGATCGTAGGGACAGAACTGCAGCCTGGTTGTGGGAGGAGTGTTTAGCTGCTGCCAGGTTTAAGTGGGAGAAAGACAGAAAGAAATTCAGCCTCAATGGTTGCTAACACACTTACTAGCTGTATGAAAACAAAATTGATAGTGTTGGACATTCTTTTGTAACAGCAGGATAATTATTTTTGAAAATAGGGATCACAGAAGTTTTTTCATACAAGGCAGCCAAGTTAAAGAGAAAAAAAAAAACAACAAACAACTTCTTAATAATAGCTGAGGTTCTTGTAGGATGTAGACATGTAGCTGGCCCACACTTAACCCATAAACAACTTAAGAACAGACATCTAAGCTCTGGCAAGATAATTTGCAGAAGAGCTCCTGTGCTATTGAGCTCTGGGAAAAGATTATTCTATTCATTTCTCTTGTAAGCACATATGACTTCAAGGGAACTCAATGCTAAGAATTTTCCAAAAGAAATTAATTTAGGTTTTTATTCCACCATATCAGCATTTAAAGTTGGCAAATAGTTGTAAATATATCTATATAATCATCTCATTAACAGTGTGCTGGATCGGCAACAAAAAACTGTTTCAGAATTCCACAAAGCAACCCGCAGATTGAAAAGAAAGTTGCAATCATGGTTCTTCTCTTACAGCCTTTGCATGTAAAGAAATATCTGACCATCAGTCTAGGAAACATAATATACATCTGAAAGCAGAATCTACTTCTAAATCACCAAATTAAAAGGGTTCCAATATGAATGCTCTCTGAGACATGCTCTGCCTCATTGATCTCAAACAGGAATAGCTAAGAGAAAACTTCACAGTACTTTTATTACCATTAGCTGCAGCAGCTACAACAGCTGCTAAACCTGGGCCAAAATACATCCCTGTCCTCCAGACCCTGAAGAAGAATCTTCACAGGATCTCAGTGTGTACTGCTGTGTGAACGTGCATAGTTCTGTGTGGTTACGAAGTGATCAGTCCAGCACAGTGACTCAGTGATAGAACAAAGAAGGCATACAAAAGCCCTTAATGCTGTGCATTTCACATATATTAGCTCATTTATGCCTTTTGTTTTCTTTAAATTAAGGCAACTATTTTTATGTAGGGGTATCAGCAAACTCCATAAAGTGGTATATTCTAAGTAAACAACAGAAACAGGTATATGTTGCTTCAGAAAAACTTTTGAGGTAAAGCTCTTTCCCTCATGATGGCTATGGAAATGATAATTGTTGCAACTGACATTGAATTTTTTATTGTATATTGTTACAACACGCAATAAAGGTACATAATGTAATTGGAAAGACTCCCCTAAGGCTGGTTCCCCTCTCCGACCCCAATAGTATCAATGAAAATAGTATCATAACCAGGACGTTCTGAAGTTACTCACCACAACTGAGTGTGATCCTGGAAAGATTAACCAGGTAACTGCCTCAGCAGAGAGGATGTACAAGAAAGCACGTTTAATTGTTTCGCCATCATGAACAAGAAGTTCTGCCTTCGTAAGCATCAATTAATCAGGTGTATCCAGGAAAGATCTCTGCCAGATAAGAGTAGGAAGGATATGGCTCGGAGCGTATAAAAAATGAGGATTACAGGGAAGGTTGTCATAAAAACGCCCACAATTTTATTTCCCCGTGAGACTGCGCTCGCCCCTACCAATTACTCCTCAATGTATCAGTTTGCTGTCGCAGCCCTGCGCACCTCCTGCACGCTCCGCCTCGCCTCCCTCGGCGGAAGCGGGGCAAACAAACCAAAGCAGACTTTGGGCGCCCTGGGGAAGCCGGTGCCGGGCGCTCCGAGCGCTGCCCTGTGCAGGCTCCGCGGGCGGGGCGCGGACGGGACTCGCACCGCGGGCCGGGCGGGGCTCGGGCCCGGCTGCCTCTTGCCCCCTCCCGACGCGGATCCCGCCCGGCACACTCCACCCACCCGCGGCTACTTGTGCCCCCCTCCAGGGGCCGCCGGCATTCCCGTGTTGGGCGCCTGCAGGAGCTGAGCCCGTCCTGTCCCATCCCGGCACGGCGGTCATGTCGCGGGGCCCCGTGGCGGCGGTGCGGCTGCTGGCGCTGCTGGTGAGTGCGGGGCGCTGCTTGGCCGCGGGGCTCCCTCGGTACCGGGGCGCTGCTTGGCCGCGGGGCTCCCTCGGTACCCGGGGCGCTGCTTGGCCGCGGGGCTCCCTCGGTACCGGGGCGCTGCTTTGCCGCGGGATGGAGCCGCGGTGGTACTGCCGCGGGGGTCCCGAGTGCGGCCGCCGGGAAGAGGTGTTCTCATCGGCACTTGGCAGCCCTGCCAACGCTTGCATGTGGCTGGGAACGGGTTTTCTCTCTTTCTTTGGGGATTAGGCTAAAACCATGGCTGTTTGCTGCCTAAAGCAGGTGGAGGTAGGAAATCCCGACAGGAGCGGTATCTGGGATGGGTGGGGTTGCTGAGGCGCCGGGAGGAACAGAAAGGCAGTGAGGAGTTCACATTGTTGCCGTTTTCATGTTCAGCATACTCTCTATACTAGTAAATTGCATTCCGTTCCGTGGCAGCAGTGCCAGGAGGGAAGATGAATCAAAAAGTTTGGAATTCTTTATCGCCTTAGAAAAATTGCACCAAATTCTTAACCATCCAGGACTCTTTAGGCTTTCTCCTGCCCTTCCCTCACTATTTTTCAGCCATCAGCCTTTAGACCTTCCATCTTATGAAATACTTTCTCAGGCTAAAAGCAACGACTGTCTTATGACAAACTGAGAACGAAACACTTGGTTTGTTGGATTTGGACTGATGCTTTCTAGCTCTTTCTAGTTCTTTCTAGCTGGTTTACAGCAAAGTCTTCATTGTATCTGTGGCATTTTCTTTTGCTTTTCACCTTTCCAGGCTGGCAGAATGCCTGCGGAAGTTGGGCTGCCGCCGCTCAGACAAAGGTGAGGGTGGAGGCTATGCCCTGGGCTGTGCCAGGAGCTGCCGAGCAGCTGGGCAGGGATCAGGAATGGCTTGTTGCATGGACGGAATGGAAGGAGCTGGAGGTCRGGACCTTGTTCCCTGATCTCGGGAACCTGCAAAATCAGATTTGTTATCTGGAGACCTGATGTCTGATGACTTTAATCCAGACATATGGTTGTGCATAAGTTGGCTAGCAACAGTTAAACTTGTTTTTACAGCAAGCTGGTAGTTGGGGTTTGGTTGGAAAATGTTTTAGCCTCATTTTGTCCAAATTAACGATGGAAAGCATGGAGCACCACTTGTGCGAAAGTTTTTACATATTCTTCCTGCAATACCTGAAGCCACACCATCGTCCATTTTGGATGCTGTTATTTTTGCCTGAAGAACATTCTTTTTTTCAATCCTCATCATCATCAGTTTCAACTTAGGCTGGGTCAGGATATGATGTACTGACTCAGTATGGCCTAAAAGACTCATTCTTAGAATATTAGAGTGAATAAAGCTGCTGATGGCAGAATAGAAGGAGACTCACTGCTGGGTTTTGAAATTTTGGGGTTTTTTTCCTAAACAAAAAGTCAGGTTTCCTATTTGAGAGTATTGGATTAGAGTAATTCATTTCTTAGGAATCTTAAGAAATGACTGAAAAACAAAATTAGTCTAAAAGTAGTGTCTTCTCAAAGCATCCTCTACCTTAGAAGCATCAAGAGTGGTAGGTTCTTCCTCTCTCAGTTTTTCTCTCTCAGTGCTCCCTCCCTGCCTGTGGGCTGCATCCCTGTATCAGCATCCCTGGGTACCTTGCAGAGGTCACAGCAAATCTCCCGGGGATTTTTTCCAGGAACCCTTTTCCAGGAACATTTGTGCTGAGTGGTGGTGCACCCGAAGGGTTGGGCTTGACTTGGAGTGTGTCCAGGGCACACACCCAGAGCCATGGGCCTGCCGGGCGGGCACAGCTATCAAGGATTATTAGACTGGGAGGTTTCTTGGTCATTTCTAAAAGGGGTGGACATCATGGCTTCAAGAGAAGAAGTCTTAGAACACTTCCTGCATTTGAGTGAAAGAATAGTTGACAGAGATTCATGAATCTTACGATGGGAGTAGCAAAATTTACTTTTTCTCTGAACATCTTCTTCAGATTGTACTTTGTTGGTGTTTGGGATGTTAGGCTGGGTATGATGAAATTCAGTCCTGAATATATTAGATGTAATGTCATAGTCAGTAGCAGTTAATTTTCAGAAGTAATTGAAACAAGTTAAATAAAAAACATCTCAAAGTGGTGCTTGGTTTTACAAAGAGCAAAGGTGAGCTAATTCAAAGCAACCTAGCTTCTGTTGCCAGTAACATGCTGAAACATGGTAAAAGTATTTACAACCATCTGTGGATTGATTCAACATTTTATTATTGTTCCAAAAATGAGGGAAAGCTCAGCTGTGGTGAGGTCTGAAAGTAGATGAGAAATACATAAGGTGTAGTATTTTGTCCATTCTATTGAACTGAAGTGGTATGTTACTTTTGAGACCAGACTTCAGAAGAAAGTGATTCTGTCCAGAAGAGACTACAGAAGAGTAAAAAAAAAAAAAAAAATCTAAAGTCACAAAACCCTGTTTTATGATTTTTTAAGGGAAATTAAAGAACTAGTAGCTGAGAAAAGACAGGGAGTAAGATGCTTGATAAGTCTGCAGATACATGAAGAGTGGAAGAAAAGCAAATTGTACCATACAATGAGAGCATTGTCAACATGAAAGAGGAGGTTAGGTTTGAGGCTAAGACATCTCAATGTAGATGTTTAAGTTTCTGTGAAGGTATGTGGTGATGCAGTGGATGCTGAATGCACCTGTTTGATTGGATCATATTGTACTTTTGAAGAAAATCTGAAGAGTGTGTGAATCGTATCCCTCCTGAGTAAAACCACGTTGGGAGATGCATCCATCTGCTTGTAGATGCTTGATCTGTGGGGACAAGCTAATTCTAGTCTGAAGGATCCATCAAACCATGGGTTATATGGTGTTGGGATCTCTGCATCAAATGCTTTGCTCTGCAAATCTTCCTGTGTTGGGTTTGCAGTACTTAATTGGACATACTTACGATCAGTAGAACTCAGAGACAAATAAATATGGACTGGTTTGGGGCCAAGTTGAGCAGCGCTCTGATCTTTGTGTGCATTGGCTATATTTCTGCAGGTCATAATGAAAGTTTAGGTGCTTAGCTTTCATTTAGATGTGTAAATTTGTGTGCCTTACTCTGAGTATAATGCAAGCAGCAACATGGTCAACTTGCAAGGAGCTAAGAATTAGGATAATAAAATGAAGATGAAAATTAAGAGACTTTTCATCTGTAGGACTATCTAGGAGCCCCCTTAGGTTAGTGAGGCTGAGGGACGCCCTTCCCTCATTTTTAAGAACAGGATAAACAGTTGTCAGGAAGCATTTGGATGTAGTTTGTTTTCCCAAGGCCAGGAGATGTAGTAGATGACCTTGGAGGGTCCCCTTGCTTGCTTCTCTGAAGTCTTCACAGGTTGTCTTCAACACCAAACTGACTCACAGGGGATGCAAGCTCCAAATCTCCTAACACAGAGAAGAGATCCCATTTCTAGTCATTACTGTTTTCCAGTGTAGTAAATACAGACACATAACTTCTTGGTTACTCAGTCTTTGTAGTTTTACAGCTTAAATCTGAGCTTTATGTTGAAAATCTGTCCTTTAGTCACTTCCTGACTAGAGATGAGGGATTTGGGCAAGAGCAGCCTTGCAGTCACTATACATGGAGTCACTCCCTTCTTTCCAATGCCTTCTTGCCTATTCCTGCTTCTTTCCTGTAGTGTTTCGTTCCAATTTCATTACTCCAAGCCTCAGACTTTTTTTGGTAACCATCCCATTTTCTTCTGACAATGTGTTCTTAGCTCTGGTCAAGAGGTGTCATCAGTAGATGTCTGGTTTTTGAGCCAAGGCTGTGATCCACAGCAAATGACAGCTTTCCTTCTCGGAGCCATTTAACAGAAGGCAGTTGAAAGATACTAAAAAGAAAAAATAATGTGAGGGAGAGGGGGAAAATTAACATGTTCGACAGGCAGTAAATTCTGACATTTCACTTGTCCTTGAAGAAAAAGTCGTTAAAAAGTTCTTTTCCTCTAGTTTAAGATTTTTGGAACTTTAAAAATTAAAAAAAAAAAAAAGGCTGGACCCCTTTATGTAATTTTCCCTCTTGTATTTATATATCTTGTGAACAAAATCATCATTCTTAAAATTTTTCTGTAGATATCTTCTAAGTCCCTTGTGAGGCTACCTATGGACTGCAGATTGAATAATACAAGAGGAAAAGTATTTTTTACTGTCTTAGCATTAACCTAGAATCTTTTGAGATTCATTTTCTACTATGCAAACAAATTGATTTTTACTTATCTTAATGAAAGATTTTCTTTTTATAATGGCTAGTGGAATTTTTCACACATTTTTGACATACATCTCAGTGGAAGATCTGCTTATTCTTGATTTTCAGACATTTTTGTTTATACTGGGTTCTCAAGTTTCCAATACAAGGAAACTTCTCAGTGCATGCCTCTTGGCTCCATTCAGTTTTGAGACAGTTTTCCCTCCAGTTTACCAGTTAGAACAACCAAGGATGTTTCTGATGATATCTTGACAATTATTCACCTTCCAAAAGAGTTGGAGCTTCTGTGGAAAACCTTGACTATAAAGCAAAATTCTCCTGGCACTCTCGCTGGTATAATCTCATTAGTCATGAAAATAAATTTTGAAAATCCATACTATTAATAAAATCAAATAAGATTAAGAACAGCCATGAAAACAGCTTGGTGTGAGATCCTGTACCCTTCCTGATGCATATCCATTAGGAAACTTACTGCTTGATAATTTCTGTCTTCAGAATCTATACATTGGGAAAAATACCATTTGAAAAAGTTTTGTTGAACAAGTTGGAACAGAAATCTGCTGTATTGCTCAACACAGTCTGCTGGATTGTGTAGGTACAAGATAACATCTTAAGAAAAAAAGAAGCTGTCATCAATTCAGTAATCAAGACTGAGTCAGAGGGAAGAATAGGGAGAGCCCAGTGAACAGACTAGAAACCAGTCAGAGACTGACTTATTTGAGTAGAAAACCACCTTTTCTGAGCCTGCTTTGCCTTAGGCAGTACTATACCTAAGAAAATAATCACCTAAGTTGCAAAATATAAGTAGTAATAATTTGCAGAACAGTAGCAGTATTTGCAACCTGTACAGAGTTCAAAAGCTTGATTTGTAGGTTTCACATGTTGCAATAGCCTACTTTTTATTGTTGCTGCTTTCCAATACCTACATTTTTTTGCAGTTTGAGGGGTGTTGTTACTTGCGGAGTCTATGGTGCCTGGAAAGTGGACATAAATGTGGGGTCTCTGAAAAGTTGTCTTCTTCCAGCCAGGATTTGTCACCTAACTGAGTCATTCAAAGCCATGCATAGCTGTCCTGGCCTATCCTGGTGTGTGAAGAGGTGGGCAGTCCCAATGCTGAACAATGGCCTGCAAGGTTTTGTCAGAGCAAGTGCCTCTGCCTTGTTTAAATAAGTGACGCCATTTATATTCCCAGGAAGGTTCTGAGTAGGAGAGCTGCTTCTGTCATGTACACTTCAGCAGATGTTTGGGTTAGTCCTTACCTTTAAACGCCATTTTCTTCTCTGATGCAATTGATAACCCACCGCAGATACAAATCCAAGGCGTGCCCAGAAAAGGGAGCTTCTCCAAAGTGCTGCATTTTTTTAATGCCGGTGGTTATGGGTGAATTTTTCAGAAGCTGTTATGGGTAACTAATAAATATTAGTTTATACATATCAGAAGCCTTCTTCTTTATGGCTTTGCTGTTCTTACAAAGCAGGTGACAAAAGTTATGTTTTAGTGCTGCTGAAGAGACATAGAATTAATAATTACTTTCATAATTTCCATTGCAGATCTGTTTGAATTATGGACATGGGCTCTATGTGAAGGTAGGATATAATGGAAAGCTTTTTCTTTATCAGTGCCTGTAGAAGGGTTATCTGAGCAACATGTTAAAGCCATACCTTATTTCAGTTGGTAAATGTCTTGAATTCTACCATTTTGTGAAATGTGAAAACTGCATAATGAATAGAGAAATGAAAGCTGAAAAGTAAGTGAACAGATTCCTACATCCATCACCTAGAGTGGCACTGAACTTTAAGAAACTTTCCCCTAACACAGTAAAAATGTAAATTGCTTTTCTGAACTCAGTAGATGAAAAACCACTGTTTTAGTGAATATGTTAAACTAGGAGTCAACAGAGACGGTAGAAAATAAAGTGGACAGAAGGATGAGGGGTCTTATGCAGAGTGAGAATGAGATATGGTTAAACAGGGATAGCAGAGACATTGGGTGGATTGAATAGAGGCCTGCTCTTCCATGTATTCTGTTTCAGAGAGAAAGTTAAATATGCAAGGCAGTATTGGTGGGAAGATAAACATGGAGGTAATGCAGAAATGGTGGTTCAAAACAGCCTTAGTGCCAAACTTCTTCCCACATCTGATGACAAGCATTTAAATCTGCCAGAGCAGGTGTATTTTCACCAACCGCYGGTCATGGAAACTTGCTCATCTTTTTAAAGCCTGTCTTGCCTAATTCTGGCTTGATGAAAACACTAGTGCAGTTTTCCTCTTCAACCAGCTTGAGGACTGTGTGAGGACTTAGATTGTGACTCAGAAGGCGGATGCTGCTCCATGATTTTGAAGTTACTAGCTATTGACAGAGCAAAAGTCAGAAGTCTTGTCTATAGCAGCAATAAAGCATTTATCTGAAATGAGTAAATGCAGTGCTGACATTCCATCTTGTCTCTTCACAGGTTTATAATCGAAATGACAGGAGTGGCCTGCTGTCTCATCCCAGTAGCCCAGTCAGACAGAAGAGAGAATGGACAGTCCCTCCAGCTTTCATACGGGAGGAGGAGGACAATTCCTACAAGAATCCAATTGCTAGAGTAAGCCCAGAAAACAGTTAAATATGAAATACAGATAAAAATAGAGATGAAAATGTAAAATAAGAGTGTGACTTCCCTAAAAACATGCATAAATATTTCTGTAATTTTAAAGGACTTGAATGCCAGTTGAAGATTGACTCATTTCCTTCTGTTTCCTTTACTTTTCCGGCCTGGTTTGGCTCAGTCTCTCATATTTTCATAGCCCCATTTTTCATTAAGCTTTGGGAATGCAATATCTTTGAGTTTTTTCACCCCACTACCCCTTCTCAGGTGGGGTTGAACTTATCAAGTGGGTCCCAAATGTGCTGGTGCTGATTGGGCAGAGGTATGTACATAGAACATGATTATTTATGCCTAGTCTTTTAGGAAACAGAACTAAAAATAATCCGGGTGTTATCCTGGGTTAATCCAGATGCAAATCACTGAAAAAGTGATTTGCATCTGGTTCAGCAGGAGTGTTCAAACCTAAATTGACCACTCCTACCACTTCAGCATATGAAGTGACTGCAGGTGGTGGCAAACTGTTGCCGTTTGCTTGGGATGCCCCTTGATAGTGATACTGGTACAATGCACACTTTTTCAGATGGTTTGAATATCTGCTGACAGCAGAGAAAGGATGTAATCTCTAGTCTCTGCAGCCTCTTCTATGTGTTCATCTCCGGGTCTGACCTTTTTCCTCCATCCTGTCTCTTCTCCAGTCCTGGTATATTTGCCAGCTGAGGTCTGACCTCCCAGGTCAACTCCCTGCTCCAGATATTTCTCATCTCCCTGCACCAGATCCTCAAACAGAACATGCAGCCTTTCCTGCATTCGTCTCTACAGCTCCACAGTCAGAGGAGTGTGGGGGAAATGTGTTAATTTTTTTTTTTGTTTGTTCATTACAAGACAGAAAAAATATCTTGTTGCGCTTTTAAATGTGGTTTTATTTACTGAGTGCTATTTAATTTGTTATATTCCTACTAGATACATTCAGATCTTGAAGAAACAGGAATTGTAGTAACTTACACTATATCTGGTCAAGGAGTAACAGAACCCCCTTATGGATTATTTGTTATCAATGGAAAGACTGGTGACCTGAACATAACAGGAAGGGTGGACAGAGAAAAGACTCCCATTCTTCTTGTAAGTTGAAAATTAATTTTTTTCTTTATAGGTCCCCTGCTATACATTTTTTATTTATTTTCTTTAAATGTGTCTGCTTGAAATAGTACACACATGCCATGTATTTCTGGATATTTCTGTATACCTGCTTGTATTTGTAAGCATATGTAATAAGCTTTTATAGTATTTAGACTTTGTTATATATAGTGGGTATATTTCTGTTTAGCATATACGTTTGTAAATATGATAGTCACTCATTGGACTCATCTGTTGTTTCTGTCTGTATTATCAGGTCCGAGGCCATGCACTAGATAAGAATGGGGCAAAACTGGAAGAGCCAATAGACCTCCCAATTAAAGTTGTGGACATAAATGACAATTTTCCAGTGTTTTCACATGAAGTTTTTGTTGGTTCAATTGAAGAATTAAGCGAAACAGGTAACTTTTATTTTAATTTTTTTTCTTTTAGTTTTTCCCTGGATATGCAAGGAAGCATGTGAATTTGCGCTTTTGAGTAGCACATCTGCAGTAGCAAGGTCACGTTCTCTTGCTCACGTAAGCCAGCTCATCCATATGTGAATGAAGGATCTTATTCAAAGCTGTGTTGTGTGATTAAGGGAGAGCATCCCTCTAGGGGCAAGGGAGAACAATATTTCCTCTTGTGGCACCTTTGGTTTGTTGTCAGAGCTACCACAAATCCCGGAAGCAGAGTTCTTCTGCAGGAATTGCACAGGAAATGCAATCTACCTTCTGGCCAAGTAGTCACAGCCTATTTGGGAGGGACTTCACTCTGCCATCCTCRTCCAAAGCCCTGCTTTATTTGTGGGCTGGAGAGGTAGCTTGCTGGTAAGCACATATGGCTGTGCCATAACCATTGAAGAGCAGGTTAATGGCCATTTTCCTATTGACATCAGACATAAGAGCAACAGATTATTTTCAAGAAGATTAGAAAAGCTGGAATAAATCTACCTAATAAATACCTGGCAGCGTGTCTGTTTCAATGCCACTACGATGTGAAGAAACATATTAAATTATAAGGGGATTGCCCCATAAGTACCACCACATTTATTGAGTGAAGCTGTTGGAGGGCATCAGTACAGATCAGTGGTTTTAATAATGTTCAGGTAAAGGAATAATTAGTGCTCTCCTTATAATAATGTGTGAGGGAAATGTAGCTCATTGTTCAAAAGCTTGTACTTTCTGCTCTATGTGGTATCTACATTTTTCTGTCTGAATGACTGAGAGAATTTAACCTGTTGTTTAATTTGTGCATTGAATTTTATGAGTTACAGATGTGTAAATGCAATCTTTTTTTGGCTGAAGCATATACTTTTAACATGTACCTATTGGGTTTAAGAACCCTTCTTCAACTTCAGGTATTAAATAAATAAAGTCAAGAGCATCAGAAAATTGTGCAGTGCATGTAACAAAATGCACTTATCTTGGACGTTGCAGTACAGGTATATACCAGTGCATGGTGGTGTAAACAAGTGCCATATTTTGTTTGTGTTTTCCAGGTACAATTGTAATGAGGATAAATGCAACAGATGCAGATGAACCAAATAATCTAAATTCCAAAATTGCTTTCAGGATTGTTTCCCAAAGCCCTAGTGCTGCATTCAGCATGGATAAGAATACTGGCGAGGTTCGAGTAGCCAAAATAAACCTTGACAGAGAGGTAAAAAAACCCCTCTCATTTTGATGTTTGTTAGCAATGGTTTTCTGGTGCCCATTGTGTCACCCTCACCCCTGTCTGCAGAGTGGAGAGCTGGCCCTCTTACCTTTCTTAACTTCCCCTGGGATTAAAGCCTTGTCTGTCTGATGCATGCTTTTCAGGGGCAGAGGGAGGAGGCAATGGGATTAAGGCTGTATCCCCCACCACCACCTCCCTAGCACAGCACCAGCCTGATGGTTGTTGCTTTCTGTCTCTCCTGGGCAGTCAGGGCAGCAATTACACAAAACAAGGTGTCATTTCTTTCTCCTGGGGAGTGTATGGCAAAGATAACCTCGATCACCACCTGCGAAGTTGCTGGCTGCATCTGGATTTTTGTAGCCTTCCATGCAAATCGCGGTTCAAAGAGTTAGGACAGGTGCTACTGTGAAACTGCATTGGAAGTCACATATCACCGGGGACATGACCTGTGCTTGCAGAGTTTTCTCTGGCCAGCAGATGGTGATGGGAATGCTGGCTCAGTGGCTGAGGGATGTGGCTCTGCCTATGGCCTGACGTGCAGGTGTCACTGGTCCTGTCCCTGTTCATGGTCACTGGAATTTTTTACTTTACTATGTAAGTACAGTCTGACTCTTTGTGGGGAACATGTGAAAGTCCTGTACCCTTTTCAATGCCTCAGTTCTACTCCAGCAGAATCTGTCAAGGCACTTGTGAGATTTACTTCTAGCTAGAGAGGACTTAAAATTGACCATGGGAGGCATTACCAAAATGTAATAGAGGTCATATAGCAAGGGAATAATTTTTACCCTGGATTAAACATCCTTTTCTTACCATGACAGACACAAAGTAGCTATTCTTTGGTGGTGGAAGCAAAGGACCGTGGCGGTGAAAAAGGTGGGAATGCTGCAACATGTTCTTTAGAAATCAAGATTCTGGATGTCAATGACAATCTGCCTGTTGTTGAAAGTCGTGCAGTAAGTACAATTATCACGATTTTTAGCATGTTCCTACCCCTGCCACTACAACATAATAAGACATTGTGCAAAATTCCTTGCACTGATGAAAAGAGGTAAACCATGAAATCTTTTTAAAGAGTGGATTTTTTTTAATTGCAGTTTGAAGGAAGCATTGAAGAAAACAGAGCAAATGTGGAAATTATGCGAATAAAAGTATTCGACAAAGATGAAGAATTTTCTGATAATTGGCTGGCAAACTTTACATTTGTTTCTGGCAATGAAGGTGGTTTTTTCAAAATTGTAACAGATACCCAAACAAATGAAGGAATTTTGACCGTTGTGAAGGTAAGTATAGATTTTAGAGAGTCTATTTTAAATATTAGAATAATTTATCCATCTGTGCTGACAAATTGTGTTTATTCAGTCAATATATAAAATGTGTGGATACTCTTCCTTTGCCATATTTTTAATACATTCAGTAATTCCATGCAAAATAATAATTTTGTCAAGCTTTTCCATTTGCATTCTCTGTCATCACAAATATAACTAGTAAGGCGGAAGTGCCCAGACTTCCCTTGCCCTTTGGGCAACAGTACTGACATGCTGTAAACTTTCATGTTTCTGCTGTCCTTGATTTCAGTATAAATTTCATTATTTCGCCAGGCCACTGCTAATGTTGCAGGCAACTCCTGTTCCATGATCCATGAGCTACATTTATGAATTTCAGCAAGTTGAAATTATGATGAAAATATTTTAAATTAATGGAAATGTCTATTTGGTAATTTTCACTTTTCTTTAGTCCACAAGAACTGAAGATGTATAGTGCCCTAGGTAGCTTTTTTTTTCCTGCTCAGATTTTCTTCTCTGAAAACTGCTAATTATTAAAAAAATTTGAGCATTACTAAGTGAATGGTTAGATTWAAAAAAAAAAGCAAACACATAAATTTGGAGAAGCCAGATTATTAAAGATTGATTCACTGAAAACATAGGCAGTAGGAGTCGTTTCACATACATTGAATAAGTTTAATTCAGTAATATAAAGCCATACCCATGGTGTCATCCATTAAAAATGAGAAAGAGTAACAGGCTAAGAAACATCCTTACTGTTTAAGTATTACTTAAATATTTACATCCTTATTACTCAAATAAGTATGCTATAGTATTATTTAAATATTAAATGTATGTGTGTTGTGTAGATACTGGATTCTGACAAATTCTGAATTTTTTTATTATTTTCTTTATTGCTCTAGGAGCTGGATTATGAAAAAATGCAAAGCCTAAACTTAGGCATTGTTGTTACAAACAAAGCAGAGTTCCACAAGTCAATTAAACCCAGTTACAAAGCAGAAACAATTCCAATCAAAATTAAGGTGATCAATGTACGGGAAGGCCCTGTGTTCCCTGGTGGCACAAAAATTATTGAAGCAAGTGAGAAACTCCAGATAAAACAGGTTATTGGACAATATCAAGCCTATGATGAAGACACTGGAAAAATAGCAGAGCGCATTACGTAAGAATTTTTTATAACCATCATAATTGACTATGTCAGAAGTCATTTGTTATTGTCAAAATTTGCATGTTAAACTGAAAAGATTTCAAAGGTGTTATTTTTCTTCTAAGGATAACTCACACCTTAAGCATCATAATGATCTTCAAAATTCTATTATGCAGAAAACTGGTGATACGAAAATCCTCTTTCTTTTGTTGTATATGACAAGACCTGAGTGTTTGGGTTGAAGTTGTTTGTGTTTGCATGGTGTGTTTGTCATACCTGTCTACTTTTGAGATTAGATTTACCAATCTGATTCCATTGTCTCCAGTAAAATTAGGAAGGAATATGCAGAAACATTTTATCAGTCTGGCAGAAAGGGTGTAACACAGATATGTCTGCATGTGTGCACTTGGGTTTTGAATCATAGCTTTTCAGCTAGAATGTTATTAAACCACCACCATGGCCTTTACAAATGGTGCACAGCAGAGTTGCACACCCAGGGGTGGACCTCTTTCCCCCATGCCTGTATTAGTTTTTCCTGGGTGTCTAATGCTCAGCTTTTGCTGGGAGAACAGATGGGGGGGGAAGAGGACAGTGCCCAGCAGTGCTGCTCTGTCTCCTATTCCAGTCTCGCTCCCTGATTGTACTTTCTGTACTGTGCCCATACCTAAATCTTTGATTGTCCATCTTTGCCTTTTTTTCATCAGATACATGAAAGGAAAAGATGCAGCGAACTGGATCACTGTAGACTCGGTCACCGGTGAAATCCGACTTGCTAAAAATCTTGATTACGAATCGCCTCATGTAGTAAATGGTACCTACACTATCACCATGTTGGGTGTAACTACGGGTAAGTTGAGAGGGTTTTGTTTTCATGCAAATTGCCTGTCTACAAGGGTTGTTGGTATAACCTACACATCTCTAAAGTTAGGCAGCAAGTGCAGTCTCAGTATTCAGAAGGGGAGATACAGGCAACTCATTTTTTGGAATGGGCTCCCAAGGTATCTGTTGCTCCCCTTTGACTAGATGGAGGTGAGCTTTTTATAAAAGTTTTCAAAGATAAGTCTGATAGGAAACTCTATTGGCAAGGTGGGAATTGCCAATATATCAATATGCCTATCATCAAACATAGTCCTAAGTTTTCTCAACTTCTAAGCAAGAAACACTCTGAACTTCTTTTATATCTAAGTAGAATTCTTCATTTATAATCTACATGTTACTGTGTAATTTTACAAGATTTTTTTTCAAGTTAAAGTAATAAAACAGCTTGTCTTCAGATGAACCTTGTCAATATATTTATTAACATTGGGAATGAAGCACTGCTGTCATAAGCTCTAGGGAGATCTCTTTCAACTTACTTCAGCAGTGTTGGGATTTTGGAAGATACTAAGATTTGGGGTTTTTTATTTTAAGATAAATTTTTGTGCACAAATCAGTTTAATTTTTTATATTTTAAATTCTTAGATTCTCCAAGGAAAACAATCACTGGCACAGTTGTCATTCAGGTTAAAGATGAGAATGATAACTGCCCAGTTATTGTGAACCCTGTGCGGACTGTGTGTTCAGATGCAAAATTAGTTGATGTTACGGCTCATGATTTGGATGGTTACCCCTTCAGTTATCCCTTCAGCTTTACTGTCATTGATGAGCCAGAAGGGACAGCAAAAAATTGGATAATTGCATCTGGAAATGGTAAGAAAATGTTTTTTTTAATTACTTTCAGTTCTTTGAAGTCCTAAGGTCATAATTTATTAATTCCAGTCAGACTGACAGTTTGGCTGAGTGAGACCAATAGAGCAACCCTGTATATGGAGTCAGGCATTAAGACCATATGTTGCATTCTGCTCCCTTTTCTCTAAAGGTTTTAAAAGTCCAGACATGTTGTCTGGCCTCTGGGGTGTGTTGCCTTCCTTCAGTTTGACCATCTTTGTCTGGCTTGATACCCTATATGTGATGACCAGGATTTCATGAATAATGCTAGGAACAAGCTGTCCCTATCTTCTTATGGACAATATGCAGTGATGCATTACCTGAGCGTAGATGACAGGCTGTACACAAGCCAGCAGTGTGTCCCTGTGGCCAAAAGGTCCATGGTGTCCTGGGTGCATTAGGAAGAGCATTGCTAGCAGGTCAAGGGCAGTGATTGTGCCTCCTTGGTACAAGAGAGATGTGGAATTCCTGGAGCATCCAGGGAAGGGCAACAAAGATAATTGGGACTTGAGCATCTCTCTTATGAGGTCAGGCTGAGGGAGCTGGGCTGTTCAGCCTTGAGAAGAGATGCCTGGGAGGAGACCTCATTGACATCTATAAGTATCTGATGAAGGGAGAGTGTCAAAAGGATGGAGCCAGGCTGGTGCCAAGCAATAGGACAAGAGGCAATGGGCAGAAACTGATGCTCAGGAAGTTTCCACCTGAATACTAGGAATTCTTTACTGTGCTGTGACTTTGCAATTGGAACAGACTGCCCAGAGAGAGTGTGGAGTCTCCCTCAATGGAGATACTCGACAGCTGTCTGGAGGCAATCCTGTGCCATGTGCTTCAGGATGACTCTGCTYGAGCACGGAGGTTGGGCCCAGTGGAGATGCCCCACTGTGGTCCCTCCCAACCTTAATCAGTCTGTGATCTCCTGCCTAGTTAGTCCTTGACATGACATAGCCACAGGAGCAGGTGTTTGGTTGGCTCCTGATCTCTTTCTGTGGCCTACAAGAGATTAATCTCCTCAAGACTGAAGCTGTTTCTTTGTGAGTTCAGCCTTTATCTATCCAGATGACATGGTTGATGCTATACAGGTGATTGGGCTGTCTTCAGTGCTGTCTCTGGTCATGTGAAATTTCACAGTTATTTGAGGCTGCAAGTGAGCATGGCTGCTCACTTACCAGCATGATTACTTGATCAAATTCACCAATTATTTGATAAAAATAAAAGCACATATACTGTAGCATCAGCTAATTAAACTTAGTTCCATTGCATTGGCTGGGCTTTACTGGAGGGGATTTGGTGGAAGACTGTAACAGTGGTATTTTAGTTAGTTTACAGGAGTCCATTTTCTCTCCGCTCACTCCTTCTTTTTTTTTTTTTTTTTTTGTGTACCTAAATTCTCTCCACTTTCCCCACAGAAACCAAGTTCATAAGATACTACCAGGCATTCCTCCCCTTTTTTTTTTTTTTTTTTCTTTAACCTCCCTCCACTTCTGTCTCAGACACCAGCGTACAGCTGGTACCACAAAACCTGAAGCCGGGCAGAACTGAAGTTCCCATGCTAATAAAGGATTTCCAAGGGGTCAGTTGTGCTCTGCCACAGTCTCTGCAGCTGACTGTTTGTGAGTGTACAGATGATGGTGTGTGCCAGGAGAGGTTTGTTGGAGCGAAGTCAGTGGGTCTGGGACCAGCAGCAGTTGCACTAATCATCTTGGCATTTTTACTTTTGCTGCGTAAGTAATTGTTTCATGTTATCTCAGAAGCGCTGTAATGTAATGTATGTGGTCTGCAAAGCATCAGGAAAGAAACAATCCAGCTCCTAGGTTTTATCATCTTGATACATTCTGTGTAAACTCCTAGTCTTGTGGAGGTCATGGCAGATCCCCAGCTAATTTTGGTAATATGAGCATTTCACCCTCAAAGGATTTCAAGCTGTGCATTTTAAAATTAATATCAACAACTTTTAATATTTGTTTATGGTGCAGTAAATAACTCATGGGGAACCAGTGAAGAATGCTTTTGGTATTCTGAGATGTCCCCAGGTGAACCCTAGCTCTTCCTACTCAAACCACAGCACATTCTCCACTGTCTTTTCTGTCACTGCAGATTCACTGCCTTGCTCAGAGCAGCATGTGACATTGTTCTTTGGTGAGATAAAATAAAAGAAAAATAAGAGTATTTATAATTCTGCTGTGGCCAGGTGTAGCAGTTCTGCATTTAAACTCCCAATAGTTTATTGCTTGTGCTGGCAACAATCTAATTGTGATAAAACAAAGTCCATGCCACAGGAATAATATTCTCTGCTTCTGAAACTGGGTTGTTTTGAGTCCCCCAGGCAGCACTCTAGGCATGTCAAAGGAGCAGTGAGGTGGAATTTACATGACACCATGTTGTTATCTGGTAGTAAAAGAGGAGGAGTTAGAAATGCTGAGGTTGTACAGTGATAGCCAGGGCTTGGAATTGGTATATGAGATCTTTGATAGAAGTACAGGTACAGACATGTGTGGCCATCTGCAGGATTGAGGCCCTGATGTGTTAGTTGTCAGTTTGCTCTCTTGGAAACTGGCCTCGGCATAGGCTTCTAGGAAATGCCTTGAGTATTTGGGAACCTGTCTTCAGTCCTTGCCAGCCCTCATACTGATCACTAGCTCATTAAAAATACATTTGGGTATGAGAGCTGGCCAAACTTACAGGGGCTGTAAGCATGCTAAGGTCCTAATAACCACACAGTGAATGGCAACCTTCTGTTTCCCTGTAGTTGTTCCACTGTTGCTGCTGCTGTGTCCGGGTGGCTTGGGAGCCAAGGGATTTGGTGGAGCAAAGACGTTTGCTGACATACCAGATCACAGTGAAGCGATGCTGCGCCAGTGGAACAGTGAAGGAGCAGCTCCTGAGGAGAAGGCATGTATCCCCAATAGCCTTTCTCTTTGATTTCTATCCCAGTGTTCAGTTTGGCACCTAGGGCCTCTGCCACACTACAGGTGGATATTTCGAAGCTCTACAATACATGAACAACACATGAACATTAATCAAAATTTAACAACACACGAACATTAATCAAAATTAACTCTGTGAGGCTCAGCAAAGGATGTGTGGGGGATGACTTCCTCCAGCAGCTGTAGAAAAAACAACCATAGCACTTAAATCCCAAAATATAGGGAAAGCAATCAAGCAAATGCTGATCATATCTGAGCAGAAGATCGGACTGTGGGAAAAGCGTTGAACCAATAGAGAGTGAAATATTTGCATTTGCAAGCCTGGAATGCTCTGCAACCCTTTGGGAGCATGATAAAGCAGCAAAATAATGGGTTATAATGCTGAGCTTCCCTTCATTGATTTGAAGTTTCAGACTGTTTTAAATCACTTCTCTGTGTATTTTCTTTTTGAAACAGAGGAAATCCCTTAGTAAAAAAGAAAAAGGCAGAAAAAGTGCAAATCTGCAGAGGGAACAGTAAATACCAAGAGAAATTTGCTCTTTGTTGCTATACTACAAAACAAGGTTTTCAAAAAAAAGGCATGACACTGACATGCTTTTGCACAATAACAGAAACAGAAGGTTAAAGACTTTGATTTAGGGCCAATACTCGCACCAAATTCTTGTTAAAAGATAATTAACAAGCCAAACTGCTAGAAGAAAAAAAAAGGGCCAGACAGCGCCACAAAAGTGGCAGGCAGTGCATACTTCCCCACTTAGTGTCTGAAGAGAGCTGGGCAGAGGTTTTCTTGGAGCAGCTAAGCTCCCTAGAGTTTTGCAAGCCTATTTTTGGTGGTTTTTTTTTTAATTTTCAATCCTCCGAGTTTCAAGAAAACAATGATCTATAGAAACATTTCCATAAACCTTCTTGGCAATACATTTGTGGAAGCTGCACCCTGTTTCAGGAGGCCTTTTACTCTTTGCAGCAACATGTATAAGTGCAGATTCAAACAAGTCATAAGGCAGCACCCTCCCTGTTCCCACCCAGCCCCACTGCTGGTTTGGTGAGTTCCATGTGCTAGACAGCAAAGCTTTCATGTCACATCTTAATTTGTCTTATTTATGTAGCCAGTGCTAAGCTTCATTCCACCCACTGCACTTGGGAACGTGAAAGGAGGAACAACAGCAGCGGCAGCCGGAGCAGCAGCAGGAATGAGTGGAGAAGGAGCTCTAATAGGAGCAGGCAGCTCTGTCTCTCATGTAGGAGAGCATCACAACACCATTACCAGGGAAAGATGGGAAGAGCAAAGGCATCTTCTTTCTGCTACTGACTATGGAGCCATGGCAGCTGGAGCAGCTGAGGGCATGGCAGGTGTGGATGGGAAGACAGTCGTGTCTGGAGGAGGAGTTGCTGTGGGAGCGGCTGGAGCCATGAACGAAGAATTCTTAAGAGACTACTTCAATGATGTAAGCATATGACCCAAAAATAACAGTATTTTAATGTTTGCACTTAGCATTGTGAAATATCATGTTATAACTGACAGAGGTAAGTAGATATGTAGGTATAAACAGTCCTGATATTGTGCACATGGAGTTGGGGGCATTAAGGATTTTTGGATTGGCCGCGCTTGGAGTGGGACTTGGAGTGTGACAGTGTTCACTGAAAGCTTGCAAGACCACACAAATAGACCTTTCTCTCAAGGGAGGTTTTTGTGGATGGGATCCAGAATATTCAGCAATAGCCTAGGAGTGCCTTACCCGGGAAAAAGCCCTGAGAAAGACTGTGTGATCTAAATCTCAGGGACTTAAGAACATGAAACTGATCTCTAGGGAGGCACCTATGGCTCATCATGAGTCACAGCTCCAAACTTTACCACAGAGCATGTTTTTGGAAGATAAGCTGAAGATGTCATACACCAGTGGGTGGGGCTGCATTTTCAAAGTAGCTGATGCAGTGAGTGGTGCTGACTTGTCTGTTTGCCCAGCAGCCTGGGTAAAGGGCCATTCATCAAAAGTGTATGAGGCATATGTTGCAATCCCCCTTTTTTTTTTTTTTTTTTACTGGCCTAACCATTGGCCAGTAGGTTGTTCCTACTTGTTGAAGCTACTTCTCTTCGTGTTACACACATCATTAGTCCTTTGGCTGGTGAGCTCCTTGTAGTGAAAGTTTGACTTTCATGCACCATCACCTGTACGAACAAAATGTATTCACACCCTGCAACTGGCAGCTGATGTGGTTTTGCAGGGGAGTAGCTTTGCAGATTTCAATCACCACCTCAGGCCAGGGAAGGATTTGAGCTTTAGGTACTTGTATGTCTCAGAGTGCTCTAGCCACTGGTCTCCTAGGTGAACAGATGCAAAAGTAGCAATCTCCTTTTCTTCCACTCTTTGTGACATATCTTTAAGCATAACTTCCTGATGAAATCTGCAGGAGGGAAATCATACTCAGCATCCATTCTGGGAGGCTAAAACATCTCAGATTAGGGGTGAGGAAACAGACAAGTAACCAAACCAAATTGTTTCAGCTGCTGATTTTTGTGGCAGAATCTTGCCTACTTCCAGGATCAAATGCAGATAAACATGCAGAGTCAAATTGGGTCTGGATATATAGCACATTACACCGAAGCCTGAGCTAATTTGAAGTCCAGAACTTCAAATGTGGCAGAAAGGTGGTTCTGAGCACAAGCCAGGAGCCATATTAGATAAAGCTGGTTCAGCAGGCCCAGAGGATTTGGCTGTCTTCACTTTKGGAACTGGAGCTGATGCAAACACATACACGGATATTGGTGCAGCACCGCAGCAGCTCCATGGCAGACACTGCTTTCAGATTGAGCTGACCCTGTAAGCACTGTAGCCAGAACTTGTAAGCCCTCCTTGTCACCAGGTAGCTTGCAAAGAGCCTAAGAATTTATGTGATGAACTGTGCATCCATGCTTTACCAATCCATTTAACTTTTTGTGTCCTATTGGGCATCTTGGATGTGATCCTGTAGTCTGTGGTAGTGAAAAGGGCCGTGGTAGGTGAAAACATGTCAGCATGTACTCAGTAAATGTTTGTTTAAATGTTAGGATAGTCTCAGAAGTAGTCTTGGTGTTCTCCCACAAAAACCTAGTTAGAGGTGAAGTTCATTCTTCATGACTGTGAATCAGTATCACAAGTGGCACATTTACTGGAAGGAACAGCAGCAGGTGGTGATGGTATCCAAGGCTTTAAATATAATCTTGGATTTTTCTTCTCATCAAGTGTACTGTCAAGTTCAGACTAATTTCAAAAAAGCAAAAAAACACGGTAGGTACAGCCCTCACTTGGTTGACAGTTTCTGTGGGATCAGTTCAATTTCTTATTTCAACCTTTGTTGAATTTGCTGAATTGTCCAAGTATTTCTGATTTTTCAAAATCCCTTAGCCTAGAACTGCCATTAATGAACTTTTGCTTGCTTTTGTTTTCTGTCTGCAGAAAGCTGTCTCTTTTGCGGATGAAGATGAAGAGCAAGCTGCAAAAGACTGCCTCCTGGTTTATTCCCAGGGAGAATCAGGCTCTCCTCACGGCTCTGTTGGCTGCTGCAGCTTTATTGAGGGGGATCTTGATGACCATTTTCTTGATGATTTAGGAGACAAGTTTAAGACTCTAGCAGAAATATGTATAGGTAGACCGATAAACATGAAAGACAGTGGCTACAAGAACGAATCAGGTTTTGGTCTTAGTGAAGCAAAGTCACAGTTCTTACATCAGCAAAATGCTTCCACCTCTGAACAAGCCTTTGCCTCAGGCAGTGGTGTCCAGTCCATCCCACCCGTTCACACAGGCAGTAGCACAGGAGAAAGCACCCTGTCCAAGGAGGTGGTCACAGAAACAACCTTTTCATCATCCCACTCTGGGCAGCACAGTGCCCAGCACCTCCCCACAGGCCACGCGGAGAGCAATGTCACCGTGACGGAAACATCCTATTCTGTGGGGGCTCCTGCCCGCTCAGCCCCTGTCTTTTTAGACCCCCAGTTTAAGGAGAATGTAGTGGTGACAGAGAGGGTGCTGGCACCTGCATCGAGCATTCAGGGCATGGTGAAAATCCCTGATTTGCCACATGGAAGTAACGTGGTGGTTACAGAAAGGATGGTGAAGTCGGCGGGTGCAGGGCCAGGAGCCCTGACAGTTCAGGATCTTCCCGACTCCTCGCAGTATGTCGTGGTGAGGGAGCGAGAGAGGGTCCTTGTGCCTGCTGCAGAGCAGGGCTCGCTCAGCTTCCCTGCTGTGACAGAGGAACGCAGCGCAGTACTGAATGAAAGGGTGGTGACCACCTCGGGGCTGCAGAGCAGAGCTGATCAGGCCACAAGTGCCAGCTCAGGAAGGCAAGAGTGTGCTCTGATCACAGACTCCCCACTTAACCTTATGGGCTCTGACTCACAAGGGCCGTCTCCTGCCAGTGCCACACTGAGCAAGTCTTCCAGGGTCACCAAATACAGCACAGTGCAGTACACTCGCTCATAGCCTGGCTCCGTGCAGGGGTGGCAGTGTCCAGCACCCTTCTGTCTGCATGCATCCTGCCTTGGGCTTTTCCATAAGATCCAAATTTGGTGGAGCTTCCAGAACGACATGTACTCATTTGCACTAGTTTGTATAAATATGGATTATATGACCAGGAAGCAAGTAAGGAAATCTGGTGTTGTTACATTGGCCTTTAAAATGGAAAGATGTGGGAAATACTTTTTTTTTCCTGGTTTGCTGGTGGTTTTTATTGCTTTTTATTATACAGATAGTGAATAATGCCACATAACTAAAGCTGCATAATTATTGGAAAACAGGAAAAAAGTCTCCAGTCTAGTGATGGATAGTAGCCTGCAAAGCACAAGTAAAGATTTTGGTCTTCTATTGAGTGTATCTGAAGTCCTCCTGTGAGGGCAATCAGTTTCTCATTGTGTGTTTGCTGTTGTGTTGTGGGCCATGGTATCTCCTCCTGAGCCTTGCAGAAAATCTTCCTGAGAAGCCCTGGCCACCAAAGCTAGTATGCCTTCCAAGCAGTGGTGTTGATCACCTGAAGGGATGTCACAATTTCAGGTAATCAGAATTTGTAAGTTAAGCGATCAATGCTTGCGTGTTACCACAGCAGTTAAGGAGAGCAAGCAGCAAAAAAGCTAAGAACTGCAATTTTTCATTACCTCAGTCTAAAAGTTCCATTACTTGGTGTGGGCCTACACTGACATGGACAAGTAAGCATTTGCATCGTGCACGTTTCTCACTTTATTTAACTTATGAGAAACAGCCAAGGCTTACCTTAGCCTTAGAGCCAGAGATTCAGTCGGTGGCTTTGTTAGCGAAGTTTATGGCCCTTGGACATCTGTAGGATCTAATTTACAGGTGCAGTTTGGTATTTGGAATTTGTTCTGGAACTCACAGACATAGAAGTCAGCCTTGTGTGTGTGAGGTTCCGCTGGTTTCAGTACCAGAGCTCAAGTGGCTGGTATAGTGCTGTGTAATGACAGCTTCCCTTGGCTGTGACAAGGTAACAGAAAGCTCCCTTTAGGTCTGCAATATTTGAGCTTACTTTGCTTTCCTTGAAGTTTATGTGGTAAAAGCATGAGACAGTACTGCACTGTTTGGCAGTATGTGTGTATATATATATATATGCGCATATAAATATTTGTATGCTGTTTGGAACATTCTGAAGTTAATTTTATACAGGAAAAATGCTTTACACTCCTTATGTTTTCTGAGTAGAAGTATTTTAAATGATGCGTAGGTAGTGTGTTTGTCTCATACCTATGAAATCAGCAAATTGGTCATAAGGTACTGCAAAGCCCATGGACCTGCAGAACTTTCAGGTTGTCTCCATCTCCTGGAGTTTTCCTGCAGCTGCAGTGTTATGTTTTCCACTGATATGTTCTGCCTTTAGCTGGAAATGCTCTCACTGTGTTTAGTTTTACTAATAGTAAAAGTTGCTTCAAAAACATAAATACATAAACTAGGAACCGTGGCTGTGCTCAACTGTGACAGCTGGGCCATTATGGTAAGTGGAGCGGTATTTTCAAACATACCAGACTCCCTGCTTGCTTGGACCTATTGGTTATTTATCTCTTACACTACATTTTTAAAATACACGTATTTATTTCTGAGCAAAGCTGCAGTTCCAAGTGGTCACCACTCTTCTGACTTTCTGATACAGTATCTTTGTGGGTTTATGTAATCTTGAAATAAAGAACTCTACTGTATTTTTTAAATTCTTCATTCAAACAGCTACCCCAGTGAAAACACTGGCTTTCCTACTGCAAATAAAGAGTTTAAAGATAGAATGAGGACAGAGATTGCCCAAACAGCCTCAAGGAATACCTGAAAGATGCAGAGGTAAAAACGTTGGTGTCCTGCTATAACTTAAAGATTCTGACAAAAATGTGAATTCTGCCTTGTGTTTAAGTGCACTAAATTCTGTACTAACTTGATGTGAGAGAACAGCATCCGCACCATAAATTTACTGGGCTTTGAGTCAGACCCTTCAAGTCAGTTTGTACTTCCAGGCAATGTGTCTAGAACAGTCTCAGTTTTATAACATATTAAAACATGCAGTTGTTAACATCCAGGAGAAGAGGTAAGAGTGTAATGTTTGTATATAAACTTCTTTCACAGATCTGCTTGTAAAGAGTCTATTTGAATAGATTTGGTAAGAGCAAGTCTCCATTATTTGACTTAGACTTGTACCAAGGCTGCAGCTGCTATCAGCATATCAGCATGTGTTAATGCTGGCAGAACATCCATCAGATTAAGTCACTCACTTCTAATGGAGCTGTGTTTTGTAAACGATAGTGACTGGTGGGAGGAATGTACAGACCCAAATTAATGGAAGTTCCTGGTTAGCATCTGACTACTAGATAACCCCGGGAGGGGGACTAGCGCCAGACACTTATCTTTGTGAGAGATGCCTTGTTGTGACTTCAAAAGGAAAGCAAAGTCTGTAATTTTCTTATCTAACAATAATAGAGCACAGTTATGCTGAAATGCCAGCATGACAGGGATTAGATCCATGCTGCTTTCTGTGATTTATGTTACCTGTGAATCTTGGTAAGTATGTTGGACTCCGTGAGCATGAGCCATCCACAACAAGGATGCAGCTTGTGTCCTGCATACCCACAAGGAAGTATTTCTGTGTCATCCCTCAGTGTCTAGTTGGAGCTAGGTTAGGCTTTGAAAGACAGTATAATCTTTTCCAGACTCCATTCTTTCCTGGGAATTTGCCCATAGTCCGCCATCAAAGGTTTAAAGCTTGTCAGGGTTATCAGCAGTAAATCAGTTTTGAAAAAGTTAAGTAAATCAGTTGCTATCCCTAGGAGAGTGATAAGTGTTTATGGCCTTGAGGCATCTCAAAAATGCATCACTCCTTCAGTGTGCACTGCAGTGGTGGAGCCGGTGGTGCCTGCTGTCTCCTCTGCTGGCCCCTTCTCCTTCCCGGTGGCCTTTGAGCTTCCAGGGAGCTCAGAGTGCATTGACAGCCATCTGTCCTTACCTTATGTGCAGGCAGGTTGGCCTCTGCCTGCTGCTCATGCAGGCTTTCAAAGCACACAGAGTTTGCACTGTTTCAAGGTAGCTTTCCAAGGCCCATGTGCAGGGAGAAGCAAGGCACTGGGGGTTACTGAAGGCGCAGAAATGGCTTCCAGACATGGGAAAAGCTGAGAGGTCTGTTAGGAAAACCTTCCACAGGCATCTTTGGGTGGCTGCTGCTACAAAGATGGGGTGTTGGATGACAAGGACTTTTGGCATGATCCGGGAGGGGCTCAATGTTGAATTGTAACAGGACCACACTCATCTGAGGCAAAATGATGGATTAAGGTGACTGTATGAGGAGAAATGGTGTTCTGCTTTCCCTCTATAGACAGCAATCACTGAATAAAAAAAAWTTTGTGGGGCAGGGCCCTGATTGCCCAATAAGCTGTGCCCACTGCCCCAACCCTCTGGTGTGACTCGTGAGAGTCACTGCCAGGAAACCACTGCACATATGGAGCCAGTGTGGCTCCTGAACCATACAAAGTGGTTGCAGTCACCAGCTCCCAGTTTCTCCTTGTGGCCTCACCCCAGGAGCCAGCACTGCAGGTGCTCAGGTCTCCCCACCACCTCATATTGCTCAGCACCCTGGCAGCCAAAAATGAAATGCAGAGCTGGATATCTGCTCCCTGTTGTGTGGGGCTGTTATATGGGGAAATTATCCTCATTTTTACAGCAACCCATTCATGGAGCCATAGAGGCTATAATGAAAGGGGACGTGACAGTGGGGCCCACAGCTGAAAATTGTATTTCTGTGTAATTCAAAGCAAATTTTTTATATACCAAATGGTGAAACCTCTAACATTATCTTGTATTTGTTAGGGAAGCCAAGGGATAGAGGGATTCACACTGAGCAGATGTTCCCCCTACTTAGTTCATTCTTTTCTGTTAGGTACTGATGTGTATGGAGTGATAGCACTGGTTTTAAAATTGCCTTGAAACTCATTTCCTTGAAATATGTAACAGAAAGTGTTTTCAGCCATATGTTAGGAGTGCATCCAGAAGGTGCTGTGGACATGCTGGAGGAAAACCGCAGGGCAAGGTTTGTTCCATTGGTGCTGGGGAAGCAGGAGGGTTTACAGCCTTCCCACCCCAGCTTCAAGCTGGTTTCTGACCTACGTTTCAAATATTTCATCAGACTATTTCTCTTAGAACTGTTATCTGTTATTTGCYAGAGCAAATAGAACTCGGAGATATCACCTCACAATGATTACGCAAAAACAGCATTGATTCCCTGGCTAATGATTACCCAAGATCTTTGGAGCATGGCTGAAGTTTAAACCCTGGGGAGAGCAGGAGTTCGAGCAGACAGTGCTGGTACCAGCTGATGGATCTCCCTCAGGCCTTGAATCCAGCATCCCAAAAAGCTGTGGGACATGGGATGGTGGCAGACACTGAGCTGCTGGAAGTAGCTGCGTGGCTGTGACATGGCACTGCACAGCAGGAGGGCACAAACCCTGGGCTGGGTACCAGGGGCAGAGCTGTGGCAGCTCAGGACAACCTCCATCCCAGCTGGGTGGTTTTTTTCCTCCTTCTCTTGCCCCTCACTTAAGTCAAGCTGGTGCCTTCCTTGTTTCCCTAGATTTCTTTCCCTTAAAAAAAAGCTCTCTGAGGCTGATTTACTTAATTATTGTTACTATTGTTATTATTATTCCCTAAATATGACCAATTACTTCTTTCTTGAAAATAACACTAAAAGCAGAGCTTCCAACTAGAAGTGATTATGTACTTGCAGCATCAGCTTTCTGATGGAGCCAAATTGCATCTCCCAGGTGATGCATCTCACCTGATCTATCACACACCTGTCAGTGGCACAGCTAGTGCTGATGGACAGATTTGCCCTGTGTGCCCTGCTTTGCTATTTATCAAATAAATATCAAATGTATTACACTTCTGTAACCAGCAAGCTTGATTTTTACAATGGCAGAAAAGATAGAAAGCCTCTCACACCCTTATTGAATCAGAGTCCCAGGAGAGGTACTGTCAGAATAATAGATCTGTTAATGAAAAGTTTCCTTGACATCAATTTCTTAGTTTTGTGGGAACAAGGTGGGAGAGATGAAATACAGATCCGTACAAATATTTGATTTTTCATGGTCCTGGTAGCTTGGAACTCCCTATTCTCTGCCTTACTGGAAAAAAAATATTTTTCCCTAACACAAACAAACCAGACCATACCAGTCAGGATTCTGTGTGAGGTTTTTCAGCAAGTGAGGTTTTTCATCTCTTTAAGCAAGCAAGCAAATTACACTTAGTGTCAGATGGGTTAAAAAAAATGCTTCAAATACCTCTTTCCAGGTGGTGCCAGTGGAATTGGTTAGCAGTTGAGCTTCCTGTATTTTGGATAAATGGCTGTCACCTGGGGCCAATGAAGTCCCTACTACAGCAGGTAAACAAGTTGTAACAGATCTCAAGGACGTGTCCTGAACAAGGAGCACAAGGGTCATTCTCACACACCCCTGTTCTTTGAATTAATGAGCATTTAAATATTTGATACCATGTGAAGCAAGTGCAAACAGAGTGACCTTACAGCACCCTTGTTGTTAGTGAGGATGCTCTTATCAAAGAAAGGGAAGATAGAATGGAACTGAACAAGGTCTTCTCTCACATGAAAATACCCCTTAGAACTTGCTGGTCAAGTCAACCATCATTATAAACTGATAAATTTCCTGGCTCACTCTGCTTGTGTTACTTTAAAAGATTAGTTCAAAACGTTTGTGAGACATATAGGATAAGATTTTTTGAAAGATAAGGTTAAAATAAAAAAAATTATCTGCCTTTTCCATTGTCGTCTTCTCCTTTCAAATTCAAGAAAATTCTTGCAAACCGGTGTCAAATTAAAAGAATGTACAAGTACAGTAACACAGGAACTGGGAAAGCAGCCATAGTAAAATTTGATTTGTAAATTAATCCAGGTCAGTATAGAAGTGTAGTTGGCTGTTTAAGGATTAAGGAATTATTTTGAAGGAGATAATTAAATGAAAATTCTAGTAAAAAAATCATAAACTTTCAAGACACCCACAAACACACTTATAAGATGTATTTCAGTGTATCATTTTCCAAAGATCTCACCCCTTTAGTGTGATCCCCTTTCTACAAATCACACTAATAATTTTTAGTGCAGTCTGGCATCCCACCATACTGCTTTTGGCTGGGATAGAATCAATTTTCTTTGTGGAGCACCTGTGGGGCTGCTTTTCATTTATGACCAGAACAGTGTTGCTAACACAGGGATGTGTTAGTTATTGCTGAACAGCACTTGCAAAGTGTTGAGGCTTTTTCTGCTGCTCACATTGTCCTGTGAGCAAGCAGGATGGGGGTGGGCAGGGAAGAGACTGAGCCAGGACACCACATCCACAGTGTAAAATCCAAAGGGAAAGGCAGAAATGATGCTGTCCCAGAGTGTCTTCAATTATTTCTCAGATATCCTATTCAGGTTTTTCACTGAGAAGGGGTATTCTGACCTATGACAAAAGAATACTTTTGAAGCACATGAATAGCACAAAAACATTCTTGATATGATGTGGTCTGAGGAGCAATAAATAATTTGAGGTAGAAAGCCTCCAAGCAGTGAGGTTCTGCTGTAAACAAAATTGGAGGCTCTCTTACTGCATCATCTGAAGTTTAAGATTAGCAGAAAAGGACAATGTGACAAAATATGTATCAGGATATTGTGTGGAAGAAGAGAAGCTGTTACTTTTTAAATTGTTTCTGGAAGAGAATGTGCTGGACATACTGCTCAGTCTGAGTTTACAAAATTATCTGCTGTGTGTTAGGGAGAAATACTCTGTGAGGAATGCTTGCTGCACTGGAAGGAATTTGTACCACAAATAAATCAGCAGTGAGTACCACCAGGGCTCATTTCGGAGAGAGCCTCCTTTGGAAGACCCTGCCCCTCAGATAACCCCTCTTTGTTTCTCTCCCACATCTACCTTTTCCTGCTGTGCCCTACAGCCAGATTAAAGGATCAACAGGAATTGGAATACTCCACAATGCTGCCTACTCATCCAGCAGACTGGGTGGTTTTTTGTTTCAAGGAGTTGGAGTTTGACAATATCTAAGTGCATTAAGTTTGTCTGCAGAGCATTAGAAAATAAATCCAGGCTTTCAAAAGGAAGGGAAATGGAAATCTGCCTTCAGTATATATATTTTTTGTTTACTTTGGTAACAAAATTATTTTTTGGGTAGATTCTTTTTATTATGCTTGGCTCTGTCTACCACCACAGATAAGGTTCTTTATCACAGCAACAGAGGAATGGCTGACATTTTTCCTGGTGTCAGTCAAGAGAAAATAAAAGAATTGGTTTGTTATCTTTATTGCCAACAGATGACCAGCTGCTTTCCAGGAGACACCAAAGGCATAACACATTTCACAAAGCAGAACCATGAAATCTTTCCTTCATGGAATTACAGAGTTTTTAGGGCTGTAAAGGATCTCTGGAGATCATTTTGTCCAACCCCCCTACCAAGGCAGGGTCATCTAGAGTAGGTGACAAAGGAATGTGTCCAAGTGGGTTTTGAACATCTCCAGAGAGGGAGACTCCCTGACTTTCCTGGGTACCTGTTCCAGTGCTCTGCCACCCTCAATGGAAAGAGGTTCCTCCTCATGTTGAGGTGAAGTGTCTTGAGCGTTAGTTTATGGCCTTTCCTCCTTGTCCTGTGTCTGGGCACTGAAAAGGGTCTGGCACCAGCCTCTTGACACCTGTCTTTAAGATATTTATATGGGTTAAGAAGATCCCCCCTCAGTCTTCTCTAGACTAAACGGGTCCATGTCTCGCGTCTCTCCTCATAAGAGAGATGCTCCAGACCCCAAATCATCTTTGTGACCCTCACTGGACCCTGTCCAGTAGCTCCTTGTCTCTCTTGCACCGAGGAGCTCAGAACTGAGCACAGCACTCCAGATGTGGCCTCACTAGGGCCCACTAGAGAGGGAAGGTCACCTCGCTCAACCTGCTGGCCGCGCTCCTCCTGGTGCGCCCCGGCATTCCATCGGCCCTCCTTCTGTGCGGGAAAGCTCCTGCCCCACTGCCTCGGAAACGAAACCAAACCAACAAACACAGCAACAGCAAGAAGTATTTTTCCTAGAATTGGAGGACAACGCCCAGGGATGTGAGGAGGAGGCGAGCAGCGCCCGGGGCCGCCAGGTGGCAGCCCGTGACCGCGTGTCCCCCGCCTGCCGGGGATGCGGAGGGTGACACGGCGACAGCGGAGCCGGGTGCCACCGACACCTCTGGCAGGGACGGGCAGCGGAGCGGCCGCAGAGCTGCCCCCACGCCCCACGCCACTGTCGGTGACACCGCTGCGGCCTCGTTGCACCTGAAAGGTTTTTGGTTCGGTTGCAAACACATCATTAGTGGCACTAAACTGTGGCCGGCTGGGCTCGGTAAAGCCCATGGGAACTCAGGACTAGGTCCTGGGCTGCAGCACAGCCTCTTTCTTCTAGTGCTTGCTTTCATGTCCGTGACAAATCCCTTCCAAATAATAACCATTTTTTTCCAGGTTTGTCATTGATCTCTTAAATAAGATGTTCTCTGGCAACATATCAGCACATTCCTGCTCTCAATAAATGAATCCCTTAGGACTCCCCTACAGCATTTTCCTTTCAGAGGTTTTGACGCATGCTGTAATGAAAAGAGAAACAATACACAGCCTGATTAATAGAACTACAGCTAACAAAGAGTGCCCTGCGGGATCAGCCCTCAAATCATCAAGTAATGCCAGAGCAACGTCTCCATCCCCATTTCCATCACTCTTTTTCTTCTCAGCTTTGCACAGTTTTAACCAGAGATAGCGCTACTCATGTGCTGGGCTTAAACAGGTGATGAGTCAAGCTACAGGAGGACACAAAAAAGCATCCCAGCACTGCAGTTCACTGTGAGGTGGCTTCTGTATGGCTATCACTCTAAATCAAAAGGAACAACCTATCAGTGACAGCTTTAGCAAGGGACCTGTTATGGATGTTGATGTATGGTTTTTTTATCAGCAAAAATTAAGAAGCGGTTGATAAAAAATATTGCACAACATGGCTCAGAATGTCCCCTCAGAAAAAAAAAGAAATTGTTATGTGCTTTGCAATAAGGTATGTTTTCCACCCCTTTTCTCTGTTCATGCGTTATATTTTTTCCAGAGAAATAAGTTTTTTCTTTATCAGTGCTTCTTTCTTTTTCCACCTCACTATTCTGGAAGATTTGTGAGAGGATACTAACCTGACCCAGGGTCAAAACTAGACCCTTTTTGCTGTGAAGGCAGTATTGTGTTTGCTTCATCAGGGTTCTCTAGGTAGTTTCCTCAACATCTAGGCAGGGACACCATGAGAGGATCCATAAATTTCTTTTCCTTGTGAGCAGAGCTCAGCCTGGCATTGTGTCAGGCAAGTGTCATTCCAATGGGAGTTTCTGTGAATCTGGGGGAACATTTGTAATTACAAGGTGAGGGATAAATTAATCATCCTGTCATAACTGAATACTCTAGCAAACAGCAAGGCTGACATAGTCCTAGTAATTTTTTTTTCATGGGTACAAGCAATTTAGTGTTTTATAACTCTGGTTGAAGTTGGAGTTTAGACTGCAGATGACTAACCACAAAAACAGCAGGTTGTCTGTAGGAATGAAAAGAGAATGCTCTCTATTTTTGAAGAGTATTTTTCTTCCTTCCAAAATGACTTCAGAAGAAAGGGGCCTACCAGGTACTTCACGATATTTTTTTTTTCCCCAAAAGTTGGCCGCTCATGGGGTCAGCAATCACAAGCTGTATATCACTGCTCAGAAGTACAAGCTGGTTCATCTGCCTGCTCACTTCTCTGGTTTCCACCATCTCCACGCAGGAAGCTCTTCCAGACCCTTACTTCTGGAGTGGCCATGGGCACTGCCATGATGATGTCAATGCTACCTCTTCAGACTGAAATTCAAAAACACTGTGTCTCAGATTATAATTTGTTTGGATGAGGAAAGAAAGGAAGTAACATCCTGTCCTCATCCAGGATGCGGTGCCCAAACCTCAAGGGCAGCAAACACCTCCTGCATTTTGCCAATTCCCTTCTTTGAGTCTGAAGGAGACCCATAATATACGTGGGAAAAATCTGTTCTGGTGTAGGAGCGACAAAGGGAATGTTTTCCCTGTGTTTGAGCAGCTGATTCATCCCAGCAAGAGGAGGTCCACTTTTGGACCCACTGCTCTAGGCAGTAGCTACCCTGAGGTAGCTGAGCTGAAACTGATCTTAGTGAAAAGGTGTCCTGCTTGGAAACAGCACAGTTACCTCCAAAGAGAAATTACATGCAAAGCTACAGCAGAGCGGCCTGACAGGAGAATTACACAAGCTCTTCAGAAAAAAAGGAGAGTGTATATTAATTCCATCTAAAATTTGAGACCAAAAAACCCCAGTGTTTCCTTTGCAAAGAGTTCTGTAAAACAGGATGTCCAGCAAACCCAGTCTTGAGTAGGCACAGGGGCAGCACATGTTTAATGTCAGTTACAGTTTAAAACACAGAGAGTGACTCAGAAAATATTATTTCAGCCTTGTTTGTTCTTGAGTTGCTGCTTCCCTTGGAGACTTGAGCATAAAACTTTGAAAATACTAGGCCCCTGTAAAGCAGGTATATTGAACTGCCAACAGATTTACTTTTCTAGACATTGCTGCCTTCTGTTTCCCTGTTTTATTTGTATGACAGTCTGGGGCCATCACCACCTGAAAGCATATCCTCTCTCCCTGCACACAGCCTTCCCCTCGGTTGTTTTCGCAGCTCTTGTTTTTCACCATCCTTTCATGCCATTTCTTCCTTTTACTTGAATTTATGCCAGGTGATTCCTCCAAACATCCCCCTTCCTTGCTCCTGTTAAATGCTTAGTTCATGTTCTTTCCTCCTGCTCACTTACAGAGACGGGGCCCCACACAGCTCTGTCCTTCTGTCTCCTGTTCCTTGCATGATTCTCCCTGGTGCAGTTTTTCAACTTAAAATAATCAAAAAATTTTCCTCCATAAGGAGGCCTTTGCCCCTCACACTTGTACTATGAATGTAAGTGCTGTGTACTACCCCCTTCTCACAGCTGACAAACTACATCTCCTTCCCAGACTTCTCCTTCCCTTTCTGTCTGCATTCCAACATCAGCCAGATATGCTGTTTCCTGATTTTTCTGTGCTCTTTCCCCTGTGTTCCCCTCAAAACCCACTCTAAACAATTTCTGCCAGAGGTTCACCCTTAACTATTAATAATTACCTCAGCCACTCAGGATTGTGTCTTCCTCCACTTTTTGATGCTGCTTGGCCACTTATGCCTGAGACAGTGGAACATATAGCTAGGAAAAGAGAGAAAAAAATAGGGAATTTATCAGTGGAGGAAGCAAATGGCTAACTTCTGACAGGTCTGAACTCTTTGAACCATTTCATATACTCTTCTGCTTTCTCCCAAAATAAATAATTCCAGAACACTAGAGTAGGAATTTGGTTTCTGAGACCCCCCCTGAGAGCAGAGACCCTCAGGATACTCATGCAGGCAGAGCCACCCCAGGGTGCAGAGGCTAAGTGTGGAAAAGAAAGGCCATTTTATCAGAATCCTGATCAGACCCTGAGGATAAAAATCTCTGGAGGGATGAGGCTGAGGTAGGAGCACAGAAGCTAAAGCTCAGTTCTCAAATAAGTAACTGAAATGTATAATTACACAGGAGCACTGAATAGAGGTTTCTGTTAATCTGTGATCCGATAATCTTCTTTCATTGCCACTTAGCAACAGAATTACAAACGGAGGATGGAAAGCCAGGTTGACTTAAAATTCCTCTCCTTGCTGGGCAGAGATGAAAAAAGGTCCCTGTCTGAGCAGGCACAACAGGTTTCCCAGCTACTGGGAATAATGCCTTTCAGCACAATATAAGTACAGACACCTGAATTTCAAGTTGCCTGAAGAACAGCTCAGTTGGGCAAATAGCATTGTTTATAAGAATTAGTAAATTTTACTTGCAGAAACACAAGATTAATCCAGACACACTTGTCCACAAACTCCATTACAATCATACAACTTCAGAAGGGGGACTGTGAAAGAAGGGACCATTGGGCCAAAACTGCTGCACTGGAAATTATTCTTAACTGCTGGGTCAAACAGTAATCATCATATTTTTGGGATATCTGCAGTGTCATAGAGATGCTCAGGAGAGATGCAGGAGGGTGGTAATCTTTAGCAGTGATCCCTACCCAGAGCCACTCATTGTCCTTTCTTTGAGAGACATTTTGCACCCAACAGAGTGCCAGCATACCTGAGGTCTCTCTTAGGTTCGGTTATTTTCATAAACATCAGAAAAGAGGTAAATTTAAGTGCCTGCCACCATGCTATTTTTATCTCAGCCTCTTCTTTCCATCTTCTTCTTACCTTTTTTTTCCTTCTTTTTCTCACCTTTTTTCTTTTCCTTTACTTCTTGCCTACAGAGTTGAGCAGTCAGATAAGGCATCATCTTTTGTAGTGCTGCTGTGAGTCTGGGACAGAGAGACAGCTCAAAGACACGCTAAAAGCTGCCTAACAACCAGGCTCAGCCACATCTTGGAGTGCCTGGTGAGACTGCATGGCCTGCTTGGCATTCAGCAGATTCTTCCCATAGTCCAACTTGGATGCCTTTTCCTTTGCACGTGTCATGATCTCCAGAGACAAGACTCCTACAAGAACAGCTTCCTCCCACCTTGAGCAATTTGTTCCCTGTACTGTGGAAAGGATGGGCTTCCATCCCAGTAGTGCTGCCCAGCAGCAGAGGAGAGAGGGGAGGTATTCCAGCCAAAGGGCAACAGACCCAAGGGTGCTGTTAGAATGAAAGTTTAAATTAATATTTACATTTTAAAGGGATTGAATTTGCTTTGCTGGGTTTATCTCCAGCCAAGGACATGGCTTTTTTTTGTTTGTTTTGTTTTTACAGTAGTGTTTTGCTCTGAAACAGAGCAACCAAGACCTGCCTATGCAGACCCATGCACCCTGTTTAGGAGAGGCTCTTTGTACCACAACACGGCTCAGCTCCAGATTGCTGGAGCTCTTCATTCCCGACCAAACAAAACACAGTGGCAGGGGTCTGTCCAAGGGGCCTGCAGAGCTCCTTGGCTGCTGGGTACCATGCCATGGGCCATGGGACTGTGTCCCCTCAGGAAAGAGTTGGTCAGCAGGCAAAGAGGAGGAGCAGAATGGGGCACTCTGTTACCTCTTCTCTACTGTTTTGGGTGGCTGTGTGCAAGGAACAGCCAGAAAAGTTCTGCCTTTCTAAAGAGCCCAGGGGTGGTTTCTCAAGGCAATTATACCTATGCTGGTAATTATACCTGTGCTGGCACAAGAGCACTTATGGATTTGTGCAGGAAATAATTCCACCATCAACAAGCCAGCTGGATGTATGAGCATACAGTTTTGCTTGCATTTCAGGCAGAGGAGGTAAAAAGTTTCATAAGCCATGTATAACTCAGTGCTTTCCTGCACTGAGATCTCCCCAACTTCTGCATGGCAACCCTGGGGGTAAAAAAAAAGACAAATTGCTCAACAGAAAGGAGTGTGACTAGCAATTACACTCTTCTGCTATTTGCAGCCTTCCTCACATAATGACACAAAGAAAGAGCAAAATTAGTATGTGTTCCTCTTTTCATGTGACTTTCTGTACTTTGTGGAGAAACTTCAATAGACTCATCAAGCTGACACTAATAAAAGATCTACAGTTCTGTCTACAGTCAAATATTCCCCAGATAATAGTCGTGAGCTGGAGTTATTTGCTGGTTTTCCCCACTTCAAGCTATGCTTCTTTCATCATTTTTCAAAGACTAAAGCACCTACTTGCTGAGTATCATCTTTAAAGAAAAAGCTAAAATCTACTTTTTTACTTTTTCCTTGCCACCAGGAGCCCAATAGCTCATGATGTCAAGCTCATTGGAAATCATCAGTACAAAGCAGTAGCCAACAGTGTTGTGAAGTCCAATACTGAGGACAGAAGGAATCTTTTAAATTGCAGGAAGGAGAGCAGAATAAAGAAAGTCATTGAGAGTGCATGAGTCTTTTGTCCTCTATTGAGGGAAAATGCTAGTTAGCAAGAGTGGGTAAGGATTTTGATCTGACCTTTCAAAGCCTTTTGAGGCATCCAAGCAATTCTAAGGACTTGTCTATTTGGCCATACTTGAGAGTTTGTTAAAGCAAAATGAGAACATAAAGTGTGGCAACAGTTCTGCTAGGTGTGGACAAGCTGCTGGCCTCGATGCCTTCCCTGGCCTACATGAGAGGGATTAAAATTCTTTTGACTCATGCTTAGAGGAGAAAATCAGTGAGATGAAGGGGATTAAATGAATTTAGTTTACCAGTACATATTTCCCTAAGCTGGTTTCCTGTGGCTCCAATATTATGGGCTGTGATGCACTTTCAGGAAGACATGGGATGCTGTGCGCCGCATTGTGTAGCAGTGAAGGGACCGTAGTGCTGCCCTACAAACAGGGAGGGCACTGCCTGGCCCCCAGGATCAGATGTGGCTCCCAGATCAGCTCTGCATGAGGGCTGGGATGGCGAGGAGCAGTAGTGGTCTGATCTGGGAACTGCTGTTAGAAGGGCAGTACAGCAATGACAATTCAAACTTGACCTCCACACCTCATGAGAGTGAGGAGTGAGAATAATTCTCTGATAGCTCCATCCTCATCCAGCACCATGGATCGCTCCACTTACAGAGTGGGTTTTTTTTTAAATGCTTAAAATCACTATGTGGACTCCAGGTTTGTAAAGCAAGCTGTTGGGAGTCAGAAACTCAAACTTCCTCCCGCTTGGACCTGAGAACAGGCAATAATAATTTTTCCTAACTGTAGCAGGGACATAACTGGCTGCTGTAAGCCAGCTACTGGACCCCCTGGACACTACAAACTGCATGACACATAGAGGTCTGTTGGATAAGATGGTGGTTGTTGTGCTTGAGTTTGTCCAAAAGACGCAACAGCCTCTGCTTTGCTACAATTATTGACAAAGGCAGAAAAATTTGTGAGTAGTCCAGATAGTGAACAGTTTCTCAGCAGTGGTATGTCGGGGCCTCTAAGCTCTGCAGGCCAAGAAAGAGAAGCCAAAGCCTCCCCAGAAAGAATATACACAAACACAAGGCAGGGATAAAATGCACTTTAACTGCAAAAAGCAGATTCTGGAACAGCTGTGGTGGTGACTGTAGATCTAGAACAGTGGCACAAGAGTCATAGATACAGCTGAGTAAGAGGCTCAGCTGATATTCATTTTATTTTTCTGGTACAGGAGGTGTTCTGAACCTAGTTCAGAGGTAGTGAGAAAAGAAATTGCTATTTTTATCTGCAGCAAGTGTTGCATTGATTTATTCACAAGCTTGCACCCTATAAACCTGAGCATGTATCTGTTACATGATTGGAATTCAGTCCCCCAGCTTGGCAGGAAGCAGGTAAAGGGGGATATAACCACAGGGGCTTAATCATGGAAAAGTATATACACGTTGCCTTGGTCCATCCATTTAAGCAGCAACCTGTGTTTGCCACTATGTAAGTTCACACAGCAGAAAGCACTCTGGACAGTTTGTGAATTTACATACACAAGCAAGATTTTTCCTTTACAATATACCAAGGAGTAACAGCCAGATAATCTCCTGTTGACTCGCATACCCCACTGCATTTCAAAGTGTGTGATTCATTTTTGTCTGTACAGCTCAGTGTATGGGTAACATGCTGAGAAGCACTATCCCAAAGATACTCCTGCTTTGTTTAGTGTGCCTTCACCCAGTATTTCTTAGCTGGGTCACAGAGCTAGCTCTCACATCTGCTATAGGCAGAACCAGCAAGAGCTTTTGGCTCAGAAAGCTAAAAGAAAATATGACCAGTGGCTTGTCTAAAACAGCTATTAGCACTTTTCTTTTGCTGGTTCCACATTACAAAAGTTTCTAGCCCTTGGGCTTTTCTCCCAAAAATGCTGTAGTATACTCTATTCTTGTCTTTAAAATCTGAAGAAGAACAAAAAGAAAATAAATAAATACGGAAGGAAAGATAGATGTTATTAATGCATTGTACATAGGGTCATGATCTGTTCTGTCCCTTATCTTTTGAAATACCTTTTTATTTTTATCCCTTACAAGATACAAGGCTGCTTCCTCTCAGATCCATTTTCATGAGGCACTCATTGGGTTTTGTCACTGTGACACTGGTAAATGTGCTTGGAAGCTGATGCCAAAGTTGAGTGAAGCCTGTGGTGGATACAGGAACTCTGTTTATGAGATAAAATGATTAGTGTAGCATTTCCTCAGAGCTTTTGGCAGGAAGCAGGCACCAGTTCAATTAATAAAAAGAAAGGCATGAATGTGTCACTGTCACTGACGCTTGGTAACTTCCCACTCAACAGCATGCCCGGGGGATTTTATTGCAGGGCAGATGGGGATCTTATTACAAGGTGGGACAGATGGACAGGAGGGAGATGTGGTCTGGGTGGGCCAGGGCACATGACAGAGTGCAAAGGCACCCACAGGCACACAGCCATAGTTCACATGGAAGCTGCATCCATGTGAGTCCATGTGGCAATCAACTTGTGTCTACAATGATCTCCACTAACAGAGACTTGAGTAATTCAAAAGACATTAACCAATGGCTAATTTGGCCCTGTGCAAATTTGCAGAAGCTTTTCAAGACCCTGCTCAGGTGGCCCTGCATGATGGAAAAACAGGCATTTCCTCACATCTATTTGTATTTAGGTACCAGAATGAAGTGCCCTAGACTCAGCATTTTACAATCTTAAAGAGCAAGATGATGAACAAAGTACATAGCTGCAATAGCTTAGCAAATATATATAACCTAAGAAAAGATTATAGTTTAACCCTACAGAACCTTTTTTGGTCATTATTGCTAGAGGAAGATTTTGATTATCATTTGTGGTCTAATTAATCATTTGATATCTGCAGTCCACTGAGAATAAATGGATAATTGATGGAAATTCACATAAAAATATAATACACTCCCAAAAGAGCCTTGCCAAGACCCCAGGAAAATAGTGACCTGTGCTAAGTTTTCTTTTTGCTATTGGAACATTTGCATCATGCTGTAGATTTATTGTGCATGTCTTCCTGTAAGAATGGCACAAAAGCTAAATTTAAAATATAAACCACCTAATCATTTTACTAATAAATAGATTGACCTTTAAAAACATTGATCTCATGGTAAGTTCCAGCATCTTTCAAAGACAGGAAATATTGAGTCTGGCACAAGGATATTCAGTTAGCTTTGTACATAAACTGAATTAGGTTTGGTTTTTTTCAGATCACTTGTCTAGACAGATAGATTAGTATGTAGACATGGATACATATTAAAGTTGAATAACAGAAGTTTGCTTTTGAGAGATCACAAGACCTATAGGGGTAGCTAATGAAGAAGTAATGATCAGTGCCCACTGACCTTGGAGTTTAAATGCTTCAGAGCCTGCTGAGATGAGCAGGTGCCAGGTGAATTCATACATTACAAATGCCCTAAAGCAAGAATCATCTATTTATGTCTCTTTTTTGGACTTTGAGCTATGTCCCAGGATGCTTCTCAGACACAACTTTGGAAATTATAAAAAACCCTGTGATTTTATACCTCAAGACCCATCTGTCTTCAAAATTGTTTGCTAACAGTATCCACCTCCTCATTTTTGAAGTAAGTGGATTTTATTTAAGATACAAAATAAGGATGTTTTCCTTATTTTTCTGCACAAGATCAGTAGTGTTTCCTTACTTCCAAATAACTGGGCTGTGTTAGTCCTGTGAAAATCTGATAATGACTATTAAAACTCAAAATACAGACATAGTCCTCAGCAAAAATTAAAATGAAAAAGCCTGATAAACATGCAAACACTACACATACCTGGAATGCCACAATTTTTAATACCATTCTTTACAGATTGAAATTCAAGCTCAAACATGAACCTCCCTGAGCACATTTGTTAATTAGAAAAGCATTATCCCTGGCTTTGCAGAGAGGGGGAATGTTATATAATTAGCAAATAGTGAAAGCAACAGATTTCTCACTGGCTTCAAGCAGTTACTGCATTGAGCACTCTCCTTAAGCGCCAGAGCTCTGCCACAGCAACTGAGCTGACAAACACCTGAAGTAAAACTCACAAAGTTCTTGACTCTTTTCTCACCTAGAAAATTTAGGTGAACTCCTTTGAGAGGTAAATCTCAGGTCTTTTCCTGTAAGTCCATATGGAATGTTACTCCAGAGAAGTGAAAAAAGGTGTCACATTCGGGTCTCTATATTATAGAAAGGATTTTTTCAGAGCCCAGGAATTCAYTAATTCTTCAAACAGGGAGTTTGGGAATTCTATCCAGATTACTGAATGGCTTATCATCTATCAGGGCCTTTCATTCCAATGTCACAGGAGAAGCTTACAGGTTTTTATGGTCAAAGTCAGGTATTCCAGCCTGTCTGAGCATTTTGCTATGTAGAAGCAGCTGGCTTTCTAAATGAAGTCAAATAGAAGGGAATGCTCCAGAGAACAAGGAGATTATCTGTGTAAAACAAGCCTAAGTGTGTGAGACTACATAGAAGAGAGAGAAAAATACCATAGCATGGTGGGAAAAATCCTTGACATAAACAAGAGTATTAGCCATAGGACATGTCTGCTCTTGACCTGAACACTCTAATGCTTCCAAGCAGGGAACACGCTTTCATTAGAAATAGGAATTAATCCTAATTCTTCAGAGATGAACTTCAATTGATTTGGAATTCAGATAAGCCTCAAAGCATTCACATATTTGAAGATTATCTACATTTTTCCATAACTGGAGGTCTCACACTTTTTGGCTTCCATAAGCTGAGGTTACTGGGTACACCAGGGACTCTTGGCTGTTCTCTTCTCCAACACCCTAAAAACCCTGTATGCTGGGTGAGCACCCCCTCTGGGTTTCATGAGTCCCCTAGACCCCAGACGCTTGCACTACATAGCGTCATACTATCTCTGTTTTAGCTGTGTTACCCTACAGCTTCTTCCGCACCAGGATCCCTAAATATCGCTTTCTGTTGAGTTTTCTGTAACTCATTTACTCTTTTGTCACAAAAGGGCATTTGTGCTACTGCTCTGGGCTAAGGCTCTGTGTTGCACCATGTTTCCTGGGGCATGTACCCTGCTAGCAGTCTCTGGGAGCTGCCCTATTTCCAGCTCTTCATGGCAGCTTCCCTCCTCCTTCAGAAGGCCTAGAGTTTGCCAGCCCCACTTACATCTCAGACCTCAGCCTCTTTTCATTTCAGCTTCTCTTATTTTGTATCTGGGATAAGCTATTCAGTATATAAGCTTCAGAATCCTATTGCAAAGAAAATGTTTAAGAACATTTAACAGTAGACAGACAACAGTCAGTCGGCACCTGCTGGATGCTCAGCAGTTATCCATCCTCTTTCTCCTTTCCCCTCCCACAATCATATTTTGGCTTTCTACGAAGGAAAAGCCATCTTTCTCCACCAGCTGTTCCAAATCCCTGATCCTTCATATGCATTTTATGGAAAATATTACCACATTGTGGTACTAAGTTGAGGCTGACAGTGGAAATGGGAAGATCAACCTAGCATTGCTTTCACTAGGCTATAGTAATTTTAAATTAGGTCTGCATGGATTCTAATAGAATTCTGTATAAATTCTGGATGCGTCTTGATCAGAGATGAGATGTAGTAGATACTCTTTTTTTGCCTTCTCATCGAGTCCACCTGTATCTTAGAACTTATAGAAATGATCTAGTTGTGTGCAAAATGTGTGAATGGAGAGTCACAAAAACACAAAGTCTAATTTTCCACTCAAACTGGAGTCCCTGCTAGTAGTCAAAGAATCCCTGTCTGGGATGTTATGTATGGGATGTTATGTATCAGAGGTTGAGAGTTGAAAAAGACAGTAAACGAAGGACAAGAAATAAAAATCATATTAGGGTTAGAATTTTTCATGCTCATTATTCACTCTAAGAAGCAGCTACCAAAAGGTCAATCAATGTTATAAAAGAGGGAAACAAGACAATATGGACAGCTGAAATGTACTATCCCTGTAGACCTGATTTTTTAAAAACTGCTACTTTGCAGGAAAACCTGGAAGAAAATCGGGGGTTTTTTAAGTCATTTTCCCATAGGAGAGCAATTTCTCATGCAGCCAAGTGCCAATATAATTAACTCCTTGGCATTATCTCCTTGCAGAACAGCTGACAGCAAAACACAGGACAGCCTACTTGCCCTAGAATACAGTTCATTTCTCTTCCAGACATACAAAGCTTCATTGCTTCAGAGAAATATTCACAAATAATGAGAACAAAATTATGAGGTGATACGTTGTTGCACAGATCTAGGAGCAGCACTTAACTTTCCAAGATTTGAATATAACCCCCAAGCATTAGATTGCAGCGTGGTTTGTTACTAGTAGCACCTTGCAATGACTTTTACATGCAGGCAAAGTGGGTAGCATGTTACCTACCTATCAGCCTGCTTTGCTGTAAGGACAAAGGGCACTTTGATCCCAGTGAGGGAGATTACTGTATTATAGATTTTTTTTTCTCAAAAATCAACTTTGCCTAGAGAGAAAAACTGCCTAAAGCAGCCTGAAGGCATGAAAGTCTCTGGAGAATACCATCCATGATTTCTCTCTAAGACTTCCATCATAATCCTATTCAAGAAAACTGCTTTTTGTTAGAATACTGTGAAATCAGTAAAAAATGAGTGCCAGCTCCTGCAAAGTGTAGATTCAGGGTTGTTTAGGATATGGATAACAGGAACTGCTAAACAGAGCAGTTTCTTTGTCTCTCAACTAGCACAAGATACAGTATGGACAGTTTATGTGATGGGCCTGAACAAAACCAGCCAACTCCCCCAGATGACTTCTCCCAGCTTAGGCTGGGGCTGAGCCCACTCCTGAAAAACCTTTGAAATGTATATTTGTACACTTACAAATGTAGAACTGTACAAACATACATGTAACAATAACATTCCCAGCATAATAAAGGTTTGGCAACTGGAACCTTAGCCAGACGTTAGCAAAAGCTACCAGTCTTTGCTGGCTGCCTTGGCTCCTTTTGGGGTATACATGGTGCAAGAGAGGACTCATTTCATTTTTCTGAGACCTTTAGCTACCCAGGGGGACAGCTCTCCACAGGTCTTTTCCCAGTGGCTAAGAGACCTCAATGTCTACCTGAAGGTTGAGCAAGATTAATAATTAGAAGCTTGTTGTGGGTGACAGATTGTGTCAGATACCATATAAGTTGTGTCTCAAAACAGAGACATTGCTCCTTTCCAACAACCAGGGAGACTGATCAGGAATCCAGCACGTCTTGAGCCAGGCAATGAACAAACTCCATCACCCATGTACTGAGTCTGCATCCCTATGTGAAACCTGATCCTCAGAAAGAATTGAATATACTGAGAAGAAACATGGGGCAGGTGCAGAGAAAGCATTGGGGCATTATCATGCACAACCTGAGGGCAAAATAAAGAAATTCTCCTAGAACTAATTGGATTTCTGGGCAAACAAAGGTCATTTGTGTTATTTTGTGGAGGGCTTTCTATGAGTGTAATCTCTCCAGGCAAGGGTCATGTTTGTGTCCGTTACTTATTTTCTTTTCTCTAGTGATCCTGCAGTCCTTCCATTGACTTCAATGGCAGTGCCATGAAGCAATGGACTGACTCTAGGATTGGGCTATTTACTAAGCAAATAATCTGAATCAGCAGTTTTGGAGTCATATGGGCACCCAATAAGCAGCCTGTTTTGTTGTTGGATTGGCTATAAAATCCCAAATCCCCTCAGCTCCTGGCTGCTGGCACCAAGGCTCACTAACAGCAAGCAGAATGGCCTTTCAGTCTGTGCTCTTTGTTTTCTTAGCTGGACTGGTATTTTTCTCTGAAGCTGCACCACTGGTGAGTTTCTTTGTTTTCAAACTCAATCATTGCAAGAATGATAATCTAGATTTTCTAGATGAATAGCATCCTCCTCATCCATGAAATTCTGTAACCATTGGGCTTTGTCAGAATGCTATTTCTGGGGGTTTTTTATAGTATTCTTCAGAATTCTTAAAACTTTTTTCTTTTCTTGTTATTTACCCACCTATTTTAAGGTATTATGGAAGGGTCAAGGATCTAGGTGGTGTGACCCTTTATTTTGTTTTGTTTCTATCTGTTCATGACTCACATCTCATATCCTCGATTAAAGAGGCAGCTTCACCAAACAAGTGTTTCTCTAAAGCACTAAAAACTATTTTTGAGCTATGACTAAGGATTCCTTGTAATGTAATGAAGTCTAAGAGAGGGATATTCTTTCAGCCTTAGGATGTCATATGTATTTCTTGGTTTCCCTAGATAACATGCTTTGCACTTAAAAGGATCAGCTGTTTTCATATTTGTGATCGTATTATAAAGGTATAAAATTATACCATTTTCATAGACCCATTTAGAGCAACTCTAAATATTGATCAAGCAATCTGTGGGTGTGTAATAAAGCATCAGTATAAATTTCTAAGATATCCTGCTCAAGAAATAGATGTTTGGAAATTAGCTTTGAATAGCATTGGCAGAGAACTTGCTTTTAAGTGAACGGTAATTCTGCAATTAGAATCTATCTTTTCTTTGGGAGAAGGTTTTTGCAGGCTTGGTGAGCAGTTTCTATACAACTTCTCCTCCTTTCCCCAAGGTCTCCCATGGCTCTGTTGATTCCAAATGCCCTCTTATGGTGAAAGTGCTGGATGCAGTCAGAGGAAGCCCTGCATCTGATGTAAATGTTAAAGTTTTTAAACAGGCTGAAGATGGAAGTTGGCAGGACTTTGCTGTTGGGTAAGTCGTGTGGTCTTCTGGAGCTGTTCTCAAGGTGCCTTGGGCAAGCAATTGAGGAGTTAAAGGAATGGAGCTCTGATCAAAACAGAAATATGTTTTCTGACACATGCCACACTATCAGTGTTCACAGCACATGAATTCTGATCTAAAAATCTGTTAGATTTAAGTGGAACTTATCTGTGACTGAAATGTTAATTGCAAAAATATGTTCAGATGCTCATCTTACCTTTGTAAGAGACTAGTTTTAATACTTTTTTTTTCTCCTAGCTTCAGTATTATCTTTCCTTTCTATAGAAAGAAAAAGAAAAAAGCCTATTTACCAGAATTTTCTAGGTAATCCAGACTAACCTATCTTCATATGCAATGGATATAGAGCTTTATTTGCAGCACTCACATACAAAATCCTCTCTGTAAGCTTTTTCTGCACACATGTAAATAATAATTGCATTATTCATCTGCTGCTGTGTATCAAATGTGCTGGTGGGAAGAAACTCCTTGACCAGAAAGTTTTTAAGAGTACTATTGTAACACAACATAGAAGCAAAATTTCAGCAGTTTGAGGCCATTTCTCTAGCTCTGAATGTGTTTTTCTAGAATGACAGACTAATACCAACAGATACCTAGCATCCTTACAAATACCTTAGGACATCACAGAGGGTGAGACAATAATACCTTCAGTCTGTGACACATGTATGAGTAACAGAAAACACCAATTACTAAAATTCAAATAGCTGAGGTATTTAGACATTTAACTTTCACTGCAAAAATTTGTTGAATCAGATTTTTAAATAACTCAATAGAAGTTTCCAGTAGTAGCAGAATATTCAAGCACAGAATGTTAAGCAGAAGAATGGACAGGGGGCAACTGTACATTTAACTTTTACTAGGATTTTTTATAGCATGATTTACACATAAGCAGCAGGGAAAAAAAAAACCAAAGAAGAAGACTATAAGAAGAAATAACTTTTTGTCCATCTGAATGGTTTCTTTTTATGTAATGAAAACCAAAAAATGCTTTTCCGCATTGAAAAGTAGCAAGAAAGTTTACAAGACTGAAACAAACAAACTCCATTCCCAAGTGCTCAATGTTAACCTAGGAATAACTGACTCCTAAAATGAATTTATATACTTTAATGAACAGAGAAACTCCTTGAAAAGTGACACATTTTTTTTCGAGGAAAGCAGAGACAAGGATAACATCTTATCCCTAGTGAGCATTCCTTTCATTATTAGAAAACCAAATTATTTAAAATGTTTCATCAAGTACTCTCTAACAGTTAGTACAAAATACAATTTACAGAAGAATAAGAGAAATGTAATGTCATTATTAAATGCCCTCACTTCTGGGGCATAACAGTATTTTCTTGCTCAGTTTGCAGCCCTGCTCTCAACAAGCCCATGGAGACAAATCCTGTAGTTCTTAGGCAACTTCTGCTGACACTTTAAGTTAGTACACTCAAGAAAATCTAATCACATCTTCTTGAACATAAATTGAGAAGTTTAACCCTAGGCAAGTGAGAACCATTTTGCTGGGGGATGGCAGTTAAGGAACATTAAATCACAACTTTTATTGCAGGTAAAGGTTTTGACATTTTTCCTGACTTGCATCACAACCGAGGCTGCTTTCAGTGACACCATTGACTTTTGGTGATGACAGTTGTTTGAACCAAGTTTTCATATGCAATTACAATTTTATTCTTTTGGGGAAGCCAGAATTTCCCTGTGTTAAAACAGCAGCTGAAAATGTGAATGAATCCAGGAACATAATCTGTAAATACTCCTGTCAGGTGAATAACATTTTGAAGTTACAGCACCTAGCAGATACGTATGGGAAAGTTACATTTTGTACAAATGTCTGTTGTAGGTATGTTTTTACCATTTTGTTTCCTTATGTTTACTTTGCAAGCACACTTCATGGAATTAAGCAAATGTATTTAGGAAGTGTTGAATTTGAGTAATGGTGTTTAAGGGGCAGTGGGGGAGTTAGAATAGTAGGAGCTGACTTTATTAAGAGGCTTATTTCAAAATTACTCTAGCTAAAAATAAGCAAGAAGAGATAACTTGAGCTAAGCATACTGGGGAAGGGTTTAGGGCACAGAACATGTGATTTGGATCCTATATGAGCTCCTCCCATGACTAGCTTTGATCTTCTCACTCCTCACAAGTTTTTTGAAATCTAGGTCTTATCATGTGGTTCAAGAGTTGCAGTCAGCGAACACAGTTTTCATGTGACCTGGGTTACAAGTCATGAAAGAAAAGACTTCTGTGTATTTTGAAGTGTTTCCCCAACCCTCTTTTTTTTTAACTCCAAGATAAGAGCCAATGTTCTTGAGAAATATTCTCATCAGTCTGCACCTGAGAGCACAGTTTATCTCAGTGCAGTATGTTCTAAGAGTTCATATGCATCATTGTACAGGCAGCGTAGATTTAACCTGGACACAATATATAGCTAAGGTCCAGAGAGTCAAAAAGAGGATCAGGACTGCAGTATGGGCTAGCACTGTAGTAACTTTACTGGAAAAGCACAGCTTTTTAATTTAGCTGTCCATCTTACAGCAGAGGCTGGCAGTCCACATCCTGTTAAGAATAAGGAACTATATTATATTTAGTCTACCACTCAGACAGAAATACAAGTGCTGTTCAGAAGCAATCACAGCATTTTGCTACCAGTGCTGAATGCTGAGCATCCCTGCCTTGTGCTAATCCCCTCCAGGCTCTGAATCACACACTGTCCTGTTGGCTGTCAGTGCAGCAGTAATGCTGAAGGGTTTCCTTGTGAGACCAGTTGCATTGAGTGGCTGCCACTTAATAATTAAAGTAAAGAAAGTGCCATTAACTTCTGGTAGCAGGCATGCATATTCAAGTGGGCTCTTGTTTCCAGTTTCCCAGCTGTTCTGGACGGTTAACATCTGACACTCTGGAGCACTACCCCTTAGGGAAAGCACCATTCCAGCTCCACCACACTTTTCTCAAACTAAAACTAATCTGTTTTTCTGAACAAAGATTTTGAGGCAGACGCCATTTTTCATTTTAATTGCTTATCTAGACTATCAAGATTATAGGCAGAAGTACATGAATTTCTAACTTCTGCAGGATCTCAGTAATTCTCTTTCAYAGCTTCAAGAACACTCACAAATGAATTCTTTCTTCTTTTATTAAAGCAATATAGATCAAACCAGGAATTACTAATTAAACTAAAAGAAAACAGATGCATACACTTTACAAACAGACTGTGATACTTGTTTGAAATAGGACTTTGATTCTCTGCAGGTTTGGTCTGCTCTGGATACACTTGATTACACTTCTATTGGACCAGTGAGATTTTGTCAGTCTTGACAAATAAGAAAAATAAAAATTAGTATGGGATTTTCAATCCTGCTACCTCTTAATTTAAGCAAAAGCTCTGTCATTCAGTCTTTTTTTATTTACCACCATTAATCAAAGATTACAAATAAGGTAAAGGAGGAGAAAGAGACTGGGGAAAAAAAGCCCAATAACACTGATCCTGTCCCAGATAAGCAGCATGTCACTGCTTTCTCCACTTCCACTAATCCTCCTCAAGTTTGTTTTCTGCCTAGACAGTTACTCCCTGCCTTAAGACAAGAAAGTTCCACTAGTTCTCCCAGTCAAGGCTTTCTTCATTTTTCCTTCAACTAAATCATGTGGTTATGAAGTGCTATAAATATCAAATAAATATTTTCAGCCAAAGAAGACCCAAACAAAAACAAACAAACACAAAAGGTTAAAAAATCAGAAACTAAGTAAAAGGAGAGAAAAGAGATAAATGGCGTTTTGGAGCTAAGTATGTAAATATTTAAACAGCTGTCATACAAAGCTTGAAAAGCCTCCTTTTCAAACAAATAGGGTGCAGTGCCAGCTATACTTCCTTCTTGCTACTGGAGTTTCTCCATCCACAGTTTTTTGTTCTGAGCTGAGCACATAAGCTCTGAGCTGGGAATTCCTATTGGTCATTTATTTGGTACCCAGTGGAAGAGGCCTCTGATTTTTGACCAAGGCATTGTAATTCAAATTATTAAAATCTTATGATACTAAATTGCATTTTCAAGATATTACCACTAAGGGTCACATAAAATCACATCATTGTATAGGAATAAACTCCAGAGCCTCAGTGCTAATAACTGGAAAACAAAATAATTTTCCAATAAAATTTCTCTTCTCTGCTTAGTTTTATTTTGAGATTTGGCATCTTGCCTCTCATCATGACATTCCTTCTGCTAAGACAGTAACCTTTGGTTCTAGAGGACATTGGGTACAAGTTAGACATGATACTAAAAAAGGGACCAGCCAGCTTTGATTTGTGGTGTATATGGGTGAGTTGGTAGCAAGGACAGACTGTGCAATATATGGAAACATACACTACATAGAGGGAAGGAATTATTTCAGATTATCAGGCTGCTCAATGTAGAATTTGGCACCTCTTGCTGTTTAATATTCCACACTGACTGTTTCTGTTTAGCATCTAAATGATAGTATAACATATTTATATAGATATTTAACCATTACAGGAAAACCACAGAGTATGGGGAGATTCATGATCTCACGACAGAAGAGCAGTTTGTAGAGGGCAAGTACATGGTGAAGTTTGAAACCAGCTCCTACTGGAAGGCACTCGGGCTTTCTGCATTCCATGAGTACGCTGATGTGAGTATTGGCAAATATCCTTGATAACCAGTACACACAGCCTGTGTGGTGGCATCAGCTGGTAAGAGCAAACACAGCCCTCTAATACTGAAGGAGCAGCAACACTCAGTAAAGTGGCTCACTACCACACAGCACTGGGCAAATAAAGGCAGCAAATATCCAGCTAAGCCACAGGAAGGAGCCAACTTCCCTGCAAATGCTGACACAGCTCTTCCAAAGTGCAGCTGTGCCCATTCACCCACTCACACCAATGGGGAATCTTGCTTGAAAAGACCTACATTATTCAATACTAAATAGTGTTTAAAAACAAACAAGGAAAAAAAAAGGAACAAAAAAAAGGGGCTGCTTTTACTGATGCTGAAGGAATGGAGAGATTTGGAAACCCTAATTTTATAGGAAACAAGCTATGCTTAAACCAGATGTATTTCCCCCACATCAGTCACATGAAAATCCCTGAATTCTAATATGACATGTAATTACAGAAAAAAAAATATTCTTTCTGGTGTGCCTTTTTTAAAATGGTGTTCAGTACCAAAAATACAGGTATAAAAATATATACAACTAAAAAATAAAGGTATAAAAAAGTAAAGAAATAACCATAGTGGGAAAGGAAAAGTTGACTATTTTACTGATACTCAAATCTCACAAGCAGGCCAACAATGTGATAATGTCCTTTCTCTCCCTTTGCTTTCAGTGCTACACTGATTTATTGTGTACTCTATTCTACTACATTTACATAGCACATCCAAAATCTGTTTAAATTCTTCAGGCTTAATCTGTCATTAAAGTTTCCCCAATTTAATTAGTCTGGAACAGCTACTGCTGGCATTGTAGAACATTTCAAACCACAAGTTCATGGAGCTCTAGTGGAAGACTAAAACTAATGACTGAGTCCCAGGTCGATAAAGTCTGAGGTGCCATTTAGGTGATTTAGGTCAAAAAAAGAAACCTCAAAAGTATTCCCTAACCATTTGGATGTCTGAAAGTTGTAAGAGATACACCTCAGAAGGTGCTTAAAAGTGCCTGACTGAGACTGTTCCAGCTAGGCTGAGGAAGCTTTTCCTTGACATAATAGCCTACAGGCCAACAAGCTAGCCTGGGAAGTGAGAAGAGTTCAGGGACTGACTGTGTACAGTATAGCTGAAGTCTACAGTCCTCATGTCCCAGCAGCTTAGAATTTGGTCGTAAGAGAGAACTCTCTAGTCCACTTATAGAAAGTGCCTCATGATTTAGAAAATAGATCAAATAGTAGGCTAAAGAAAGCTGGAATTTAACCCAGGTGACAATACTTTCCTGGGAATTGTGTGTCCCAAGTCCCATTGGACTAATTTGAAGAGCGGCAGATTTGAATTGTCTTTGGGCAAGGGTCTGTCCTTGTTCTGGCAAGTCTAGCCACTCAGTCCTTAATGCAAAAACTGACCCATCACCAATGGTCTTAAAAACAGAAGGGGGCACTGAAGTACAGAAAATGGCTTTGGACTCCAGTTGCCTGCCTTGTTGGACATGTCACACAGGGGTTGCATTTAAATTCCCTGGGTGGAATTTCACCCCTATCTTTCTTACTGGTCACTTGAGATACCTCCCCCTTACCCTCCTATTCCACATCACAAAGTAGTTTGCCTGTCTCAGGCATGGGTATTTCCATCCAGCTTCACTGCACCTGAGGCTCTCTGTGGACTTCAGCCCAAATCCCGCAAATATCTCAGTCCTTGGCGATCACAAAGTAACGGGAAGCATTACCCGTCTGAAGGGCAAAAGCATTGAACAGAACCAGCAAAGTGCTCTGCAGATGAAATGGGGTGTGCTGCTTAGTTGTTAAAAAGGTGCTTTGGCTGTATGTTGTTCATGATGACCACAAGTTTTCCCTTTTCCAGGTGGTATTCACTGCTAACGACTCCGGTCACCGCCACTACACCATCGCCGCTCTCCTCAGCCCTTTCTCCTACTCAACCACTGCTGTTGTCACTGAGCCCCAGGAATAAACATGTACTGTCTTTTCACACTTTCCTCCACTAGAACTATCATAGGCTTTTAGGAGGAAGGTTTTTCCTTTTGCTAATGCGTAACTTTTTGCTATATTAGTTGGTTTTTTTTTTTCATTTTGTGACCTGGCAAACTTCAGACAAGTCAATAAAATATTACTTCTTTAAAACAATTTTGTCTCAATTAGTGGAATTTTGTTGTTTTCTAAAGTATTATGATTTGCATTAAAGTGCAAAGGACATCTGAAAAACACACATGGGATGACACATTATTTAGTTTTGTTATCTTCCTCCACTGCCTTAAAGAAGTCTCACCAAATACATTGCTCAAAACAGGAAATCCATACGGTTGTTACCTTAAAAAAATTACCAAATAAATGTACTCAAAATGAGAAAGTCATCTGTGCTACTCCAAGTTTACACACAGAAAATATGGTCCCACTATCAACCAGGTCAAAGGGTGAATAGGTGAAATTCTGAATACCTAGCAGCAGAGCAAACAATACAGAAACCATTGAAATAAGTATGACCAGAGAGCCAAAAGAATTAAAATCTGTGTACCTTTACTTAAAACTTCAGGTAAACCTGAACACATTAATGTCTCAAGAGGAAAGTTGGCTGCTCAATCAACCTAGGAAGTACTGAAGTAATTACAATTAGCACTTTCTTTAACATCTTTGCTATTAAAGCAATTATTTTACATAACACATCTGGCTACCCTACATAGGTGCATTCCAGTTAAATCCCTAATAAGTCAAATCTGTAGCCATCATCTTAATAGTCTCTTCATGTTTTTAGAAATAGGAGAAGCTGTAGAGTGACTGTGATTCAAATAAAGCTGCTGATAAACTCACTAAAGACTTTGAGGACTTTAGCAGTGATTTCTGTATTGTATTTAAAATATCCTGAAGTAGAGGAGTTGGTTCTAACTGGATTACATAAACTACAGAGAAAGAAACTGAAATCATGCCAGCCAGAAACCTGCAGCACTCATTTGCCACTGACCTTGGAGTTTACACCCAGAGCCTGCTGGGATGACGGCATAGCAAGTGAATTCACAAGTTACAAAAGCTTGCCTTTAACATTTCACTGGTTATTTTTTCATGGATTTCTAGATGCTAGTAGAGTTACACAACTCTTGTAAGCAATGCAAACAGTTTCAAAACAGCACCCATCATAAAGTATGGAGATTCCATGGGATCCTGATATTTCTGGAGCTTGAAAACTGGTAGGTTTCATTTGAAGTGTTATGCTGAGCCCTCAAAATAGGACTTAAATTTGCTCATATAGATATACTCAGGGAAAAAAAAAAAAAACAAAAAAAAGAAAAAAAAACTACTCTGCTTGTAGTCATCCATCTGATGAGAGGATAAACCTAGTAAAAGAGTGCATGTACATACGTCTGAGCAAAGATCAGAAAGACAAAGTTGAATTTCAAGAAGCCACATTTCCCTCAATCGAACCAGATGCTTCTGGTTGGAGTTGACTCGCAGTTCTATGGGGAAAGTCCTGAGCTTGTACTGAATCTAAGGGACAAGAGACACAACTTAAAATACTGTTAAAATGTGCTTCAGAAGTTGATGTGTAGGTATCTTGACGCCGTGCTGTAAACCAAAAGTAATATATTTTTCTTCCTAGGGAAAGTGTAAGATAATGATGTAGCCCACAGATTATCCACCTACATTTGATTAGAGGTGGGGAGGAGAGCAACATGGAGAAATCTCTTAATATATGAGCATGGCTGACTCAGTTAAACCAAGCCATAACCGTGGAGAATTTCTCACTGAAATTGCTGAGTTGACATAAAATTTGTATTTCTCTCAGGTATATACAGCAATTATTCCTCAATAAAAAGGAAAAAATAGAAAATAGACATTTCTTGGAAGAAAATTGACACAGCAGTTGAACTAGGCAATGTTCACAAGATTTCCACAGACAAGGTTCTAGAATAGAAAAGACTTATTTTCATAGACAAGGTTCATGTTTGTATGGGTTACTTATTTTCTCATTGTTTACTAAGTAAATAGTACGAATCTACGTGTTGAAAGTCATAGGGGTTTTCTGATAAGTACCTTCATTTCAGAGGCCTTGATATAAAAATCACAGCTCCCACCATTTTCTGCTTGCTGACACAGACTTCCTAGTGGTAGGCAAAATGGCTTTTCGTTCTGTATTTCTCATTTTCTTAGCTGGCCTGGCACTTTGCTCTGAARCTGCACCATTGGTAAGTGTCTAAGGACTGAAGACCTTCTACTGATGTAGTCCCAATTCTTTTCTTTTATTGTTTTTTCGTTATTATTTCGATTTTACAGTATGTACTGACTGTAGTTCTCTGCTATAACTCTTTTCTGGTCCTTCTTTCTCCTTCTCTAGTGATTAGTGAGAGAACTTTATGGGTAGAGAAGTAGCACTTGTCATTAGACACAGCAACTACATGAAAAACAACGTAAAACAAGACAGGAAAAACTATTGTATTCACTAGACAAAAAACCTTGTGCATTCATAACATAATGAACAAGCTGTGTCATGAGGAATTTCATCTCCTGTTGCAAAATCCATGCTAGAGAAATCCAAGCCTTCTCTAGACTTCTGCCCTACTGCTCTACCCACTACAACTTGATCCCATGTAAGGAAAGAGCAGAGCTGAAGTCAGGATTCTTCTTCCAGAGGGCTCATTTATCCCAGGAAAGCAAGCTAAAGACTCAGATGCTTCTGCCTAAAATTCTCCTTCAACAGCCTTGTCTCTCTCTCTCCTCAACTACTCATTTTTCCTCTCAGCTCTGATCCTTGGGAAAATAGTACCTGACTAAGACTGTTGAGGAATTAGGGTTTCACTGAACTCCCAGGGTGCAAAAGTCAGGAAAATCAACAGCGGCAGTGCAGCCCTTCTTGCCAAGGCCTCGTGAGTATCACCAGTGAGGAGCCACTGCATTCCAGAAAGGGAGCGTGCGGAATCTGGGCGTACAGGCAGTACAGATACATGCTGACACGTTGGTATGATACTAGTCAGGGTTCCTGCCCTGTGGCACATCCCAGATTGTAAGGGGGCATGAAAGAGAGGGCTCTTAATTTTTAACCATCTACACCACAATTCATTTTACAATGATTAAATGGCTATCAGTTACTGCTATTTTGAGATCAACCCTGATTAGCACCTTCTACAAAGCTATATTTTCTCACTCTTCATCTGCAGAATTGGGTAAGGTCAAAGCACTGATTTAATTCTATTTTTGAAAAGTTAAAACATCAGGCCATGGATGTATTGGGATGAAACTATGGCCATGCTGTGTTTGAAGGAAAGTTTTCCTCTCCTGTCCTTGTGTAGCTACCAGGGTTGACAAATCTGATTCAACATGCTGCTAGGAGAGAGTCCGTATGTGGTGCCTATTGTGTTTACAGCAGAACCGTAACTCTGTGGCAACAGAGATAGCTCTGTGGAACAGGGTTCCAGAGGCTCTCAAATCCAGAAAGCTGTGCTCAAATTGCCAGTCCAAAATGCAGGGGAAGAGTTGGCAGGTATTTAAACATTGCTACTACCTTTGAGGGTGTAATTATTTCCTGTTGAGGCCACAATTTAGTTACAGCTTCATGCGGGAGATGATGTGTACTAAGCCATGCCGAAGAAGAAATAGAAATGTGGTCTCAATCTGCAGTGCCTCCTTGGTGTACATGGCTACATGCCCAACAGCTACTGAAATCTTCCTTCCTGGCTCTACCATATCCAGCCCCCAGAAAGCTTCAGATGTTTCCTCAGTACACAGCAATATTCTCATGGAAAATATGGTCTCTACTGTAGATTTGAAGATTTCTATTCCTTACTGTTTTATGATGCAATGTCACCCTTCTTGCAACGTAAAAATTCTCTCCCTATTGCAGGACCCTCCTGATGTCAAGCATCCTCTTTCTGTAAAAGTTGTGGATTCCGTCCGAGGAAGTCCAGCTCCAAATGTTGCAGTTAAATTATATAAAGGAGCTGCAGATGGATCTTGGGAACTGTTAAATTCACAGTAAGTCACACTAAAATAATGAGTGAAAGATGGGAAAGGCAATGGGAAGAGGCCAAATAGTTGAAAGAGGAGTTCGCATTCTCTAAAGTGAGATGTCTGTTTTGCCCAGAGGAAAGATAATATACAATTGAATTAACTTGCTGCAGACTGTCTTCTAAATGTACCTCAGTTTCAACTGCAAAAATGGTTTTATAGTGCTTTAGAAATCTTATGAACATGAGAAAGTATTTTAAGCTATCCTTTAATTCAGTCATCACTTCTCTTTAATTTCTTTGCAAAAGTCTATATTACCTTTAAGTACCCAGCAGTGAACTGCTGCATTGTTATCAGAAGTATCAGATAGACTCTAACATTTTGAAACCAAGACTTTGGTTGAGAATCCTACCTTTATTGGCCATTTTCCATCTTTCTAAATGGATTTTCATTTCTTACAACACCACAGTTTTAAAAATAAACTGTTTTGAACACATACCACATCATATTTGATAGCCTTCTTTACTTCAAGATAAAGGACTTAGCCAAAAGGAGAAAATTTGGGGATAAATCTTTCTCATCTTCTCCCCCACAAAGAAGTAATCATGCCTCAAATAATAAAAAATAATCTCCAGATATATAAATATTGCCATGTCTTTTGAAAAACATAATTGTAGAATTTAAGATGCAGATGACTTTTTAAATTGCCCTCTATTTTAGTAAATATTAACACTTTAAAAGAAATTAAAAAGCAATTTTTACTTAAAGTATAGCCTGAAATTATATTGGAAAAATTCTTAGGGGATACATAGAATGAGCATTCTTTATTCACCAAGCAATATTCCACTTCCACACTAAGCTCCTCATGATAGTGGCAAAGTCTCACCTGAGACTTTTCCAGGTATGCTAACAGTCTATTACACTTTTAAAAAATAGGGAGAAAGAGCTCTCAAGCTGGCATAGCACATGAACTTCAACAGTGGAATCCCGGACTCAGATATATTTCTATATATTCCTGCAGAAACTGCTCAAATGCCTCTTGGGTGTCACGGAGCAGTGGGCTGGCACAAGCAACGCTGCTCTCATGTGTCCTTGAGAAATATAGGTACAGTGAAGGCCACACGTACTTGTGGGGAAAACAATCTATTCATGTTGTCCTGCTTAAATTGCTTCACTCCCTCAAGTGAGAAGACAATTTCACASATATTCTATCACTGTAAAAGCGTGAAATTTTCCACTAAGAGTGTTCACTTCACTTATCTTCATTTCTGAGCTTAGAGACTCTATATAAAGACACTCATAACAGCTGGATGTTGACTGCAGTCTCAAAAACACATTTAACATTTGAAATAAGGAGCAAAGTAACCTAAAGACAAGGTAAGCAAAAGTCGTGCTAATACTAAATCAGCCTCTCCCACCTCGGTAATTTGTAAATAATTGAATGCTAGCAAGATGTCCTGTAACAAATGCTCTCAATCAAAGATGCATTTGGTATTGTCTGAAAAAGCTTATTAGAGAAGTGACCAGTTATCTAGCAATGATCAATTTATGACAAAGAAAAAAAGAGACAATTGAATAGATATAAAACTTCTGATAACTGACTATGGAGCATCTTGTAAGGTATAAATGGTATTCCATACTTTATTTTCTAAGCTACATGAAAAAACAAATCTTAAGTATTGCACTGCACAATGACATTATTTTTCTCTGCATGCAATTTGAATAAAATGTGTTCAGAAAAAAATTGGCAACTAGAACAAAAGACAGTGGTCTTTACATACCACAATCAGGCACTGGCAGCTCTGTTATTTGTGAATAACGTACCTAATAAAAAACCCCCTAGTATTACAAAACTTATTTCACAGAAAGGTGTTTCAAAAAAGGGACATATCTGAAAGACAGCATTCAATATTGCTTCTGGACCCCAAAATAGGCTGATATTCAAAGATGTATGGTTTCATACCAGTACTAGGGCTTTAGATAACACTGGTAGTAAGTTCAAATCAAACAAAACTGCCTGTTTTGTTGAGGCCAGTACAAACCACAAGGAATTCCATGAGGCTTCACTGCTAGCTGACCTATGGTCATTTCAAATAGTGGACCTCAAATTTCTAATAGCCAACTGTAAACAATATTTACACTGATAAAACTCAATGCATTTAAATAAGAAAGAAAACCATGGAAAAATCGGGACAGTTGGCCCTACTTAGTTGCGCAGTGAGTGCATCATAGAGCTTCCATGTTGCTTACAGCAGTGGTGAAGTTTTCCCTCTGAGTGGGTTCATTTAATTGGACTCCAAGACTCTGCCAAGAGTCTATGAACAATAATGCCAGTTTTTGGCTCACCCCCAAACCATGCAGAGTTAATAAGATGGCAGGTAGCCATCTGCTGTGGTCACTGTGGAAGTAGCAAATGCCAAGAGAAGCTCTGAGGCATCCATAATACAGATGGACATAAGCCATTCCAGATCAATAGAAGTATTCATCCTATTACTTAAGCCACACACCACTCAAGTTCAATTGCTAAAAACTACATCTTTCTCAGGCTTTTAACCAAACTATAAAAGTGTGTTCTTCTACCATTACACAGACAAACCAATGAAAAAGGAGGCCTCTCAGAGCTTACAACGAAAGAACAATTTGTAGCAGGGTTATACAAGCTTGAGCTTGATACAGCCTCTTACTGGAAGAGTCTGGGCTTGAATCCCTTCCACCAACACGCTGATGTGAGTATTCCTTTCTTCCTCTACTTCTGTTGCAACGAATAAAGATACTTAATATGTGTGGACTTCAGTTACTAACTGTGTGTGTTGAACTTTATTTTCAGTTTAAAATATTTTTACATTAACACTTCAAATCCACAGCCTCAAAGCTTTGTAGGAGCACAGACAGAACCTAGTTACTTGCTCCCCCATAAGTCTCAAAGCTCCTCGATGCATTATTTATGGAGAGGAGCTACTACCTCTACGTAAGCCCATGATTGTTTTTGTGATTATTCTAAGTGTTTGAGGGACAACAAGTGGAGTACTCTGTGAAGTCCCTTGGGAAAAGTATTGATCTGTCTTTTGGAGACAGTTTCATGGCTACAGACAAAGTTCATAATCTAGATTTTTAAAGAAACAAAAGCAGTTACTATGTTCTGGATGCTTGGAGCCCCAGTTTACCACAGAAAAAAAAAAAAAAAGGTACAACATGCCTCTTTAATTTGCCTGGGACAAATCAACTGGTTAGAGGAAGGTGTTCCAAACCAGGCGGTGCTGAGGGATTTGGGGACTGTCTCCTTCCCATCAACAGCATCAGTGCTTTCCTATGACCTTTCAGTAGTAGTAGCTCTGTATTAGTTTGTTGGACTGTGAGAGATCTGCTTAGCTGTTCCTTATCTCTGTGAAGAAAAGGTGGCTAACGCTTGGATTAAATTCTCTGTCTTCCAACAAATGAAAGATGACATTCTTATACTAGACAATAATGAAAGCTAGAAGGCWAGGTAGCCTTGCCTTCTGTGGGAACTGAAATAAAAAAGGGAAGAAAGATTTACAGCATGTAAGTGAATTGATTGTATATCAAGATGATGGTTGACTGGAAATTAATTTAATCTACAGTGCCTCCTTTCTTAAAAATAAGCCTCAATAGGGAACACATTTTGCTCAGTTCACTGGTTGTTTCATATGCATCTTTTTTATTAACGTTGAAAGGACCACAAGCTGTGCATCACAGAATGCTATTAAACTGTCTATTTTAAAAGCTGACACCTCTCATCTCACAACACAAAATCATGTATTATGTGGAATGAGAAATCAAAGGACAGGATGTGCTGGTCAGAGAGATGTTAATAGGGCTGTGGTAAATCATTCATATGTAAGATTATTATCATGCTGTGGCCAAATAACTAATGCAGTCTTTCTCTAACTACTAGATTTTGTATAAGAACTAAAGAAACTCATTGTTTTATATGCTAGCCTAATGCTAGCTAGTGCAGCACTGTTTAATTCTGTTCCTCAAAGTAGAGAACATGGCAAAAGTAACAAAAGCATTCCAACACTTGAAAGAATGGGCAAATGGGCTAGCTTTTTTTTTTTTTTAATAAAGAAAATCAATGGGGTTCATAGAAGACCTTCATATGGAAACAAGAAAAAAAGCTTAATTTATGTTAATTTATGAGTACCAACAAGAAAATGCCAATTTGGATAATAAATAAACTGAATAAAGTCTTAAATAATGTGACACTTATACTTTTAATAAAGGTTATTTAACCAATGGAAAAACTGTGTGTTACAAGCAGTCACACTTCAGAGTGAGAATATTTCTGAAGTCTCATGTGAAATTACATACAATGATCACAATGGTTCCATCTAGGCTTTTCTCTAGAGATCACTTCTCATTTTGTCTCATATTTGTTTTTTCTTTTTCCAGGTGGTGTTCACAGCTAATGATGCTGGTAATCGGCGTTACAAGATTGCTGTTGTCCTCAGTCCCTTCTCTTACTCAACCACAGCAGTAGTTAGTGAGCCAGTGGAATAAAAGCTGACATTAGGCATGAAAATGCAGTTGTGTAAATTAAAATTTCCATAAATGATAAGAACTTAGCATCTGAACGTATCAACAACTTCAGATTTCATAGTAAATCACTAACAGTAAGTTTTTTATTCACTTTGTTAACTTTAGGAAGAAAGTGTATTGACTTTGTTTCCAAATAGTCTTTTGAATTGTTCTGCATTTCTGTATTGCCAGTATTGCCCTTCTGAATAAAAGTTTAGGATTTGAAAAAAACACATTAACCTCAGAAAAAAATGTATTGAAATCCCATTATGGGGACTTGGAGAATAAAGCAGTCTTCAATTAAGTTGATAAACTAAATTCTTCTTGCAAAGGAATCGAACAAAACACATCTGTGAAAGGTGTCTCATGAAAAGCAAGCAGATGGAAAATACAGTCCACCACTACCATCTCCTATGTTTTATTAATGAAGCTCACAACAGATGAAGTCACATGTGATTACTCACTCAGGGCCTTACATAATTATCAAGATAAACTCACCTCTCAATTCTGATTTTGGAGACATAGAAGTGAAAGCAGGTAAAGGTGACAGAATAGCAGAACAGTATTTACAGATGCTAAGCAGGCTACAGATACTTAAATGCCTTCTTTCCTGTTTTCCAATTTATCATAACTCGTGACATTTTCAAGGACAGACCAGAAGCTTGTGTTTCAGAAAAGTATATCACTTGAAGAAGCTTATTCATGTATTTGCAGAATTTTCCCAAGGTAAAGTGCTCCCCAGAATTATTTGCATACCTCAAATCATCAGACATTTTCATAATAGCTGTAAAATGCAAACAAAAATAAGGATAACTGATGAATCCTGAGAAAATCAGTTTCCTATTTAATGCCAGGAGAAATATGGATGAATCCTTCTATTTCCATTCTAGTAATTCCTATATAGGGTAGAACCATTAGGGGATTCAACAGAAGAACAACCCTGTCTTGGAAAAGTGTGCAAAAAGTTTGAGTCACTTAGACTAATAAAACCCAAAGCTGAAAGCCTATAAATACAAAGAAAGGGAAAACGCCCTGCTAGCCTAAGGCTTGATCCCATCACAGCCTAACCTGATGAATTTGGACAGGTGTGTCCTTTCTTTTTGCTGTTACTTTGGGGTACTGAGCTAGAAAAACGAGCATTTTGTCTAAAAACAAAACACAAAGAAAATACCTTTTCCAGAATCTCAGAATAAACAAACCAACACAATCTTTAGAACATTATATTTCGTAAAAGACAATGATAAAAAAGTACAAACATTTTCATGAACAACAAAAAAACCCAAAACTATGATAGTACACAGGAAATTCCCAGCATTTGTTTCAGTGCATTTTTTCATTGAGCCTATCTTACATACCTCTACAAATAAAATAATCTTAAGTACACTTCCGCTTGCTGATATGCAATGCATCCTTTCAATTTTTTTAAACAGCTGGCTCGTTAGTAACCCACTACAACAATTAGTAAACATAACAATAGAAAAATAGAGTGGCAAGATCCAAGAAAAAGGACATTTTGCACTTGCTTTTCAACACACTGCCTATTTGAAAAATTGACTTTATATTTTATATTCTCCTACTTAAATTTGAAATACAGAAAATGGGTTTCAGAGTATCTTAGCATATTAACCAGATTCAACTTTTAATAGTTCTGTAATGTTTTTACTTGCTAATTTGCAAGACCTTCAGAATCTTGTAAAATACTTCCTTCTTCTTCTCCCTCCATGTTCACTCCTTGAAGACATCCCTTATTTGCCTTGTCAGCAATTCAAAAGCCAATGTGATTCGTTCCCTCTACATTTTACAAGAACCATGAAATTATCAAAAGGAATGTGAACAACTCTTAGTTCTGCATCGTATTTATTTTGTTTGAAGGCACTGTCTATGTTAAAATCCACTACAGAAGAGTACTGAGTTCAGACAGGTAGTATACAAACACTATTTTGATGTAATTTAAGATGGCAACTTCCAAAACTTCCCAACAAAGTGATAAAAGGTATTTAGGGAAGAGTGTTGGTCAACAATTCATAATTTAACATCCATCATTTTGGGGCACCAAAATGCAAAATTTTTAAGAACTCAGCTATATGTCACAATCCATTCACATACTGGTTTAATTCACATTTTTCTAGGACCATACATGATCAATCACTTAAAGCTGTAAAGTTATATTAGTTCAGCCACAGCATATGTGTAATATAGTATGTATATATGTAAGTATATATACATATATATGCATTAGATTTTTTTAAAATTGCACATAAATTTCACAGAATGCCTAAGAAATGGGAACAAAAGCATGCTTCAGAAAACAGTACAGACCTACACTACCAAAGGATGTTTCATAACTGTAGGTGTGAAACTGTAGGTACACCTGTACTGAACACCCGAAATCAGTTCAAAATTACATGAGGGATTTAAAAATTTATTCAACTGTTCTTAAAGAACTGTATTAGTCTGCTATGAAATAAGACTAATGTTATTTTGAAGATAATAATTGTTCCTACAGTGGATTATCTCTGCTTTCTCCATATGCTTCAGAATGTTCTATACACCCAGTTATAGAAAAATCTATCAAGAGGTGAGCAAACCACTTAAGCATGCTTTTGAAGGATGTTTTCTTCACTTTATGCTTTTAGTTATTTTCATTCTATTGCATCATTCCTAAAGCATATTAGATTAACTGGTAGATATTAAGGTAATTCCTGTATGGTATAAAATATCCCTTACAATTGTTCTCAACTACTAAGTTAAATAATAATATTTCTACTAAATATTTGGGATGTCTACAGCTAAGCTCATAACATTACTGAAGGATGGCTAAGGGCAAAATTTGCTGCTGGGATGCCAAGGAAATAAAAGGTGTTTATGGCAAAACAACTTAAAATATAAAAAGCACCACACCATCTGTGGCAGCAATTTAAGAAATCAACACATAGTAATGACTTAAAAGTTAGGATTCTTTGTCAACACTCTTACAGAACACTCTGTGGATAAACAATCCTTATTATATATACTGCTTTCCATTCTTTATGGGAGCAGAAGTCAGTCTTTGGTTCCTAAAGAGTTGAGTAACTGTGACAAACAAAACAGTTTAGTATATCTTGTTCACTATATTTGCATTAACATAGAAAATAAATGACCTGGTCCTTTTGATTTGTATTAACAAGGGATGTAAAAAAATATTAGTAAGGATAATAATGCTTAGCAGTGGGATACTTTTAGGTAGCATAATATTACAAGCAAAGAGAAAATAAGATAAGGAGAGAGGCTAGTTACTCATACATTTAACACCACAAAAATAGAGAAAGACAGGACCAATCCTTAGCGGGACCGTGCAACCTCAATCTCATTGACAGTCATCGACTTGAGGATCCTCAGTGCATCATAGAAGCACTCAGCACTCTACCAGAATAGGCCCTTAAATAGCTATATTTAATAATATATTATGAGTGGAATTTTAAAAAGCACTTGAGATTGGCCTGCTTTCTGTTCTGCTTATGTCATCACCATCCTCATCAGCAGAACAGCACGACCAACACCGTGCTTCTGAGAATCCCACACTGTAAGCATTTCAACTATCAGAATTATGTTTTATTATTCTCTTAAAAATCTAACTTTAATATTCTTCCAATGAAGACACATTTTTGGCTCTTCTGATTTTGGAGGAATAAAAGTGCTGTTTACTAGAATTAAAAACAAACAAACAAACAACAAAAAAAGAACAATACCAAAATACTGTACGTACCCAGACACATCATTTTAGGCATTAAAATCCCTGACATTGACACTAGTGGCACACTTGGATACAGTTAAGAGTTCCTGTAGATCATAATATGCAACAACTGCAAGATTTTCTGTAATACACATGCAATATGCATATAAATACGATTCAGATGGCAGGCAGAGTATCATACAATTTTGCTGGCAATAAATAAAATCAAAAGCTTTCTTTCTAGCAGGTTCATATAAGAATTTGATTTTTCTAAATAGATATGCAGAAGGCCTAGAGCTCAAAACTAGTATAACAGTTTACAGTCATAGCTGGCCAACAATTAATATTTCCTTCATTTCACATAAGGTATAACCTTTTTATAAGCATACTTACATTTTACACTTGTTCTTTCATGCTAATAAAAACATTCCTATAGAATTCAAACAAGAACACACTCAAATACATACTGAAGCATAAAATATTAAACAATTGAAAAGCAATGTACACACATTAATTTACATCACATATTTACAAAACACATTTTAAAAAGAAAAAAAAAGCATTCATTTAAATATGAAGAGGGGCAGTATAAAAAATTCCTGGAAGAGGCATCTGTCCTTACTTCCAGAGAAGCTACAAGTCTGTTTCTGCAGTTTAAATAGTTGAGTAGTTAAGATAGAGAGTGTGAAGAATGAAGGCTTGAACAGTAGTCTCATGCTGTAAACATCCGAGTGGTAGCTGCTGGCTTTTCTTTCAGATCAAAACACACGGTACATACAATCACTTCTCATCCCAAATATGCATCGTCATCAGTTGGTCAAAAAACTCTAATTCTAAGCTGTTGTTTGTTGGTTTTGTTTTGTTTTACAGTGTTTATCAGTAGCTTCCAGTGTTAAAAGTTTATTCTGGTAGGATTCTTGCCAATCCACTTCCATCAATAGTCTCTAACAGGAGCAAGTTCTGGTAGGAGATTAACWGTTATATTTTTATACAATCTACTGACAAGTATTTTAGGAGTATATACTAAATTGTTCAGCCCATCAATATACTGACGTTCTCTGGAATACCTCAGAAGTTTGTATCTGCAGAAAGAGTTGAAGAAAAATGAGAAAGATTTGCAAGAAACAATTCAGTTGATGTTAGACATGATACTGTGACAGTCATTTAATTTTCAAGTATACCTTAAATTCTGAAACTACTTTTCAGACCCTTGAAAATACCAAATAACCTACCTTAGGTTTAAAAACAAGCTTTTAAAGATTTTTAATACAATTAGATTTTATGGTCACATATACAAGTTAACATTAGGACTAAATAACAAGGGAAGCATTCAATGCGTAAGCTTCTCATGGTCCCAAACGAAACAGATTTTTAAAGATTATTCAATTTCTTCATGGTTTTTTGCTATAAAATTCAACTAAGGTGTTCAAGGAAGATTTAGRAATCTTCACTATTCTTTATTATACATTTAAATGTCTGAAATTATTTTCATTTCACTCTTGAGACTCCTGCATTTGCAAACATCTAAATCTGAGGTGATTGAAAAAAAGGTCTCCTCCCCTCTATTATCCATATATACATTTTCATGTCCTATAACTGATTTACTCATCTCTACTGTGCATGTCCATAATTTTATTCATAATTCAAAACTATAAAWAAAAGAGAAAAAATACGTTCCCAGAAAAAGATGACAGAATTGAACAGTATTTCTAGTTGCCTGAAAACACTTATCATAAACCTTTTATTTTGTGTTTCACATTCTAAATTTTATGTGTAGTTCATCTGTTGCATTCTGGTTTCAATTCCATTCCAGGGCAGCCAGAATCTACTGGCCAGTTTAAGTGTTTTGTATCTTTTTACAAAAGATACAAAAGTACAAAAGATACAAAGCAAAAGAAAGAAAACCCACAAGAAAAGATTTAAATCATGTATGCAGGAAATGAGAAGACCTGTATCTCAAAAAATAATGAAATATGAGGGAAGAAACCAACCCTTGAGGACTTTTAAAGTAATTTTTCATGCAGGAGTCCTTTGCCCTAGTGGCACTGCTTCCTTTTGCAAAATATCCAAAATAACCAACTAATGGAGCCCTGCCAGCACTAATGCCCAAACTATTATGGAACAACAACATTATGGATCAAAGGTTATGATGATAATATCTTCTGACATGCAAATTTAGCCTCTCTCATAGTTAAATAAAAAAAAAATCTGAACAGCAAACATAACGTGTTTAAGAAAATACATATTTTAGCACCAAAGAGGAAATAACACTGATAAGAACTGACTGCTTTCTCATATGTGTGGATGCAAGAAAAAATTTTATATCTTTAGCTGCAGTATTTGATTATTTCTCTGTTTTTCTTACCGTCCTAAAAACTGGACTTCTCCTCTGTGATGATGAGGAATGGATTTGTACTTCCCTAAATCACCTTCTGGTCTTGTTACATTGTATCCAGCATAGTGAACCCTGCAGTGTAACACATAAACATTTGTAAAAACATGTTCTTACAACTTGTCATGCAAGTTAAAGTGAAAAATACACATCAAATATTTTAAAGTTAAGTCTTTATGTTCACTGACATTCCCTTCCAAAAAAAACCCATAACACTCCAAACCTGACAATTAAAAAAGTTGGCAAAACAAAGTGCAAAA
>JACDOX010000001.1:2828950-2854294 GCA_014549065.1 Cardinalis cardinalis
TAATATTTCCTGCTTGTTCCAGCATAAAAGCATGGAAATAGCAAGAAAAAAGTATAAAAACAAACTTGTCCTTTAAAAGATATCTCTTTATATATAAACTCTAAAAAAAACTCTTTATCTATAAAACTCTTTATCTAAAAAACTGATGCAGACACTTTCAACAGCTCAGTTAGAACAGTTTAGACTCATTCACTGTGAGCAGCTGGCAATGCCATGAGCAGAGCTGTCTGTTGCTCACTCTGGGATTATCAACATACTCACAAATTAACCTCTTTCTCAAGCACTGCCCCTAAGACATGAAACTCATGCTTACACTACACGTCTGTGGATGGTATTTCATAACGTTAGCAGTAAGGGTGATGCAATGTGCTTAGTATGGTTACCTGYTGTTATATCTGTTGTTACAAGGTCTAGCTCTTAAGAATCTGCTAGTTGTCCCCAGGTCAAGGAAAAAGAACATCATACTTATTCCTTCAAATGGTATATTTTGATATTTCTGAAGCAAACTCTGTAGAATTTGTCCATTTAAAACAAATTACAAAAATGTAACAAGTGAGAGAACAAAAAGCACCTAACTGGTCTCAAAGGTTAGATGGTACAGAAAGACCTAAGCACTCAAAGCTCACCTGTTCCAAAGATCATCATCTTCTCCACCCCATCCCCAAAAGGCATTTGGAAAACCATTGATCTTCTTGAATTGCTCCACTGTGAGGCCGCTTACACCACCAAAGAACTCATTGTATGGAAGGCTGGAAACAGAAGACAAATTCTATATTGTTAGCTGAACTTTGATAGGTAGGCCTCTCTTTGAACAATACCTTTCCAAAAAAGCAAGAGCCTCAAGCTAAGGACATGACCACAGGCTGAATGTATTCACCAAGGGAAACTGGTTCATGGATTGCCAGCATTAAATAACATACAACAAGCTGAACAAAAGGTTTGCAGTAGTGTCTGATTTGCATAAAAGGTGCTCCTAAACTGTAGCTGCAATAGTATTACACAGATGAAACAAAAGTATATCAGGAATTTCAGATGACKGATTTAGACCCATAGTTGAAGTGTTAAGTGAAGCCCTCAAACTAATTATGTTGACACTATTTAACTGAAAAACTCCTCTTTAACCTACCAAAAAATTACAAATCAGTAATGCATCAATTAAATAATTCCAATTTATTACTATATTCTACAAAACTGTTAAAACTCGAGAGAAACAGTTTAACAGTACATATTAAACASTGAATGGCATGCTAATTTTAAAAAATCATTTTCCCGTTTTTAAAAGGTAAACTTTTGAATCAAAAGGATCTACAGGCTTTCCTGTCAGTAAGCAAAAGTATTTGCTAACACATATAATTAAGCAATAAGCAGTTGGCCAACATGAACAGCCTATCTATATAACATACTATGCCCCAGACAACRTGATTTCTAGTCCTCCAAACACTACACTGTCAATCTAAAAAAAAATTAAAACATTTAAGTATCTATATTTACTTCCATCAATATTAACTTGCATCCTTAACCCAGAAGCTGCTACAGTAAAGTAGTTTTCTAAGCTGCTACAGTAAAGCAGTTTTCTTTCAGAAGCATCACACCACACAATTTCATAAAACAAAAGTCTCTCAGGAGACACTTCCAAATCTGGAACCTTCAAGGAGTTAAGACCATCTACAAAAAGATTTACCATTGCTTAGGACACAATTGCCACACTGAATAACTCCAGAATGCAAGGGGAAAGAAAATAGAAATAGRCAATCAAGTAATTTCTGATCTCTGTGGAAACACAGTATTCAACCAAATCTTAATAGCATGTAGAGAAGTTTGCAATTATATTTGCCTTTCAACATGTAACTGAAAGAGTAGGTGTTTTAACCCCCCCTGCCTCTCAAAAAACCCCACATACATACCTCCAAAATAGCCAACAAAAAAAAATATTGCCAACCCAAAACCAGACCACCAACCAAAACCAAAACCAACTGAAATAGGACAGTTAATGGGACTTTTTGAAGTTTATTTATTTTTTGTTTTATAAATCTAGTTTTGTTTATACAAAATTTATCAACTTTGTAATTACTTACCTATTTAGACATTATATAAATGCATTAAGTGCTTTATAAGTACATACAAAGATAGAAGAAATCTCTTATTTATTCATAGGTGCTAATTTATTTATTTTTAAATACACATGAAATCTTTAAACATTAAACTGCTGATTGGATTGGTTGACAACCTGAAGTCCAGACACAGAGCCATGGTTTCAAAGCATTGCTTTTCATTTGTTAGTTGACCAGGCTGTTAAGTAGATTAATTTCACAAATAAAGTCCAGGATAGCAAACACATATATGTAGCAAGCAATAAGCTACAKGTTCCTGCGAAGTGATTCCAAGAATGTCATGAGATAGCAGAGTGTTAAGAAGCAAGTGGCACATCATTAATGTAAACTGACAGAAGAGAAAGAGGTAAGAAAAGTGCAGGTCCCAGTACATTCACCAAATGTCAATAGAGACTGAGAGACAACATACAAAATGGTCTAGAAGTAAGAAAATCTTCAGTTTAAAAAGCAGTAAGAAACAGAAATTAAAGTGTGCATTTATCAGAAAATAAAGACACTATTCCTGTGATATTTTGCTGCAGATTATCTGCTTTTCTTTGGCAATAGCCAGTAGAAGTGTTTACATAGCCAGAAATCATTTCTAGTAAGTTAGATAAGATTTTCCCCCTTGACATACAAAGCCTCTTTTTTTTGAGACCAACATCATTGCAACAAGCTCAACATTGAAAATCATAAACATTATCTTCTAATTAGTAACATATCAAATGTAGAAACTAAATTTAAATCTTTCTTTTAWTAACTGTTCATTTCTGTAAATAGCATAGTAGGAGGCTGCTTTGTTGTTCTCACCTACTATATATATATAGAGTCAYAAAATTCATACTTTTAAATATTTCTGAATATTTAAGAAATAATGTGAAGAAARCCATTTACTTACATGTACATGTACTTGTCCAGCTTTGCTGCAAAATGGCGTGGCATTTCTCCACATCCATAGTAATTTCTGTCATTTTCAGGTAAGTGATCCACATCATGGAATATTATGCAGTCCCAGACAGCATCCTTCATAGCCTCTTTGAAGCCAACATTAAAGAGCATTGCACGATTAAAAGGTTGTGTACCTGTCTTCACACAGAAAACAAAGGAGACATTGTAAAAATCAAGAGGAGACAAAAATTTCCATACTATGAMAAAAAACATACTCTAACACACAGACACAAAAAATTGACAGTCATGCCTCTTTTGACCAGCAGCCCATACTAGGTTGTCTGCACCCAAGGATGGGGTTTGCCCTCCTGGTTGCCAGGGCACACGTTGCTGAGTCCTGTGAGCCAGGAGTGAGCCTGGCTCCTGCTGCCAAACAGCATCCCCAGAACCCTTTGGGCAGGGCTGCTCTCCAGGCACTCACTCCTCTCCCAGTTTACACTTGTGCCTGGCTTTACTCCATCCTAGGTGCAGAGTCCAGCATTTTGACTTATTAAATTTCATCCCACTAATCACTGCCCAGTGCTCCAATTTATCTAGAACCCTCTGCAAGGCATCCCATCCTTTAAAAGTCAACCACAACCTCCCAGCTGGATATTATCAGGAACTTGCTGATGGTGCATTCAGCTCCTACATCCAGTGAATGTAAGGCCCTGGAATTGAGCCCTGAGGAACAACTGCTGCTGACCTACTTTTTTGCCTTGAAAACCTACAACTACAATAGATTCTAAGAAGCATCTTATTACCTCTATATTACCTTATATAGGCTATATTTGAAGAAAAGCATTGTGTATCTGGCCACTGCTCAAGATGAGGAATGGAAATAGAGCTTTACTTTTTCATTTAAAGGAGTAGAAGAGTAGGGTAACAATTTTCAAATTCTGGATTCATCCAAACCTTGGTAAGAATATCAAACCCCTTTTAGTAAGGAATCTTGAAAGTCACTTTTCAAGTAGATGCTGTTACCTGTTCAACAACATAGAAGGCAAATTCCAGCCGCTGCTTCTGCAACATGGGTATCAGATGACGGAAAAAAATTGGAAGATGCTCGTGACGATTCCGAAAAGGAATAAGGATAGCCACCTTCAAAAAAACAAACAAAAAGCTATTATATCAGCATTTTAAAATTTTACTTTTTCAATACAGATCAAGTTTCTTATGATTTTTCAACTTTTACATTTAAATTGGCTCAGTGTTTTACATGTTGGTTCCCCCTAGAAAAGTGTGCTGAAAATTTGCTCAAATAATTAAGAAAAAAAAATTGAGTAAAATGTAAATAAGATTTTCCTTTTATGTTCACTTTCTTCTAGTTATACTTCAAGCAACAGACACATAGGACAGATTTGCATCCTCCATCCATATGATGAAATGTTTAGTAACTACAGGTAATGAACCTTTAAAAGTTCTTGATGATCCATTTCAAATTTTTCTCCTAGCTGAAGTTTCTTCTTGAGCACAGATGACATACTACAAATACTATAAGATACTACAAATATAGCACCAAAGACTGAGTGCTTGCAATGGTAAATTATTCTTATATACCAACAAGAAAAAATGAACCAAAATAGAAAATCAGCATCTAACCTTCCACCGTGGCTTACAGTCATTTGGTTTCCAGTGTCCTCCTGGTTTAATGTCTAAATCTTTTGAAAACAGCCGCTGAATTTCATCAAAACTAATTTCACTCATATTAACATCAATAAGGCCTCCTAAAGAGAGGAAAAAAAACTTACATATTAATTTCAATTAAGAAAATTGACCTAATGCTACAAGGAATATCATGGACAAATGGCATCAGAAATTTGTAGTTACACTACCTACAGACAATTTATCCTACCCTCCTAATCTTTAATTCTTACAGAATGAAGTTTTAGTGTTTCCAAAAAAAAAAACATTCCTTCCATAAAACCCATAAACAAAATACTCATTTCAAAGGACACAGAACAAGCAAAGTAATTTAAATTCTGCATCTCTTACAGAAAATTTGGGTTACCTTTCATTTCAAGTACCACTGTTAACAATTCTACATCATCTGCACTACTGAACCTTTACTCAAATTCTGGGTGCCTTCCTGCTCCACTTCCACATTAAAGGAAAATGTATCATCACTGCACTCAACAAACTTCCTCAATTTAAATTTTAGATTATATGCACATTTCATGTAGAGTCTTCATCCACTAATTCACCACTATTTGCTTCAAAGCAATTCATAGCAAGGGGCTGGATGTGAGAATTACCATTGGTAGAACTAATGACCCCAATAGGAAAAGCATTTGCAAAAGGCATGAAAGTGAAATTCAGTAAGTTAGTGAATAAAGACCACAATACAATTTGAAAAAAATCAGGTTAGTACCTACTATGAGAAAATATTAACATTAGTTGACAGCTGAAAGCTGTCAGTCAGTAGCTTATGCATGCGTAAAAAGTTCAACACTGGAAATAATGATTCATAGGAAATACCCTCAAAAGCAATAGAAAGAAGTAAGAAAATCTGGGGAGAAAACTAATGCAATACTCCTTAGCCAGAAGTTCAAGTTCTTCTTCAGCAACTATGACACTCTGAATCATCACATAAAAATCTTGCAAGAACTTTCTAGCAAACACCATAAAATATTATTCTTATTATTGTCTACAAAGTTAAGTGCTTTGGTGAGGGATGGTTTAAATTCAGTCCAAAAATCACTCAATTTTCTCCCATGTGTCCATACACAAAAGATCCTATTCGTGCCAAATAGACCATTTGTGTCACCAAATTAACTAGTGAGGTAAATCTTGAAAATATTAAAATTTTTCAAACAAACTAGGAATAACTATCATTTTCAGAAGAACATAGAAGATACTGCAAGAGCTATTTTAGTTTGTGATATGATTAAATATAGTACTACTTGCAAATGAAGAAGGTAACTTTTTTTAATGTAAAATCATATGTGAAAAATTATCATCAACAGTACATTATGGAGCTATTTCAAGAGAAGATTTAAAGAAACACATATTTATTTAATTATTTTAGGAAAAAAGGAAACCTGGCAGTTGCTAAAAAACCTGTATAGACAGACACTAGAACAAGCTASTCCTGCAGAGATTTAAATAAAAATGTTAAAATAATTAAAAATACAAATAATTATTTAAAAATAAGCTTAGATTACCATAATGGTTGTTTCTGAAACTCTTCAAAAACCCAAAAAAGAAATCTTATGAAACATAGAATCAAGGTCAATCAACAAAGGACTAGTATGTAAACATGTACAAAAAAAATTTTTAGAAATTAAAAACTAAATTTAAAAAATCAATTTCAACTAGCAAGAGAAAGAAAAGCAACAAGAGCCTTTCAGTTCAAATACAGAATCTAAAAGGAAAATAAAGATAAATAAAGGTCAATCACTACACCAGAAAGGGAAGGAAATAGCACATGATGTGATTCAGATACCTCAGTATTCTGAGAAAAGTTCAGATGTGATCAGATGACTACAGAGTTTAAATTAGAAAGAAACATCAAATGGTAGAACAGTATTTAGATAAAGCCTTTAGATAAGGGTGGTTTTAACTCCATGGGACATGATAAAATTCCATCCAGAGTGTTTAAAAAGAAGCTATAATAAAACCTGAAATATTGGTACTATCAAAAGCACACAGGAGATGAGTGACTAGAAATCAGCATTTTTCCCCTGTCACTGGTGCGGGCAGGAGAAAGCATCTCAGTAAATAACTGCATTTATTATTCACTAGTTCCATCAGTGTCTAGCAGGCTGCAATAAAACATATTAATACAACCCACAAAATAAGAAAGCTGAGAAAGCAAAAAATTATTTTGAAGAAGAAAATCAGAAAAAAATTAATTCAACAAATGAGATAGACACAGAAATCAATAAAGTAAAATTAATTTAAAATAGTAAAGGATGGTTTCTTACTGAAGGAAAAATGAAGCATGCACAACAAAACAAGCAATATCTGGCTATGCTGCCAGGTAGTTTTACAGTTTATAAYGGACTGCACATTAATATGACCCAACACAACAAAATTGTACAAAACCAGAAAATCTCATCCTGGAATCCACTAGCTGCTGCTGTGTGAAAAAAAAAAAGAAAAAAAAAAAGTTTTCCAAAACTAATTTGTTTTGTAACCGGGATTTAAGCCAGTTATGATGCCTTAGAAAGAAATCAAATTAAGGACAGTCTACAGTGCAAAAATTCAGGAATGACAAGAGCTTTAGAAACTATGCAGTCTAGAAAGGTTGGGATTATCAGTTTATCTCCAAAGGCACAGAYATACAGATTCTTGCACTGCTCTATATTAAAAAAAAGGTGTTTTGCTTACAAATTACAACAGCACTGCCCAACAAGTGGGTTATAACCTGCTCTACTGAGTCATACAACAAAGGAAATAGCTGTTCCTATTTTAAGAGCTTATGTACTAAAATCAAATATGATTTTACCATGCCCCTTTCATGATATAAATTTGACAAGCTAATGCAAAGAAGAGAGGATGTACTTCTATAATAACCTTAGACTAATTAAACATGTCAAAACATACACGATTCAACACTCTTTCTTGCCTGGCTATCTCACACTTCCTACAACATTTCATTAAATTAAAAGATCTTCAGAGATGCTTTATTTAGATTATAATTAGAAAGAGAGATGATGCTTAAAAAGGCATACATGGAAACCAAAAAGGGAAACACAAATCACTTGGTTAAAAAGCAACTTATTCAGTGAATTATTTTCTATTAAAATTCTTATTTCTCTATTAAATTTAATAGGATAGAAGAAGTACAGAGCAACTACTAACAAAAAAAMCACCACTAACAAAAAAAAGAGGTGGTAAAACCAGAGTAGCAACAAGGAGATCTATAGAGAAATTACTGGTAGAATTACTTAGTTTTGAACTAATCTGACAGAATTCCAACTGCCAGATACCCTGAAAGTGACATTAAAAATACTAACTATATGCATTTTTCAATCAGCAAAAACATCACATCTTGTTTCTCTGATTATCCAGATTTGCCATTTGCTGAACTTTTTATGTTTCCAAAAGTAGCTAAAAATTTTGCTATTGAAATAATTTGGTTTTATTTGTTTAGATTTTCAATAATATCCAAAAAGGTGATTTTGAAAGTCAAACCCTATGTCTGGAGGAAAAGAAGTTGAAACAAGGATATTATCATACCATGGGGCTGATTATTACCTGGTTAAAGACAGTTTTCTATATGATTTAGTTCCATAAGCAACAGCAAATGATCTATACTTTTGGCTCCATGTCTGTATATTTAAAATATAAAATAAAGCTTAGAATCTGACATTATTGAGAAGAAACACAGRTAACATGCACTGTTCCTGTTTTCTTCAACAGATAAACTCAGTTGAGATTAAAAAAATATTATCATGGAATTTAGATTACCCTAATAAAATCCACTCTTTTTCTTTGAAGAAAAATTGATCAGATTTCAATTCAGCTSCCAGCAACATTTTTTGGTATGATATGGATCTGAACTGCTATATTAGATATTTAATTAATTGCTCGTGCTGARTGACAGCCCACAGATTAAGCCAGGTGCCTAAAAGACAAGAGGTTAGAATTCTGGAATGCATTACAAATAACTTCAGAAACTATGTGACATTTTCTCTCTTACAAATCAGTAGTTCAATTATTTGATTTCAAATTGTTAAAGGTGATTAATAAAGGGACCAAAATTTCAGTAACACATTAGTTACAGGTAAACTTCTGCTAAGCATCATTRTGCACTATTAGATGTATTTTATTCATTAATTTCTGTTATATACTTACATTCCTTACAATTATATTTTATATTAAAATAACTGTGTTTTGTTTAAAATACAATTTAATTTACTAGATAAACATTAAGGTCACTTTAAACTTACTCATGTAAGGCAGTTTCTCTGGACAAGGTTGGTAAGGAGAGTAGGTGAAGTTCTCTGGAAGATACATTGTTGTTTGAGCAACAAGGTCACTAGAATTGTTTCCTTCAGGATAATCTTAAAAAGAAGAATTGATTTTTGTAAAAACCTACGTTACTCACTGAAATTGTAACTCATCATCATGCAGGCAAGAGCATTAATTTTTAGGTAACAAATTCCTAGCAGCATGATTTTAAAAGCATTTTATTACTCTAGAGGAATAATAGTTAAATACAAGTATCTTTGTTGTAGCTAATAGAAATATTTTCTACTGAARTGAACTAATAAATAGTAACTATTTGACCCTGACTCCAATTTCAGAGAAGTAGGATTTGGGTCTAAGTTTTCATAATCAAGCTGTGTCATTTATGATTGGCTTTTTTAAAAAATTGAAAAAAGAGGTCTTTTAAAAAATACATAAAAAATATTCTTACCTGTGCCATTCAGTGTAGTATTTTTGTTAGTGTACAGTCTTATCATCTGTCCTATTGTTTTTACATTTTCTCTCAACATTATACCACGAGCTTGCACCATAAAGAGATACGTGTTTGCTGATAAAACAAAAAAGCAATTTTGAATTTGTATTAAAATATTGTATTTCCAAATTATTCTAACATACATCAATACAATGTGTTCAACATTTTTTACTGTGTCTGAATCCATGGTCAGTGAACAATAATTTTTTGAGATGAAGGTCCACACAGTAAAAACTAACAGCAACAACAGAAAAKAATAAAATGGATTCAAAACCATGGSTCYATTCAAACCCAACTATCAATACACATTTTATATGACACTTTCATTTCTCTTTAACTAACAAAAAGCAACTGAGAGTGACAAGAAAATTTAATTTACCAATAAAACATTTTCATATGTAGATACATGTCTCATATATAGATCTACAAAAAATAATTGAAATCTAGGACAAAAAAAGTCTAGAAAATCTTTTAGAACCATATAATGGTTCCTTTTTTACTCACTAGTTAACACAACTTCCAGTCAAAATGTACTGTTTATTCATTCATTCCAAACAGCTGCTTTGTTATAAAACTGTTACAAATCTCTGCCAATCCAAAAGTATTAATGTTTTATAATTATACATGAAATATTTATTATAGGCATCAAGAGTGAGTAAATCAACATTCTGAGTAATTAAGTGACTCAGWAACAACAACAGCATGAAAAATTTCTCTGTCTCAATCTTGCACCCAAAGCCCCAAATATGATCTCAAGACATTTCTTTGTATTCAACAGAAGTCAGTAAGGTAGAAATGAAGCTTCATTTATATCTGAGTGAGCAAATGCCTACCCAGGACTCAAAGAGCTAAAAACATATTGCAAAGGGAAGGACAAATGTCCCTTACAGAAGGGATCATCTGTCACTTCACCTACATTAAGTACCTGGTTGTCTGGGGAATATTTGGCTCCCTGTAACTAGTGACCACCCTAACAACMAAAAAATGCTCAGCATCTTTGAGGGCAAGAACTAAACATACCAGGGTTGAAAAATAAGTAAAGAGATTAAAGTTAGGGAATTATCTCAGGAACTCCATCAGATGGCCCAGCACCAGTGCATGACACAAGTAACTCCAGATCAACCAATAACTTCTTATAGCCCGACGCAGAGTCCAGAGCTACAGAGAGCTGTGTATAAGGGGCTGGGGGCATTTCCAGAGGAAAACACAGTGATAATTCCACCACATTAGCAAACAATACTACCAACACCYACAGAGATAAAAAAACAGCTTAATCTTTCAAGGAATAATATTTCAGAGTCCTACAATAATGTCTTAATTTTTAAATGAATGAATGGGGGGGCTGTCCTGGCTTTCAAAGAACTCCTTATTAAAACAAGGAATGYTGACAGCTAAAAGAGAGGCTCTGAACATGCCAGGCCATGCATGGCATGTAATTCTCAAACCCTTGGCCAGCATGACTAACCACATGTGTTAACAAGAGTTTACATGAGTGTAAACATGTTTACAGCTGCTACAATCCTGAAGTTGTCTCAACACTTTCTGGCCACCAAAACAGAAGCAAAACAAAACAAAAAAGCTACAACCTTGGCCTGACAACAGGTAGGAAATCCCAGAAGAAAGATTCTTACCAGGATTCAAGACAACAGATAACATTCAGATTTCCTTTCACAAAAATTACACAAAAACTTCTCAAAATTTTAACCCAATGCATGTAAAGTAACACACTGTGGTTCCAATGGTTTCATTCTATTTGTAGTTTTCCATTCAGATACTGGGATTTTTAGGGTGTCTCTACAAAGCATGTCAAGAAATCTGTACAATTCATTAATTCCCTCATGAAGTTACCTACTCAAGAAACCTCTTTCTTTTAGAATCAAAATAAAGGCAACTTGATCTGTTCCTCTAAGAACAATTATTTACCTTCAAACAAACTATTTCAAAACTCAAGGTTTTCCTGAAAGTAAAATCATGTGTATATTTGCCTTTCAAATAGGACAAAAATTTCTTAAATAACAAAAAATATCTTTCTTCAAACTTCAATATATTTTAAATTGGTATCATCTTTTCCCTCAAATAAGTTTTTTTCTCCCATAGGTACAGCTCTTCTCTTCAATATCTTCCTATTCCAACACTAAAATAAAATGGTTTTTTAAATATAAATCCGTTAGTAAATACTGATTTCAGAGCTAATCTCTGGAAGACTGTGTGCTTTATTTGTCTTTTTAATGTGACACCAAAAGCTAAAGTCACTTGAATTTTTAACTCTGCAGAAGGTTTATAGAGCTTTCAGTGGTTTTATAGAAGGATAATTCACATAAACCAGGTGCAGTATGTTGATGTGGCTAACAGCTAAGTCCCCACTAARTTGCTTGCTCACTCCCCTGGAGTGAAGTGGAGGAAACAATAAAAAGGGCAAAAGTCTTAGGAACCTGATATAGTAAAGAATGGAGAGTGAGAATTTTCAAACAAGTCCACAACAAAACCAAGAGGCCACATAAATGTTCTCAATTTTTATGGGAAATGTTATTGCAGTCCAGATAATGTAGACATAAACCTCGGAAAAACAAGATTTTCTGCAAAAGCACCTACATCTTCCCTTTAGTGAAGTACTTACCCCTTCTGACACAGAGGAGAAAATTTGAACAAACACACAAGACCTTTGTGAAAGTTAGAACAGGCATTTGTCTCAAAAATAGACATCATGAAAAGACACAATTGAAAAAACCCAACCAGGTAAAGCCTGCTGCCACCTTGGCTTAAGTATGCAAGAGCTGCTCTTGCTGCCAGGAAGATCCAACCTTGCCATGTTTTTATCAAGTAATTCCTGTAGTCTACCTCCTCTTTCTTGCTGAGCTGCTTGTCAACACACTATCCAACTTTACACAAATACAACAGGAATTCATCAGGAATGAAACATTGTCTGTCCTTTCTGGGCAGCCTTTTTCCCACTGCCTGGCTCTCCAGCACAATCACAGTTACAAGRAGTTCAGATCTCCTCAGTTCATTCCACCATCAGTCAGCAGCTGCTTAGGTAGCAGCAGAYGCTTGAGCAGCCAGTTAATTACATCAGAAGCTAAAACATCAGGCAAAACTCAAAGATATTAATTTAGTCCTAAAAACAAATCTCATCTACTGGTACAGGTTTGTTGGCAAAGAGCTGTGACAAAGAGTGCAGTTCACGTGTCACACCAGCCAGCAGCAACAGCAACGAAGTATTCAACCCTCACAGGCCAAAACAGCAACAGAGAAACACAGCTTTTCTTCCAGTGGGGTGGGGGATGAATGACAGCAGAAGGCAGCCAGATAAAATTCCAGAAGGTTCCTGGTATGCCCTGATGGCAACTTCCTGCCACAAGTGCCAGGGTCAGTGAGGAGAAGTGATCTGCAGAACCTCATACTTACCAAGGAGGAGGGATTCACTGGGAACGTGAAGATCAAAGGCAGCCTTAGCTGCAGAGATCATGAGATGGTGGAGTTCAGGATTCATGGGGCAGGAAGACACAAAAGAAAGTTCACAACCCCGGACTTCAAGGGAGCAGACTTTGGCCTCTTCAAATATCTGTGTGGTGGAGTCCCATGAGATAAAACCCTCAAGTGAAGATAGGGGCAAGAAAGCTGGGCAATATTCAGGGACAATATCCTTTAAGCTTACAAGAGATCCATGTCAACAACTATGAAAACAGGTAAAATGCAGGCGGCCTGCATAGATGAACAAGGACCTCCTGTGAAAAAAATCAAACACAAAAATAATTCAGTGGGAGGAATACAGAAAAAATACCTGAGTATCCAGGGATGCAGTTAGGAAAGCTAAAGCCCAAATGGAATTGAGTCTGGCCAGGGATGTCAAAGACAACAAGAAGCATTTCCAAAAGTACAAAGGTGATAAGAAGAAAACTCAGGATAATGTGTACCCATTGCTCAGTGAGAAAGACACACAGATAAGAAGTCCACAATACTGAAAGTCACCTTTTCACAGTCTTTATTAACAAGACCACTCTGCAGAAAGTCCAACTCCCTGAGACCAGTCTGGAGCTAGGAAGCTGTACTCTTGCCCTTGRTGGAAGAATTAAGCAAACAGGGCACAGGTTAAGTCCGTGAGCCCTTATGGGATGTACCAAGTGCTCAGGGAGATGGCAGATGTCATTGCACAGCCACTCCTGACCATCTTTGATCCATCATGATGAGTGGAAGAAGTGCCTGAGGACTAGAGGAATGCAAATGTCACTCCTATCTTCAAGAAGGAAGACCTGGAGAAATACAGGCTGATCAGCCTCAGCTTGATCCCAGGGAAGGTGATGGAGCAGGTAATCCTGGAAACCATTCTTCAGGTACATAAATGACAAGAAAATCATCAGAAACAGTCAACCAACTGGGTAGCCTTCTCTGATGAAAGATAGGTAAGGAAAGAGCAAGAGGCACTGTCTACCAGGACTTCAGTAAATCCTTTCACACTGTATCCCATAAGACTCTCATTGACAAACTGTTGATGTACAGGCTGGCTAAGCAAACTGTGAGCTGGATCAAAAGCTGACTGACCAAGCCCAAAGGGTGAGATCAGTGGCCAGTGATCACTAGTAGCCCAGAGGTCAATACCAGGTTCATTCCTGATTAACACCTTCATTAATAATCTGGATGAAAGGGAGAACAGAACCTCACAAAGTTTATTTATGACACAAAAGTGGGGTAAGCAGCTGATATGCCAAAGGGCTATGCTGCCATCCAGAGGTACCTCAGCAGGCTGGAGAAATGTGCTGACACAAACTTCATGCAGTACACAAGGATTAGTGCTAATTTCTGCATCTGGGGAGGAACAACCCCAGACACCAAAATATGCTTAGGGGTAACCAACTGGAAAGCAGCTTGACAGAAGAGGCTTTGGAGGTCCTGGCAGACATCAAGTGGAACACGAGCCAGAAATGTGCTGCAAAGAAGGCCTACAGCATCCTGGGATGCATTAGGAAAAATGCTGCCAGCAGGTCAAGGTGATCCTTCACAGCCTTCACTCAGCACTGTTCAAGCCACACCTGGTATAGTGTCCAGTTCTGAGCTCCACAGTGGAATAGAGAAGAACATGGACATCCTGGAGAGCATCCAACAACAGGCCACGAAGAAGACAAATGGACCAAAGCATCACTTCTATCTATCAGGAAAGGCTGAGAGAACAGGGATTGTTGAGCCCCAAAAGAGAAAGCTCAGGGGGTCACATTAATGTGTACAAAGGGCAGCTGTATGTGTACACAATGTCTGTGAAGGGAAGGTGAAAAAAGGGACAGAGCCAGCCACTTTTCAGAGCTGCTCAGGGACAGAACCAGAGGCAGTGGGCACAAACTGAAACACAGGCTGTTCCACCTGAACACCAGGAAACATTCCTATACTGTGAGGGGGATGGAGCCCTGGCACCAGTTGCTCGCAGTGGTTGTGGAGAATATCCTCAGAAATATTCTAAAGCCTTCTGGACAAGGGTCTGAGCAACTGGCTCCAGGTGGTACTTCTTGAGTAGGGAGGTTGGACTAGATAAAATCCAGAGATYCCTTCCAACCTCAACTAATCTGTGATTTTTTGTCTACTTTTATCTTTCTACCTTTGTACCAACCATTGCTGTCATTTGCAAAGCAAAGCAAAGCATAAACCAGGAAGGCAAAATTTCACACCTAACCAAAGAAAACATCTAACAATGTAACACCTAGAAGCAATTTTATTCATATTCTTCTTATTTCACTGTACATGGTTCATAATAAGTAAGAAAGATAATTTCTGGCTCAAGAAACATAGAATCCAGGCTGTCACACCGTTTACAGGTTCATCAGATGGAAAGCACACAGTGAGGAATATAAGACAACACACACACATAGTACACCTTGGAATGAATACTATACTCAGTGTTCCATCTCAAGCAACTGCAAGTGTCAGCTCAGAGCTCATAACTAATTCAGATGAAGTTTTCCTATCAATTGATCCACATCAGCATCAGCAATCATGAACACACAGCCACATGTCGATAATAAAAAGTCCTAGTTTTAGGGCATTATTTAAAACTCATACATTACGACATTAAAGGAATCATCTTGTATTTCAGAAGACATATTAAAAGTATCAGATGAATCATTTTTTCTCTTAAATGTTTATAGCTCACTAGTTATTAATAGTTTTATGTGCTAGACTGTTGAGGGAGGGCAATGCATTAATTTTAAAAGTATAAAAAAATGTAAAAATGGCTCAGTGTTTTATATCAGGTGGCTTTTTGTTATTTAGGYATTCACTTGAAGACTATTTACCCCTTTTTATAAAGAAAATTAAATCATTCACAGATCACTCTCCATTAGGGAATCAAGCTCCTTCCAAGCAGTACACCAAAAAATCAAAGCACTTCTCACAATACTGAATTTAGTTTATCATCCCACAATTTCACAGAAAAAGCACAAGACTCATTTTTATATAGCACCTTAATAAGTTATCATGCTGTACTTGTACACCAAAGCAAAGCCAAAAAAATATGCCACGCACTTAGAAGCAACCAATGTAGTAAAATATACAACAGGACAAGTGAATTTGAAACTGGGTCAATGACTGACATTCTGAACAGGACTAGGAAGTTAGAAATGTGATGACTTTAAAAACATAGAAGAGTATTAATTATTACCAAAAATTATTTTTAAATACCAAACAAAAATGGACAAACTTGGAGGCCACAAATTTGATTTTCAAATGCAGCTTTCATTCTACCAAAGCAAAACCAGAAAACCAAGGCCAAAGAAACCCAACAACATGGAAAAAAGCACTATGTCAAGAATATTTTCAAAGCAATTAGCAAAAAGTTAGTATACCCCTTAAAAAAAAAAAAAGAAAAAAAAAAAGATGATCTATCATCAGAGCAGTTATAGCAACATTATTCACTGATCTTTCCGGGAAAAAAGATGCTGAAAAACTCAGATAGGAAATATTTCATAGAGAACCCATGGATTCTGCAAGAACCAAATGCAGTAAACATGGCTTTAGGCAATAGGTCTTGACAAATGACCATTTGACCATTGCCCCTGAAGTTACTCATCTGCTAGTCAACCAACACCTGTTTTCATGGGACTTCTGAAAAGCGCATTCAATATAATGTATAAAAATTGGTATGGATTCAAACAGGTTAACAGAAAGGTCTCCACTAGTAATTGCAAATGGGGAATCATCTCATGGGAGCATTTCTAGAACAAGTCCCACATGTATCTCTTCTTATCTCAGGGTTATGGGATATTGTTCTCAGCAATACTGGAGTTAGAAATACACTATTGGCAGAGTTCACACATGGCAAATTAACATAGAAGTGTTAAAGATTAAATTCTGCGATTAATCTAAATAAACAGTAAACAGATTGCTGAGAGTGCTTCTGAAATATCACAGTTACAATTCCAGGAGTTAGAATATTTTCTGCAGTATAACGACTTTAGTCTGTGAAACCGATTCATTAAACAACTTAGCTCTGAAGGACAATACCCCAAGTAACATAAGACTGCTGTAAACTGGTTCCAATTCAAAAATAGAAATATACAACAAACACCAATAAATACTATTGCAAGTGTCCAACTTCCTTACCACTGTATTTATTTTTACACATTTATTGTTAATCAGAAGTTGTTTTTAAAACAGATACAACAGCATAAAAAAGAAAAAGCTTTGTRCCTTGAAATATATTCTTTACTTGATTTGTTTTTCAATATTCARTAGCAGTTTTGCACTATTTGTAAAATAATAATAAATCCAATCTTATTTCACAGGGATAGTGAGACTGCATTTGAGTCTGTATATGTATACCCTCTTATAAGAAAAATATCTTAGACATAAATCACCTCAATCTGTTGAAAAAAAAMCAAAAGCTACTAGTGTTTCTGGTGGCTAACAGTGATCTTTCAAATGGTGCAGATGGACAAATCTGTATCAGCTGCAATAGAGAAGCTCCAAATTGGTTTTTTAATACTTCTGACAACCTCTATATTCCCTGCAACAATGGATATGTCAAATGGATGTGTCCTCTGACTGCAAGTCGGAGGAATTGGATAAATATCAGTTCACTGTTTATTGGGAGACAGAAAATGAGGGGATCTCCATTTACAGTGAAAAAATTGAATCAAAATTTCTTTCCCTAGCAGTAGTTTTAAGCATGATAAAGGATAAATAAAAAGGTTCAATAAAATTTCTAACATATTTGTTACTATTCTATCCTCTCAGGCTATTAGTTGATCATACAGTAAGCTGTAAAATAATTCAATAAATGCACAATGAACTGAAAGTAAAGAAGGACAAGCACAAATCTAAGAAAGTGAACTGACCACTGGCAATACCTTGCAAAAAAACATCTTTTGTATTTTAAAGTCCTGAAACCAATCTCTGCACTGTGCTCACAAGAATCTAGCACCGGATCCCACACAAAGCATAATTATTTCATGCTGCTCCCCATAATACGATTGCATAATTTGAATACAAAAGATTACCTAAGAGTAAGAGCTCTAGAAAAGCAAGTAAAAATAGTCACTTGTAGAAATAGTCTCATTAAACAAAAGCCAGTAGATAAGCTATCTTTCACCACAGGCAGATGTGGAAATGGTTAAAGCTTTGGCCCTGTCAGTAAGGCATCACAATTAAGATAAATGTYTCCAGGGTATACAATCTCTCCTTCTCAACCCATGAGAAAAATGCATTCAAATAACTGGCTGGCTAAAGTGAAAACTCATTTCACATGATGTCTCATAATTACTTTGTCCTTGTGAAGTTAGCTGCACACCATAAGTACCTGTTTTTTTTCTGTTTTCTGACTAAGAACAACATCACAAAATGAATACTGATTGAAATCTTATGCAGGCAAGTTCCCTGACAAATAACAAGAAATACCTAAGTACTTTAGGAAAACTATCAGATAAAAATGCAGAATAACTGATTCAGAAAGTCAAAGTTAATCTGTTGGTAAAAGTGAAAGGCAGTCATGAATGACAGAGCTACAATAATTTATTCCGAATCAAGTGCTAGGAATGACTGTGCTGGGCCAACATAATGGAAAAGTCTTTGCACCTCCCAGACCAAGGCAGAAAATGTACCCATGACACTGCCCAAGTTCAGTGGGTTCAAGGARCTCAAGCACTTAGTCAGAATGCTGAGGAACATTTGATCACTGGAAATCAGAGATCAAGCAGAGTGTTTAAACCTCCATTTCCCCTCTGCACAAGAGAAAAAAAGTCYCTATTAATCAGAAAGTAAACCACAATTTCACAGGTAAAGGATTTGATTATAATTTGTGGAAGTGACATGAAAAACTGCAATGCAAGCAAGAAGAAGAYCTCTGCAGCTAATGAAAGTACTCTTGCTCCAAATGAAGCCTTTAATAACAGGTGAACTTTAATAATGGAATAYAGCTGAAAATAGCTCCCAAACAACAASCAGTTCTGTAGTACAGGCATTTCCCTGCAGAAATTATGAAACAATGGGACAGACAAGTTTCATTAACTCAAGAAACTTGTAAGAGACCCATGAGAATAATTCCCTAGAAAGAAATAAAAGAAGGTAATAACAGGGAAAGAAAAATACTAACATGAACATCTACCACACCCYGCAAAACTCATCAGCCTTTTATCAGATACTTCCACACAGCATGAGAAATGAGCAAGTTGTATTAGTCCTATTTCACTGCAGCCCTTGAGCAGTCGTAAATCTATGCACAGGTTCTATTACAAAACTCTCAGACAAGGTATTACCAGCCACCTGCCATTGTGGCAAGCACAGTCAACAGTATCCTGCCCTGAACTGGTAACAGTATAACCAGCACATCGACAGGAGCAACTGTTGTCTCTTCAGCAGCTAGTAAAATCTTACTTGTCCAGCTTGGGCACCCCGGTAAGAACCAAACATTAATACCAGAACAAGCCCAGAGGAAACCTTCCAAAATCGAGCAGAAACTAAAATAAATGGATTTGTTCAGTCTGAAATAGAAATGGCTAAGAGGAGGTTGCTTTTTTTTTTTTTTTTTTTTTTTTTTTTTTTTGCTGTCTTCATCAATACAGTATTCTTGTAAGGAGAAGACTAAATTGAACACTTGATATAGTCAGTCAAAAGACACAAGGCAATGAACATAAGGTGGGATATTATGATTACATATTACAATTTTGTCACAGTTGTCCTCCCAGAGAGACAGCAAGTCAGTTCCCAGAGACACAGCAAAATCTTCATCTCCGGATTTATTCAAAAACTCAAATGGACACGACCCTGAGCAATGTGATCCAGTAGGATCTGCTTTCAGCAGGAGGTTGGATCAGGTGACTTCCAGGTGCCCCTGCCAATCTAAATTATTCTGCAATTAAACAGCAAGTCTTTAGAAATGCCACAACTGCCACAAATGCCAGGAACAAAGAATACCAGCACAAAGGCCGTGCCCATATTTATGGGCTCAGCACCTGAAAGCCACGATAATCATTTACCTTGCTGATGGTATTTTCAGGACTCTGCTCCATTTCTGTACAAGTTCAAAAAGGAATGATATCATTCTTCCTATTAAGAAAACTAGTAACAGAACAGGAAATAGATTTATAAAAAATTGTGAGCTAAAACCAATAGAGATTATTCCAAGTTCCACGCAAGCTGCACAGCTGCCTTTTGGTTAGGACTGACAAAAAAGTAGCAAGATTTTAATAAAAGAAGCAGAAGACCATAASAGAGAAAACATTAGCTGTTGTTTCCTCTTCAAACTCATTTCACCCTTCAGGATTCTTAGTTACTGATGTCAAAGCAGACTGCATCTTTGATCACTGCACTGTTTCATAACYAGTTCTTATTTGAACTGCATAGGTCATTACGCCCAAGGTAGACAAGCTAGAATCTCAGAATAAGCTGAGTTGGAAAGGACCCATCAGGACCATGGAGTGCAACTACTGACCCTGCACAGGACTCTCCAAGAACATTACCATGTGCCTGAGAACATTGTCCAAGCACTTCTTGAACTCTGTCAGGCCTGATGCTGTGACCTCTTCCCTGGAGAGCCTGTTCCAGTACTCAAGCACTCCCTGGCTGAAAAACTAGACTGCAACTGACTACAATATGGAGAGCTCTAAGATACTCTTCCTCCCAATCTGGCAAAGGTTCTCTGCTGCAACAAGACAGAAAGGAATAACCCAGGGATGAATAAGAGATCATTTTCTGAGATCTGTCCAATGTAATTTCAATTATAATGCTGAAAGCAAATGGGAAAAAGAGGAAAAAAAAGAAAAAAATTGTCTCTTGCAATACTCAGATTGGTTTGGTAGTGAAATTAGTCCAGCAAACGCTCTCCCTTGATCACCATTGCCTTGTTAATTTGTCTTATTCTCCTAATCTTTGGATCCTTTTCACAAKGTAAACTTAAACCTACATATGGGTTCTAGATGGCTGTCAGGACCAGACATAAATTATTTGAGTCCCTTTTATTACTCCTTTTATCTACAACACTGAAAAAATCCCCTTGTTGGTGCCAAATATTCCTGCTCTTATCCAGCTTCTTCAGCCTTTAACTAATACATGAATATTTGCAACTTTCAATGAAGTTGCAGAATCACAGGCTATTAATTCAAGATCAGAAAWTTCAGTTTCTGCTTTAACCAAAGAAGCACAAAATGAACTACTGTCACAAAAGTGGTCATTCTGGAGAAGCAGCACCTCTTATCTGCTTTTATTAAATACTTGAAACTATCTCACAGAAGTGTCATTAAACATTTAAATGATTTTTTAAAATTTTAAGCATTTTAAAYGTTTTTGACCATTTTCACTTGCCATCCTCTCTTAAGGTTTTCYTCTGAAACATCTGCTGAATTAAACAGGAAAAATTAATATGAGAAAAATAGTTGTCTTCTCTAATTCATAGTTAGAAATCAATCTGCTCTTGTGTTTCAGCTCCTCTCACTATCAAAAGACTACCAGGGTGCTGAGGTAGGGTGGCAATCACCTCTACTTCATCCAATCATCTGTTCTTACAGAAAAGAGAAAAGCAGGCACATGAACAATCTCAACATAGTGTATGAATTCTTCTCAACCATTTAAACCATATATTTTTTATATTCATTACAGTACTATATGTCTTCATCTCAAAACACAGAACCATGTCTGAAAACGTGAAAATGTGGTTTTCCTCGCCTTGTATTCTGAAGTACATGGAATAATAAAAGCTTCTGTTTCCCAAAGAACTAACATTCTGAGAGGTCTCTTCAAAAACAGAACAGTGATACTATTGCAATATCTGTAATTATGGTGCAAATGAAAACTTTTAAATATTAGACAAACAATTAAATACCTTAATATAAGTAATTATGATTTCTTTCTTCTAAACAAATTGTCAATACTTCAAGTTGATCTAAACTCCATTTGTTACAAAATTTGCAGTTTTGTCAAAAAAATGCAGTAACACTATTTTCTAAATAACTTGAAGGACAGAGGGAATGTGATAATGACCTCTTTGAGAATTCTTCCAGTGCTAAGGGCTTACATGTGCAGATGTCTTTTCCCTGTGATAAGATATGAATTGCTTGCTAAGGGGGATTCCCACTCCATTAGCCCATAAGAATTCAAAATTTCAGTCACCTTTGACATCTCACAAAACCACTCTGCTGCATAACTCGTGTATTTTTCCCCTCCCACCTTCCAGTAGACTGCTGCTCCATAAAACATTCGGGAGCCCAACTTCTCCCTCGCTTTTCAGTTCCTCTGACTACCACAAAGAGAAGCCAGCCAMGGAGCAGCTCCCGTTCCCTACAACACAATTAGTATTTTCTTCCTCTCTGACATTGTGCCTTGCAGYTTGTTGAGGAAGAAAATGTTCTGGTGAACTAAAATACCTTCAGTAAAACAAATCTTTACACATAAATTACAACAGATCCCAACCATTTATGACTTCCATGAAGAAAATTTTTAATGAAAAGCTGCTAACAGGCAAGGTGGCTGAGCTTCAATAAGCAACCTTTATCCTTCCTTCTCTCCACACACAMAATCAGCCTTGACTTAGATGCATCTATTTCATTACACACAGYAAAAGGTGCAAGTACAGTGAAATATTCTATCACAATATGCAAATGCCATGAGCATACAGCATAAGATTATTAGATTAATCATCTGCCTGTAAACTTGGGTGTTCCTAAGTGCTTTGAGAATCTTCCTTTCTTGCAGCTTACATTTCCACTATACTGCCAGGAAGCTTGTTGGTTTTYAGATAATATCTGACCTTCTTTCTCTCCATTCCACACAGTGACATTTTAAGGAGCAATTCCCGGGAAATCAGCATTACATCTGCAGGCTGATAGGCTGAGATGTAAAACTTTCCTACTGYCCTTCTCCATTTTCTATATTCTCTTCTCCAGGATCCTTCAGACCAGCACAGGACAGCAGCATTCCAAGATGGACTGAAGAAGTGCCACAGACAAGGAATMAGTTCATTATTGCCTGGTTTTGACTTCAGCTGGATGAGTTCACACCACCACTGGATACAGTTAGCGCAGCACAGCATTGATCAGTGCCTGGAAAGAGCTGTAATCTCACAAACTCATGTAACTACCCAAGATCTTTGCATCGTTAAATCACATCTTGAAAGGGCCAACTACAGTATTTGTGTCTGAGACAACAAGAGAGACTAGTTTGAATATGATCCTTTTTTYCCTTAGGGTTGATCAGATCTAATTCACCTACCCCAAGAACACTTTTGGTACATACTGTTGATTTCATTTCATTCCTGGTACAAAGGAAGCTGAAAAGATATGTAATTCCCAGTAGCTGAGCAGAAAGATGAAGTCAGAAATTTAAAGTCTCATCACTAAAGGCTCTGATTCTGAGCAAGGTACTGCATAAGCCTTGCTTAGTGAGACAATGTTCTTCCTACCAAAGTACCCATTGGCAAGAAACATTTATGTAACAAAGTAAAACTACARCTGCATACATTATATTAGATGTTATAAGTTTCACTTACAAAGATGTAGAAACTGCACTCAGCTATTAAAATCATGCATCAATTACTTGCAATTAAAGTCTACTTTATACATGTGTCCTGCACCAGCATCTCAAAGACCTAAGATGTCTAGATGGACATCAGCATCATTCTCACTTGGAAGACTACATCAGATCCCTTTCAGCAGGAAAACACTGACAGACAAGAAAGTTCTGAACTCTAACCCTATAAATATTACATATTTCCTAATTTTTTTTATTTATTTGAAATAAAAAAGAAGAATAAGTGGCAGACCTGTAAATATTGTAAGAAGTACAGAAGTAAAGGAAAACCACAGAATGATAGGTGAACTATATAAGAACTATTTATGTGTAGAAGCAACAACTGCACCTTGAAAGTGTTTACAAGTTAAATAGGAGATAGTGAACAAGAGGGAGTCAAACAGCATAAAGACACAATCAACAGGAAACAATTCCTGAAGATTCAGTGATCACACCAGTGTGGACATTTTATAGTAATGACTGCAGAGAGAAGTCTAAGGATGAAGCACTAAGGATGAAGAGAGAGATGATTTGACAAGCATTTAGGTAACACCTGATATGCAAGGAGATGTGCAGAAAAATGTGGCAACGTTCCCTGGGGAAAAAAAGGAAAACATCCCCTAATCAAGGAACACACAACACAAGGAAATCCCACAGAGCACCATACAGGATACCACTGGCCTTAGCTCTGGGGTAATGCTAACCAGTTCTAAAAGGATCTTCCACTGAGAAAAAGCCTAATGGTCTCCCAGTAACAGCAGAACAGCAAACTAAGGAAACCAGCAAATTTTTTTGGTTTGTGTTAGAAACAAACTTGAACAGTTGTTTTATTAAGCTTCTTCTAAATCAGAGGGTTTGTCTCCCTCTGAAGTGGTTCCTTCAGAAGTGGAAGAGTTACCAAACTGTAAAACCTGTGAAGAGAGAGAGATCCCTCTAACAGAAGKACAAAACAAATATTCAAACTGGTCCTTCATTTTTGTCCACACGGAGTTTATTATTAATGCAGTTACTAACAATGTGAAAGATTAATACATTTAAGCGACTCCAGCAGTTTTGCAGGTCTTTCCCAATTCATAYCACTGTAACACGACGAAACGCTTAGCCGCTCCAGTGCCTCACTTTGCCAGCCGGAGAAGCAAGGGCAGCACCCACCTACCTCGCGATGGCAGATGAACCTTCTAGAGCGTTTGAAAGCAGCAGAACAAAGATGCGAGATCAGCGCACGTTACCGCCGCCCCCGCCGGCCGCCCCGACCCTTCCCGGGCGGGCGGGATCGCGCTCCGACAGCCGAGCCGCCCCTGGCCCGGCGCCGCCCGTGCCCTCCCCGCCGCGCTGACAGCCCGGGGKAGGCGGGCGCGCCCCCCACCCCGGCCCCGGACTCACCGATCCCGGGGGCCACATAGATGAAGTAGAGGCAGGACGAGGAAAAGGAGAAGAAGAAGATGAAGGCGAGCATGGAGCGGTTGGAGACGCGCAGCACCTTCCGCAGCAGTGGCATCCTCCCGCCGCGCCGGCCGCCGGCCGCTCCGCTCAGTCCCGGCGAGCCGCGGCGGCGCTTCCGAGGGGGAGGCGACCCGCTCCTCCCATGGATCGGGCGGCGAGAAGGTGACGAGGGGGCGAGGGGGGCTCCCGCCCTCGGTCCCCGCGAGCGGGGCTGGCAGGGGCAGCGCCGCGGCGTGCGGAGGAGGGCGGGCGGCGGCGCTTTGTGGCCGCTCCTGCTGTCTCCTCGCGGGCGGCTGCAGCGGCGATGCCCGCCCGCCTCCGCGCTGCGCCTCCGGGCGGGCTGAACCGCCGCCGGAGGGAGGGGCCCCCTTAGCGCTGCCGCGGGGGTCGGGGAACGCTCCCGCCGCTGCTCACATGCCGCTGGGCGCCGCGGCCACCCGCGCTCCCGCCTGCAGTCCCCGTACTAGCGGCGGCGGCGGCCGCAGCAGCAGCAGCATC
>JACDOX010000001.1:2854674-2986656 GCA_014549065.1 Cardinalis cardinalis
CCCGCCCGGCGCTCCCGCTGTGTCCGGCCGGCGGGCGTGCACACCTTCTCCGTGTCCAGTCACCTCGGCCTTGTGCAGAACACAAGGGGCGGGTTCCTGCCCCCTCCGTGCCCACTTTCGAGCGCTGGTTCCTGTCCTTCCCCTCCCTTCTTCAGGTGGCGCTGCCCCTGTGCCACGGGTGGATGTCGTGCTTCCAGCTGTTTTAATGCAGAGCGTTTGGAAACGGGAGTCAGGGYTGGCAGCTTCTCTCAAATGAGAGGCTGCAGGAGCTGGGCCTGCTTAGTCTAGAGAAGAGGTCTGAGAGGGGAACTCGTTAATGCATATGAACATCTCAAGGGTGGCTCTCAAGAGAATGGTGCCACACTCTTCCAAGGGATGCCCAGCGACAGGACAAGGAGTAATAGCCATAAACTAAAACACAAGTGTCACCTCAACATGTAAAAGAGGAATAACCTCTTTACATTCAGGATGGCCAAGCACTGGAGCAGGTGCCTGGGGATGTCATGGAGGCTCCCTCTCCAGAGAGTCATTTAAAACCCACCTGGATGCAGTCCTGTGTAACCTACTCCAGGTGACCCTGGCTTGGRAGAGATCCCTTCCAACACTAACAATTATGTGGTTCTGTCTTTCTGTCACCCAAGAGTTCTCCATAGAGCAGAATAGGAAGCATTGCCTGAAGGCTGGGCTACACTTGTGCTTTAGGATTTGCTGAATTTAAATGTGATGATCTACACAGTCCGTTACCAGTTCACTCCCAAGGCCGTTGCTTTAAAAAGGTATTTTTTTTAAAGTTGGCAGCAGAAGCTCCATATCTGTTCTCTGCTCTTTCTTGCTTTGGCAATGAGCGTGGCTGCCACAAGTTGCTGGGTGATAGGGTTAAGCCAGTAATTGCTCCATTCCTCTGGAGCATGCTATCATGGATAGATGTGTGCCAAGGCATTGGCAGCAGGCCAAGTCCTGCCTGGGCACACTTGATGTGGCAGCAGGATCCACTTGCACAAGAATCCAGGTCTGTGTTGTTTGTGTGGAGTTTAGTCAGACACGGGGCAAAAGAATGGAGATGCAGAAGTGTCCCACTCCCCACAATACAATTTTGTCTCAGTCGCTATATATGCACTATAGTTTTTATGCATCTTACTAATGGCTTCATCTTGTTTCAGTAATCATCAAAGAATCATAGAATGGTTTGTGTTGGAAGGGACCTTGAAGACCATCTAGTTTCAACCATCCTGCCATGGGCAGGGACATCTTTCACCAGAACAGGCTGCTTAGAGCCCAGTCCAGCCTGGCCTTGAACTCTTCCAGAGTTCAAGAGCCCTCACAACTTCACAACCACTTCTAGCACCTCACCACTCTCATATTAAGTGTTAGCTATTTCTAATACCTMATCTAAACCTGTTCTTCAGTTTGAGGCCATGCTCATTTGAATACATGCTCTTCATCTTAACAGAGAGAAATTATTTTGTTCACCCAGCACAGCTCATGGTCAAGTAGAGTTTATCCTTTAGACTGACAGAGCAACCTTATAACTTCCTTCAGTCACGGGCAAACTGCTTCAAAACACTCTGCAGGCTAACATATCAGTATTTTTTAACCACAAATGTAAAACCTCAAGTCAGTTGACATGTAAACGTCAAGGCTAGAAATACAAAATGATTGGTTAATCAGTGAGGTAGTGATGCAAATAACTGATAGTAAAAATAAAAGCAAATGCTTACTTAGTCAAAATCTTGCTGGATGCTGAACATTTATTTGCACAGTGGAACACACAGTATACCCAGTAACAATCTATAGCYACATCATGGGCTTCCCTGATTATCACTGATGCAGAGCATAGACAAGGATTTCCCAGTAAGGRTTGTCATAGGAGAGAGAGAAATTCTGTTCCTTCAGCTCTGAAACAGAGGCTTGTCAGTTATATTTTGATGGATGTTATTGCAATGGGTATCTGTGCACATTTTAGCTGGGGTGGAGTTAATTTTCTTCACAGTGGCTCATAGGGAATATGTTTTGGATTTGGGTTGAACACGGGGTTGATAATACAGATACATATTTGTTACTGCTGAGCAGGGCTTGCACAGAGCCAGAGTCTTTTCTACTTTTCATACTGCCACCATGGTGAGGGGATTGGGAATACATGGGAGGTAGGAAGGAGACAGCTGAGACAGGTGGCCCCAAATGACCAAAGCGATATTCCAGACCATACATCATGCTCAGTATGCAGAATGGAGGGAAGAAGAAGGAAGTGAGGGGTATTTGAAATGACGGTGTTTGTCTTCTCAAGTAACCTCTACATGATGAAGCCCTGCTGTCCTGGAGATGACTGAACACATGCCTACCCATGGGAAGCAGTTAATTCTTTTTTTTGCTTTGCTTGTGTGCATAGCAATTGCTTTCCCTACTAAGCTGTCTATCTCAGGAATTTTCTGACTTCCACCCTTACAATTCTCCCCACTTGTCCCTGATCTTGCTGGGGGGAGGATGAGTGAGGAGSTACAGTACTAGATAGAGGGATAGATTGTGTGATGTATTTTGTCACAAAATTGTTTCTGAATTGCCAGTAACAGCTATGTAACATGATATACGTAATTTATTTTATTGAGCAGAATGCAAAACTAACCATAGGAATACAACAATGAGCAGTTATTTACATATATTATTTAAAGTTGAAGCTTAAGCTGACAGTAATATAGGATGTTATCTTGSGTTTATGGAGCAAAAATGTACTGTATTTTTATGTCTTTATGTAAATTTTTTTTATATGTGAAGTGGCATTATTGCTACTTTATTTTTATGTATTAAAGCTATTGATTTACTCTGCTCACTGGAATGAGTATTAATTGGCTCATGATTCTCCCACATTCCACTTTTGTTAGATTTTTTTATATGGTTTTAGATCTGTTTCTATGCTATAAGCATAGGGAATGACATTAGAAGATCAATATGATGACAACTCGCAGAATCTTGTCAGATACAGGAGTGAGATCCATGGTACAAGAAATCTTAAGACTGGCCCTAACTTTTGTGTGGAGGAACATTAAGTGGTGCCCTGCACAGCACTATCTCTGCATAAATAAGGGCAAGTGCCATGTGTCCAGCTCAACATGAATTTTGGTTTGATCACTTGGATTGTTAGGTGCACTTTTGTAAGAGTTTAAGAGACACTGTGATGAGCATGAGACAACCTGTGGAGTAGTGTATTAACTCATTTATATAAAAATGTTTGTGGAAGCACAAAAAAAATAGAATTTTGGAAGATAGATGTATCATCCTGCAGGACACTGCAGGAGCAGCAGCATAACTCACAGTTGTGTAGAGGACTTCACGCAGATGTCTGCTGTGATCATAATACTTGAAGCCTCTTCTTTAATATTACTTTCTTCAGTAAAAAGATTACTGCACAATATGTAGGTCCCTTCTTTGAATGAACAATATTGCACTTCACTTATTATTGTAAGAGGAAATTCCATTGGATGTGTATTGCTCTGCTGTGTTTCCTCTTGCAACGGAATTTCTTCAGTAGGCTCTTAAACAATTCTAGGTTATTCTGGAAGAAGATGAGAACTCCTTCCTCATTCCTGTTTTCAATCTAAGCATCCCAAAGTGAATTTTCTATGGATCAGCAAGCACAAAATCAAACAAGATCATCTCTTCAGAGCAACAGCTGCAAAACCATCAATGTATCCAAAGCTGCTATAAAAAACACATCTGTCAGTCATTTCAAAAGTTCGTATGTTTCATGAAGTCCAACAAATGCTGCTGTAGAAACTGCATATATAAAATTAATAGGTTTCCCATGCTGCATGGGCACAGTTGTGCATGACAATGTTCTGTTAACAAAACCAAGGCACTGATCTTTTGGAGAAAAGTAACAGCAAAATTTTTTTTTGATGGGGCGGAGGGAGAGGTTTATTGATTTTTTTATCTGGGTTGCTTCTGGAACCCATTTGAAAGAGTGACACCTCACCCTATTGTGGCTTTATAATTGTGGACATAGGGTGCTGTAAGACATCAGGCAGGAAGGAATRCCCGGAAGGAATACCTTGAGGGAAGCAAAAATATCTTACACTACTGCTGTCATCAAGTGAAAGAACTGAGCCTGATGCCACCATCACTGAAACTSTGTCAGAGACTATGCAGGGAGGTAGAGAGTGGTGCATTACTTAGATCATTTGTTAGAGCTGGCTCTTAAAAGAATACACATATCAATGTGCTGCCTATGTAATATCCAGTTTTGCAGTCTGCAATACTAAATTAAAAATTCATATTTTCTTCCCCAGGTCATCTACTGCCACATGCTCATGTTAATTTTTATTGCTTATACCCAGTCTTTGAATGAACTGTCATAAACTCTTGTTTAACTRGCTGTTTTATCTCTTCCATAATGATATGTCTCAAGATTCTTTCCTCCAGTCAATATTCCTACACACATTGCCAAATTTCATCTGCCTGCCTCCATAGTTTGTATATTTCAGAGAAGACGGCTGCTTGTTTTTGTCACAATTTTTGTCATCTATCGAAAAACTTTTTATCTATCTTAACACTTTTATTTTAGTACTTTAACAATAAAGTACCAAAGTACCTTATCAGTCCTGAAAATCTTGCAATTTTTTCTTTTTTACTGCAAATTTAATCATTAATACCACCATCATTCTGTCTTCCTTACACCCTACCTTTACATTCTAGAACTGTCAAGTCATGTCTATTTGCTCTCTGGTGGCTGGCTGTCACTTTGTCTTCACTTTTAGCTAAGCCAGCCCAACTGCCTTATTTAGGCTGTAATTGACAGCCCAGGAAGCAGAATGATTATTTCACATTTTTTTACAAGAGCTCTTTCCTACTCACACCAGCTGTCCTCCAAACAAACGCAGTGAGCTGCAGTCAAGGCACAAACCTTCCTTAGCTCCAAGCAACCCCTTTGGAGCCACAGGCAAAATTCTGTGATCAGCTTTCTCTTCACTACAGTGAAATACATGAAATACTCCCTGTGGTTTTCCTTCTTAAATCTTTTGCCATTACTGCTTCAGCTCTCTTCCTTGCCTTTTCTGTTTTCCTTAATTGTAGTAATAAAAATTGATAAATGAGCATATCATGGTTTCATTATTAATCCTACGTGTAGCAATTACTTCATTGGTATTTTTTGTAAATACCTTTGGTTTCTTATTTATTTGGATTTAGCAGTGTGATTTTTATTAATCACACTATGTTATACAGGGCAGCAGCATTCCAAAATCCTGCACAGTAACTTATAAGTAACCCTTCTTGTAAGGTCAACGAGGAGTTAAAATGCCTGGAGTGAAAAGCTCAGGATAAGAAGCACAAGAAGAGCCTGACAATTCCAAGAAAATGCACAGTCTGTGTAAGATTTTTAAAGATCATGATTAAGATCAATTATGATTAAAGATTAAATCAAGTTTTGTCAGGGTGATCTAGACCCTGAGAAAGTTAGCATTCTTCAGTGTGTAGCGCAGACACATAAAACTCACACCAATAAATAATGAAAAATATAACACCTCACATAAGTTTTGGGCCATGTGACCTAACCTCATTATATCCATTATAATCCCACTATTAAATCAAATGTCAGGTTGGAAGTATTTTGAGAAAGTTTGGTATTTTCTTGTGTACTACAGCTTCAAGCCTGAAACGTACTGCACTCTTATGCACGTGGTCTGATTCTTGGGGCTGTGCAGGGCCAGAAGTTGGACTTCAGTGATCCCTGTGAGTCCCTTTGACCTCAGGATTACCTATAATTCTTTGGTTCTATGATTATCATCGTGAGATTAGGCAATTTGTAATTTTTTCTATATCATGAATATAACTATTTGCTATACCATACTATTGTAAGCATCTTATGTGGAAAAGACAATATCTGGCTTTAGATCGTGTTCATAGTCCTTTAAAATGGTGCATGCGCAGTTGTTTGAAATCTATGGAGCAAGGATAAGGTGCCAGTAAAAAATTATTTTTATCTGTATGTGCAGTACAAGGAAGGATTGATAAAAAAGTAGTTTTGGGAACCATGGGGTTTATTTCACTGTAACTTGTACAGGTGAAAAATAAATGCAGCAGGAGACATAATCATCATTAACTAAGATGAAATACTTTTATTATGGAAATCAAATTTTTTGCAGCCTGAACTAGTCTGAAACCTCTATTTGCTGCATTTGGATTAATAGCTGTTCCTTAGAACATTTTTGGAAATGAAGAGTGACTAAGAAATAATGAAAGAGGACTTCAGGATAAGCTTACACTCTTGGACTCCTTCCCTAGCCTCACTTTTAAAAATGTCATTCAAGTCTTAAAAAACAGAGCACAAAACTAAATCATGCAGTTTGGGTGGTAATCACTTCACTGGGGGAATAAATTGATAGAAGATTTTCTGGAAGGCTTGAGGACTTTTGTTTTGTTTTTGTAGCTAAAATCTTATCCTCAGAGATGCAATTCCTTTGCATATATAAATAGAAACAATCTGGTCTCACTCATTCTACTGCAATTAGGAAAAAGCAATCAGAGTTTGTTAAACAGACTTGAGAGAAACAAGAATCTTATGTCTTAGAAGACAGATGTTTTCTGATTAAGCTTTCTGTCGCAGCCTCATTTAAATTGCTTAAGTCACAGATAACTTTAGCAAAGGTTACAGTTGTTGGAATTCCACTGTTCTGTTCAGTTCTTAAAAACAGCTTTGTTTAGTTTATGAGATAGTGTTTAAATAGTTTGAACTTTCTTAAGAGCTGAAGCAATGCTTCTGCTCGGAAAAACTCTTCAGTGTCTTGCAAACCTAAAGAATAATCTAAAGTTTTTYTAAGAGTCATCTTCCTACTTTTCTGCTTATGCTATGATAAAAAATAAAGGAGGGCTAAAAATTAATAAGTGTATTTCCATGCATACAACCTCATTTATGCAGAGGGTCATGTAGTGACAGTTGTGTAGAGACAGTGATGCTGCCATAATTGTTGTTGCTTATATTTCTTGCAACAAAATTTTCATTTATTTGACTACCCTTTAAGTAACCATTAATTTGATCAGATTTAAAAAAATTCTGTGTATAGTGTTTTTTTCTAAGATGAGCTTTTCCCAAACCTAGGAAAAAATTCTCTATGTAGGGAAAAAAAAATTCTTCACATCTCTTGGTCCTTGAGAGAAAAAGAGCAACATCATCTGGTCACAAGTGAATTTCCCAATATTTTGAAAAAGAAATAGTGGCCTTTAACATTATCTATTTGCTCAGTCATGGGCATGAGCACTTTCACAAATATTGCTAGTGCAGCTGATTTCTTAGAACAAGTGAAATTCTAAAGATTCTGTTGTGATGAAGAATTTGCCAGCCTCTCAGAATTCCAAGAACAGACAGTAAATATATGTTTGGCCAAAAAAATTTTTAAAAAATCAAATATTATAACAGATAACAGTGTTGCAGTTACTTCTTGGGGAAGTAAGGTATTCAGGCATGAAAGAGTATTATATATCTATTGTGCAGGATACATAATGACCCAGACTGAAAATAGTTAAAAATTCCAGTGAATTTTCCAGACTACAAAAAAAAAATACTAATCTTGAAGGGTTGTTGGAATCGTTTGATTACTTTTTATGTTTCATTTTGGTTTGGTTTGGGTTTTTTTGCGTTTTAAAAATCATATTAAGTTCTAGATTTAAAGTAGATTTTGAATCACAGTTTTAGGCTACATGTGTTAGAGTTAGCAAAAACTGCTTCCTTCAGGGGGTAGCTTTCCTTGCAGTATGTTTCAAAGTGTGTTTATGGATTAGGGGTGATGTGGTGCATTATGCCATAAGACCTTCTTTCCAGTCTCCAGGCCATAGCATCAGTTACAAAAATTAAAGCTGAAAAAGGCAAAAATAGCCTTTGGCAAAACCTACAGCAAACTGAGACTGTAGCATATCTGAAGGCCCCCAAAGCCCAACAGGTTGGTTTTTCCTGCCTGTTCATTTCCTATCCCAAAGACARCAAAGAACAAGTATCCTACAAAACTCTAAGGCAGCCTTAGGATAGCCATTTATTCACATTATTTATTGCTGGTATTGGTACCTAAAGGTCMCAGTTACAGAAGAGGATGCAACTCCTATGGTCTGTATAAATGAAAAAATGAAAATATTCCCTGCATCAGGAATTTACATCTGTTTTACATTTAGCACCTGCTGATTCCATTGTAGGGATGTAGACACATGCTTGTGTGTCTACATCTTGCAAAAATGTGACCATTTTAATTTACTTCTCAATGCTGGTAATTTATCTTGATCTGAAACACAGTGACAAAAATGAAGTTCACGGAGCTCCATATACTTAATAACAGCAACAGAAAATTGCTGTGGAAATCAGTCTGCCAAAATCTAATTAAGGGCCCTAATTGTGTATAGTTGCTCAGAGAGTTTTTCACAAGTGAAAAGTTGGTAAGATTAATTTTTCCAGGTGCCTGTGGCAAAACCAGTAATAAATATTGAAGTCTTATGAGCTGTGATTTTGAAATTATTTTTTGTGTTCTCAATATAACAAAACCACTAAGATCTTAAATATTTAAATTTACTTAGGAATAAATATTAAAACAAACGAAAACCAATACCACAAACAAACAAACAAAAATTAAATAAATCCACTAAAACATCAACATCATCTTGGATCTGAACATTTTCTGACCAAGTGCCTATTTTTTACCCCAAGTTCATCTGACAGAATACGTGGTAAATATTTAATGCAAACTGAAATGAAGAGACAATGAAAAAATGCAAGGGAAATAGGTTCTGCATTTCAGAATGCTTTTGGAGAGAATTAAACAGGTCGATGAATGAGTATGAAATGATATTTAAATTTAGGATTGGTGACATGGAATCAAARGCACATAAAGTCACATACAGGCAATCTGGAAAATAAGTTTTGTGATAGGGATAGGTTTTTTCATTCATAATACCTTCTATATATGTAAGTAAGTGTCCCTTCTAGCTGAGCATCTATTTTCTAACATGTATTAGAGGAGAAATAAGTTTTAGTGGCGGTAGAGAATCTGACTTGACAGCCTAGGAGGGCAAGATCACTTATTAAGTTACCATGTACTACACTGAAAGACTAACATCCTTCTGTTCTTTTTTTATTATACTGGGGATAMATTGGTTATTTTATTTACTTTGGAGTTAGCATTTTCTTTCTCTGTTTGTCATGAGAATTTCTACAGCTACCCTTTTATATCATTGGGTAGCCTCCCCAGAGTTCCCAGCTGACTGCCTAAACAAAAGTTTCCAAAGTTTGTCGCTGAAATAAAGCAAAAATAATGGTGACAAAGGAAAGAAAAAATTGCAACTCAACTTCTGTGGAAAGCAAACAAAAATTTACAGGAAAAAGTTTGTATTGGAGAAACTGTGCAAAAGTGATCAACCAATACTGACACAATTACCCAATATTTACATGGCCTGTTAATGACTTAAATGTCTAGTCCTTTCTGTTTTCTTTGTTTCGTCTTTCTTTTTTCTATATTGTCTTTTTAGTAAATGTGGACAGTTGTAGAAAATAGCTGAACAAAAAAAACAATTTGAAAGTATATAGTTCTGTAACAAAAAATAAAATTATGAATTTATATTGTTTCTGGTTCAACAGAAAATACTTTCTTGCTTTAATTTCCTAAAAATCATATGATCATTTTAGTTATTCCTGCATTTGGTTTGACCTAGTTCAAAATTCTTAGCTGATGATTTTAGAGCTCCTTATGTTCAGCTAAGTCTAGAAAGAATTTAAATGACCCAAATGCTTTAAGAGTCAACACTAAGCTATCAAATTTCCAGGGCTGTTCTCTTTTTCCTAGAGGCATAGGGGATTTGCAGAAAGGGGATATGAAAATATCCAGAAAATATATTTGCATTCCTGTTGCAGTCCTGCAATGAATTTATGTTGTTTGTGTGCACACAGGTTTCCTTGATAAATCAGGAATTAAGTCAGAAATGTACTTTTTAAGTGTTTCATGAAAATACTTCCCTTTTTTAATAGATAAGTTCATGGTTGCAGTTCTGATAATTACATCTTCAAAAAGTATAGTTTGAAAAACTACAACAAGAAGTGAAATAAATATAGGCAGCTCTGTGGGTGGCTTTTGTATGAAGGAAACTAAATGGGTCAGGATACTTCATTTTGGAAACTAACAGCTAGGAGAAGGCAGTTAGTGTGTGATTATTCCTTTTTTTTCTCCAAATGCAGAAACTGGGAATCCTCCAAACATATGATCAGACTGCAAGTTTAAAGCACATACAAAGAAGCATGTTTTCATGCAGTGAAAAATTAAATTTTGAGAAAAAATAATCAGAGTCAGAGGAGATACATTTAATAATTACTGAAAGATTCAATGGTTTAGTCTGAATTTCTGGTTCTAGTAACTCCCAGCCTGCTGATCACAGAAATTGAGTCACGGAGAAAGAAATTTATCCACCCACCTCTTGAAATAACTTCTATGTCTGGGACAGTGCAGTGAGCTAGGCCATTTAGGGCATTTCAACATTTTGTAGCCTAGACAACCACAGCAAGATAATCAAGCAAATAAACACTCAGTTAATGGTTTGGGCATAATAGAGATCTTTCCACATAGAGCAGCTGTGTCATGAGTCTGCCATACAGATCTGGAATATGGAAAGCCCAAATTTCAGTGGAAGTTATCAGAGAACCTGCTCTCAGGAGCAGAAAAGTAGGGGTGAAGTCCTACATTTTGAAGAAGGAGTAAATAACTCACAGAATTTTTACCCAGTATTATTTATGCTCTTGGAATCCATCAGCCATGCTGTGACTTCTGTGATTAGATCATGCTCATTTTTAAATATTTTTACTTGAAAGGGTCAGCAACTAATAATCTGTTTTACCCAAGCTTATAATTATTACAGTTTTCCTGAATTTAAATAGAGGTTAAAGACTGCAGTTCCGATTGAACAATTAAGTTCAGCAAACACAACAAAACAATGCCTAAACAATCACTTTAAAAGATGAGGTTGTTTGTGAAAGAGCATCTTAGAAAGGGAAGCTGTGACTAAAGTTCAGGCTTGCAATCCTCATGATTTTACAGCTGAAAAAAATCCCAGCAATGTCAGCACATTTTATTGTTTAGAAATTGGTTTAGGTGCAAAAGTTCAAATTCATGATTAACCAGTTAGTCTTGGGTTGTCTTTGGGTCGAATGACTGCTCCTTCTTCCAAGTCTGTGGGTATACCCAAGTCTGCCTGGCAGAGTGATACAGAGAAAGAAAACTGATGTCTGTTTTTTCGAAGAATGGGGAGCAGCAGAAGAAAACCTCCAAATCCCTGTCACAAAAGAGTTTGTCCCTCTCCACCTTCAATGCTCTTCTTTTGTCTATTATGAAAAAAACCCTAATGTCTAGACCTGTCTCTTCAGTTAATACAGTTTCTTGACACTCTGGCAATTCTTTCCATAGRTTTGCAGGTGTGCTCAATCACCTTGGTGAGAGCCATGCACAGTAATAGGATGCAGGCATTTACAGCATCTAGGTATCAATTCTGCTAAGCTGCTGTAGATTCAATCATCTTTTGCCCGAGTCTGAGGAAGTACAATGACTTTTCAGACAAAACTGTGGTTAGTTTTCCAAACTTCCATAAAATAACAGAGGAATTTCGTGTGCCTGATACAGAAATGCCAATGATACAGTGACATTAAATAGTTACATTATTAAAATTAAAAATTAAATTTAAAATGAATAGTCTTTCAATCCCTACTTTTTAATTCATGAGAATTTTATGACTCTTTTGATAGTATGTTTTTGTTTGTGATTAGGGTATATATGGTTAGAACAGTGTGCTGTAAGGTGGTTGCTCTACCAGTACCACAACCACAGACAAGAGAAGACCTCCCTCCCCTTTACTCTTTCGGAACCCATCCTGATTGTTTATTAATCTTGACCATGTTTCCAAGCCTTTATTAAGACATCTATAGCTATGAAAACTTCTATATACTGCTATCTCTCTTTAAAAACAGGACTGTGTTAGACTAATGGGGAAATGAAGAGGTTGTCACTGAAATAAACTGACAAAAAGGGAGGGGTTTTTTATCATTTTTTGAATTCTCAACCCTCAATTTTCACTTGTAATGCATTTGATTTCCTTACAAGGGTACAAAGTGAGCCTGTCAGCCTTGCTGGTGATTTAAGTCTCATGTATTCTGCTSCAGATGGCCTGTCCAGGCAAGAGAAGGACAGATGGCTTCAGACATTGCAGTGGTGGGAAGTAGAAAGAGAGCAGAGTTTTTCCTGCATGTTCTTTTGCTTTCTGAATTTTCTTTTTCCTGGAAGCAATTTTTTGTTGCTGCAGGAGCACTTAGGTGATAATGAGTGTTCGTTCAGTACATTGCCTTTAGAGTRGACAGACTTTAGGTCTCAGATAATGGTTGAAATGTCTACAAACATCTTGGTCTCTCAGATCCAGTTTTTTGTTCTCTGACAAGATTATATTCCAGTCATTAAAAGGCACATGTGAGAGCGGAAGAAACAAACATATTGATCTCAGATTATTATCTTTTTCCTTTTAAATCCTACTCCCCAGTCAACTTTTTCCTTCCAGGAATACAGTCTTATCTGTGACAGTGAACTCAGAGAGGCTACTACTTCTAAAAGTTATCCTTTAATTCTTAATCATAAAAATTTTCAGAACTAAGAAGGGCTTAAGGGTTTCCCTTTAATAATTTCACCACCATCCCACCAAAAAAAGTCAAAAATTAACCAAGATTTTTCTTTTGATTTTATTAAAATAAATCCCAGGCAGAATTCAACTATGATTTTTTTCTGTTAAAAAGCAATGAAATCTGAACTTGTGCTCCCAACAAGCAAACCTGAAGTGCTGTGGAACTGTGAAAATCAAAGTTTGAATTACAACTGTCACTTCTTCATAATTCAACAAAGCTTTCAATCTGTTCCTCGGACACTAATTATAGGTAATTAGTTAATCCTTGAATGGGTAATTTAGCCTTCACTGGGTCCTTTTGCAGGACACCAGATTCTGGCCTGCAAAATGAATATAATTTCATTGCTGTAACACACATGGAGATGGGCATAACATTAAGTTACATTTCTAAATGCTTTTTAGATGCTGTTTAGCTGTCATTTCCTAAATTATATGCTAAGTGTTGAATTTTTTTCTGAAAACATTGCATTTTGGGACATTTCCTAGACATATTGCTTTAGCTTTCCTGACAGGAAATCAGATACCACTGTTGAGAATTTCTTGGCTGCTGTGCAGTGTCAGAGTTCCAGTAACACAAAGATCAATCAGCCTATTCAGCAGATTATAGAAGACAAACAGAAATTCATTCTTTAGCAAGGGTCAATATTTGCTGTTGCCTCAGTTTGTAAAATTAAAAAATGTCATAGAGTCAGAACAGAAGGGAATAACCTTTTAAAATAAAAAGAGGGTAGGAGAAAATTTAATAATCTTTATTACAGAATGCTTCCCAGTGAGAAAGAACAAAACCTATGATAGAGACTACATATTTTAGGAAGAGAAAAGGAAAAAAATAAAGGTATTGTGGAGCAAAATGAGGGCAGAGTCTGAAATAGCATCTTGTTAACATACTGCTGTATTTTCCAGCAGAGATAAAAAGAACATTTAGCCACAAAGACAAATATGGTATCCAGCTGTCAATCTCCAGAAAGAGATTCTGTTCTTAGATTCAAATATTGCATGATAAATAGACAATCAGCAAAAACATAGAAAATAAAGCCTTCTTTTTACTGGAGAGCTGAAAATAGAATAGAAGGAGAGAGAAGTACCTCATTTCTCCAGGATGCTAAAGCTAAAGCTGGAAATTATTTAGTAGTGAATAATCAATGTGAAACCAGCAGTCTGTTTCTATTACCTAAGACCATGTAGGTCAACAGGAGAGACAGACAGAGAGAGAAATATTGAATTTAAAGATTATTTTCATTCAGCTTGCATAGATGCAAATCATATATATGTTATTTGCCTCTTCCATGAACAGGGAAATGAAGCTTCATATTTCTCTGATTAGAATCTTGAAATATTTTAAATATCTAACTTAGAATGAATAAGTAGTCTTCAAGAAATGTTCAGGAGTTTTTTCTCTCTCTGTCTTTCTGTGCACTGCAAAGCCGAGACAACTTATTGAAACATTAGGAATTTAATTGTATCTTCAGAGTTTAAGATTTTTACATCTGAAATTTTTACTTTTCTAATAAATGGCCAGGGAATATCAGATCCTTCTGAAAGACCAAGGTAAGGATGAAAGGAAACTAAAATTGGCCAAAATAACTTTTATGTGTAATAGTTGGCAATGGCTGCACAATGACTGAAGTTCATTGTAGAGCCAGCCCTATCAATAGAATGAGGATTTTCTTTCACAGCATCTTCTTCTGATCCCAACATTTCCACTGTTTCCTTTTGGATGGCATTTGCCACCTATTCTCATACAGCAGAATCATTTCTAAAATCATGTTTTATTCGCCACATGTATTTGGTTCCATTTCATCTTAATGTTGCAGAAATCCTGTGAAAACATTGAGCTCGTCGTCACAGGTCACTCTTCACAGCCTCAACACACTCTTTAATAAACTACAAGGTGACTAAAGCATAAAAGACACACTTAGAGCACTCTATGGCAGTTATTTGCAGCAAGTTGTTAATGACTCAACACAAAATGTCATTTTGATTCCACATATTAATGAACCATTGTAACCTAGGTAACTATTTTTGATTACTCTTGCTAGAACAGAAATTTCAGTCTTTAACTAGAAAGATGGTGTTATGGGTAATAAACCAACATAACAATTAACTATTAATTCCAATACCACATAACTGACCTAAAAGTTTGGACCATCTACTTTAGTTGTGTGTCAAATATCCTTTTGTCCTTATTATAATCCATAGGGGAAAAAAAACCCCAAAGGAATATTATTAAGAGATAATGGATAAATCATTGGTTAAAATTGCAGGACCATATTTTTCCTTATTTATCAAATAAGATATGGGCCATATTTTTTTCTTTAAAAAACTCAAATACATGGTTTGGATGGTTAGAGTCCTTTGAAATATTGTCATTTATTAAGACAATAGGAAAGAATGTCATTTGAATTCAATAACAAAAGAATGATGCAGGTTGCCTTGTAGGCTGACTGAAAAATTACACCTCATAAATATTTATTAGAATCACGTTGCTAATCCTAACTCCATGTATCCTTATGCAACTTTTAGAACACTTACCTTATTTGCCACTGGGTTGTGATTGCATTAAAATGTGCTTCTACATCCACCCACATGTATATTTAGCAAAAATCAAGAAAGTAACTGAAGATACTGTGTACACTGAGAAGTCAGCAAGAGATAAAATTCCCTAGGTTAGCCCCAAATCTACAAGTCTGGTTTTTTGTACTTCACAATGTTAAGGAAGTAAAAGACCAGTTTCTCAGGCTTATCATATTTATTACATTATTATTAAAAGGAAATTGAATTCTCATTTCAACAGTCTTTTTCGTATGCAATTCAGGAAATAGAATTTGTGTTGAAGAATTTTTTGTTTAATGTGAAGGACCTTATTGATGCCTTTCAGTGTCAAAAGGAAGTTAACTAAGTCCCAAATATTGTAAACTTCTTTTTCCCTTCAGAAAAGAACGATACAATACTGTACTGTGTTTTGTCTTTTGATTTTTTTTTAAAAAACCCTTTTCTGCAGCACTCAGAGAGAGGAAAATCTCCCAATAATTGTTCAGCAAAATCCTGTMATGAAGAAAACACCATTGTAAACAGCTGAAAACCAAAGCAATGTTATTTTTATTTTACAAATAGAAAAGCCAGAGGAGATCAGAAGTATATAAAGTATTCAAAAAGTACCCACACATAAGTTCATTCTTCCTTTTTGTTGCTTTAAAAAAATGCTACCAACTGACAAAGTCTATTGTTCTCAGTGCTATACAATCCCCTTTTCAAATAAATGGGGCTTGCTTCTTTTTCCTAAAAATTAGATTGGAGGAAATTCCCTAAATACAAATAATTTGGTTATCTGATAATTTATTTCTGGATTTGATTGCTCCAAAACAAAGATGTTCCATGTTGTTTGTAAGCTCTTTAAATGTAAAAACAATAGTGCTAAAAATGAATTCCCTACTTTTCAGGTAATTGTTATAATTTTCTGAAAGGTGAGACTTTTTTTTTTTTWAAGTTGCTGCATGCTTGAGTTTGACAAGAATTGATTTATCTCAGCTTCAAAGCAGACACAGGTAAAATTTTAATTTAAAAGTAGGTAAGATGCATGCCCAAATGTGAAAAGTGTGGCAAACAAGCTTTGGACACTTTGATTGGCAGGTGAATTCCTGTGAAAAAAATTCACATGTGACATTGGGACTACAAATGGAGAAAAGCACTGGTTCAAGTAGGTGCAGTGTTTTTTTCAGACTTCTGTTGTTAAATGCAGCTGTTGAAAGGTATTGAGGGTACAATGTTTAGCCTGAGCCCCAGCACTACTGAAGTGTGTAACACAATGGGTACAAGAGAGGAGATTTCAAAATGGCACATAAACTTTGATGGCCAAAGTAATGAACAACAAAAACACTGGTTATTATATGAAAGTGGAACGTGCAATTAATGTTCCAGTGGCAATTCCAGTAATTTAGAAAATCCCTCTGTGATTTTAAGGCACAGTGCCAAATGTACTAATACCTTTCTTGTCTAGGAAGTTAATCTGGGATGTTGCTTGCATGTTGTCCAAAACTTGGCTGTTGGGCACTGAAAAGCTTCTGTTTTAGACTTCCTGGGTTCCCCAGGTTCAAAGTCTAGTGTTGCCTGTTTTGAAGGTGTAGAATTTGTGAGGAGCCAACAGTCCTCCAAAACAATCCATAGACTCCTTCAGGTTCAGGGTCCCCGGTATTGCCCCAGGCAAGGGGGTGGGTGAGTCTGTGGATAGTTCAGAAGATCACTGAGGTCATAAACCTGTTTTTCACTCAGTTTAACCAGTTTTTCAGATTAACCCTGTAAAGAAAATGTAACACTTGCATTTCTAGCATTTTCCAGCTGTGAAAGGGATCAGATAACTCTCCTCTAATCATCCATGGAAACTCTGAGAAGAACAGCAATACCATTTCTCAATCATGTGTGTTTAATTTGGTTACCCTTTCTGCAAATWCAGGAAGAACAAAAAAATTATTCCGCCTGCTTATAAGATTGAGCATTACTTATAAAGGGGCTTGTCAGCCACTGGTTGAAAACATTTTTACAAAGGTATTGCACAAAGCAAATGACACACTGGTTGCACAACTGGGGCATTAGGAGAATTAGGGTTTTTTAACATGCTTGCTTGAGGGTATTTCCAAATTCCTGAAATATATACAGAATTAAGTTCCATAAAATGATATATTCCCACTCTTTTGTAATTTCCAAGTGTAAATCAGCAAAAGGAGCTGCAGAGAAGTAATAATAGCTCCCTCCACGTGAAGTGGATATATTTAACGTCCGAAGGAAAGTCCCTTTCAGCTGACTTTGGGAAGCGAACCAGGTTCTGTTGCCCTGCTTGCACAATCTTCTTTCTTCAGTCAGTGGCCAGTGAGCAATTAGGCCACACGTGGAATGAAGAGGAAGTATTGCACAAGCTGAATGGTACATGGACAAATACACCCTCATGTATTAGGAAGAGGAAAATCACATCAAAGACTGATCAAATGTAGCCTTGAAATAAAAGAGAAAATTAATTTTTTTAACTGACAAAATTKTATAAGATGCATTTTAAGACAGTCACACAGTGCAAGCTCTTAAACGTAATTGAATATTAATTGTTCCCTGTTTATAGGGAACTAAAACTTCAGTGTGTCCTGAGCTTGAACAGTCACTCAGGAGGAGTATATCCCATAGTAATCAACCCTCAATGTGTATGAGACAAAAAATGAACTTCAGCTACAGATGCCCATCAGGAACAAGAGTTGTTCCTCAGGATTATTTCTTAGAGGAGAGCTGCAGAGAAAAAATTCTATATAAATCAATTCCAGCCAAACAAAATTTTTTATTTTCTGTGTTTTTCAGCATCTTTCTAGGTTTATATGACTTCTCTTACCATCCCAAAACTACTCCAGCAATTAAATCAGCACAGGCTACTTATTTTACTGCAAGTAAGGCAGGCAGAAAAGAACCACTTTCTAGAAAAGTGGTGTGTTTTTGCAAAAGCTGCTTTTCTCCATTCAGCTACTTCACCTTGTTCTCAGCCTCATCTTTTTCAAGGTTTTATATTTCTTTTGAGGAGGAAAGGGGTAGCCAGGGCTATTTTTAGAAGCACTGACTCACAGTCTTTTGTGTTTCCCTGTTCCCATCAGGCTGAGTGCTGGTTATTAGTGGAGTACAATGTCTGGCATACACCACAACAACGTTCAGACTTTCAGCATCACCTGAAATTACCCTAGAAATTTTCTAGAACAAAAAGATATGCATTTTTAATCAGAATGTTGTCATTTCTTTTCAAAGAATTAGACTCATAATTTGGAGCTTATTTTAAATAAGTATTTAGTATGTTCTTTCCTTCCAGGTTACAGATATTATGATTTGTGTACGAAAGGCCTCTCCTGATCACTTGCATGGAAAAGATCATATGAGTTAGCATGCTCAATAACATCAATCAGTGTGAAAACACCAGAAGAGGAAAGAARGAGGCACTGAAGCAGATCTTATTTCTTGGTCTGCAGTATTCATTAATAATTTAATTCATTTTTGTTCTCAGCCAGTCAAGTAGAATACATTTTATTTGGCTTCTTATGGCACAAAACTCTCTCTCTGAATTTCACTTACACTTAATTTATAACCACTAGGCCAAGTTCTTTCACATTCATCTTGTGCTGGGAAGCTCCATTAATTTCTATGGAATTACTTCCAATTCCAAAGAAAAGAATACATCCTCCCTTCATTCCCTCTCCATTAGAGCTGGAGATGTGCTTCTGCCCATGCTCTGCAGGGAAACATCTTCCAATTCCATCTGACATAGCAGGGTAGATACCAGATACCAGCAGTAGTGCAAGATGTTGTTTGCTTTACTAAAAGTACACTTCTCTTTGCCATAGAAAGTGGAAATATTACATTTAGAACAGTTCATTTCACTTACCAAAACAAGGGAATTTAGCCTTACCTCCATTATATCCATAGCACACAAGAGAATCAATATTTCCAGGATGAAGTTAGTTCATTTAGTATCAGTCACCTGTCAAAGGCAGTACAAGAGCTAATTCCATTATCAGATTTAAGGAAAGCTGTCAGCTCTGGTGATTCTCTTTACACAGTTGGCCCACAGATCTTGATTATATCTAAATGACACAACCTTGCACAAGGATTGCTCTTAGTCATTATATGGAAATAAAACATGTTAAATTCCCAGACACTTTGGATCCCACTAGTTTTCAATAAAACCAATCTGACTTAAAAATCACATATGGAGAGATGAACACACTTCATGGAGAGTGACAGGTTCTACATCTGTATTTCAGTTAAGAAATGCAACAACATACTTAGATTCAATGAGGAAAAAAGAGGGGATAAATTATACTTCTTATTATTACTGGTTGTACCTACAGGTATAAACACCATGAGAAACCCTGGATTACAGTAACAGAAAATCTGTCCATAACCACATTTGTGCATGGATCAAGAATGGAAAACAAGAAGGATCTCTGGAAGCAGCTCAGAGTATACCTGTAGGTAAGTGGCAAATCTGCATATGCTGGCTGAAATTAATGAAGGCAGATGTTTTCTAAGAAGGTTCAGTTACAGTATTTTTACTTGACATGGGAACTAGAAAATCATATATTACTTGCTTCAAACTTTGATGCTGAACATTAAGTTTGAGATGCTGAACATTAAGTACAACCAAGCATGTGATGCTTATTACCTTATTTCACTTTTTGTGCAAGGTTTCAAACAGCTCCCACCTGAGTTAAGAAACTGTAAAGTCATGATTTAAGACAGCTGCAGCTAGGCAACTTGCCTGCCTGTATAGCAGAATWGCTTTGCAGTACTGTGGTGGTACGGAGCTGGTCGTGTTCTACTGTAAAATATGAAGAATATGCAAATCTTTTTAGTATGTATAAGCCCAGGATATTAGCAATCTTTTACTTTAATGCAATGTTCTTGCAATAAATGTTTTCCATGGTCAGAGAATAAAAATTAAGTCATTAATTTCCTTCCAGCTTACTTTAAAAAATCTAGCAGTGTAAGAAGACCAAAATATACAATAAACCAGTGCTTGACATGAACTGTCAGAAAAATTTCCAATAAAATCCTACACTTACTCCAGACTTTGATTAAAGGAAGTAAATACTCATAATGAATTATCTGCAGGCAATTGGGACAAACCCACTCACTCGCTTTGCTTTTTGTGGCAGCCAAAACCCCCTAATTTTAGCTTTGTACACCCACACACAGTCTAGCTGATTTCAGCAAGGCACTGCAGAGAGCAGAGACCTACACGGTATGCCAGCACTAGACTGTCAACTCAGGATTTATTAACATGAACCTCCTGGATTATATTCTACTCTCTTCAGACCTCAGTAATTTGTATCTGTCTGAGGAAAACAAACAAACATAAAATCAAAACAGATAAATATAGAATCTCTTCTAAGTCATATCTGCATGTTTTCTAGTAACTACTCTCAGAATCCTTTTTTATAAAGTGTATTATCACTCTCTATAAGTACCCGAAGGGAGTCTGTAGTGAGGTGAGGGTCAGCCTCTTATCTCAAGTAGCAAGAAATAGAGCGAGAGGGAATGGCCTCAAGTTGCACCAAGAAAAGTTTAGAACTAGATACTTCTTCACTGAAAGAGYGGTCAAGCATTGGAACAGGCTGTCCAGGGAAGTGTTAAAGTCCCCATTCCTGTAGGTATTTAAAAGACATGGATATGGCACTTAGAGACATGGTTTAGTGGTGCACTTGGGAGTGCTGGGTTAGTGGTTGGACTCAATCATCTTAGAGGTCTTTTCCAACCTAATAATCCTATACTTATGTGCTTAAATCCATCATTCTTTCTAAAGAAGGGATCATGGCTGAAATAAAGAATCAGCTCTCTCTGGCTGCTGAGGACCAGTCAGGCTTCACAAGCTTAAAGAAAGCTTTGGTATTGTCTGTATTCCTGGATTCTCCCCTGCCCACAGCTGCACCTCACCCCATGTTGCTGCAACACTGTGCAGGTTGCAATCCTTCTCCCCTTCTCTTTCAGCTCTCACCTAGCAAGGTGCAGCAGATGGGTGATGTCCCTGAGCAGTCCTGCCTGTCAGGGAAACAGGTCAGTGCTCTGAGTTTAGGAGGGCAATACATGCAGTTGATGTTTGCATTCATGCAAATGCAGGAGAGGTTTGCACTCAAAGGGGCCTTGGCATATTCCCAAGTGTGATCTGTGGTGCAGGTGTTTCCTCATCTCGTTTTGATGCCATCATCACATGATTGAAATTGGGCTAAAGTCTAGCTTCTTCATATGCCCTTGCTTGTACTGCAGAAAAGAATTAGCTGAGGAACCAAAAAACTTGGTGGAATACTTCTAGACACAGTAACAACACAGCACAGTTTTTGTCAGTGCAGTTTCCAGACGTGGTGATTAGCCAGGGATTAATTCCTCAGAAGACATTATACCAATTGCACATATATCCAAGTGTAATTTTTAATTAAAACATTTCTTACTGTAAAATGGAGTGTGTTGGGTTGTTATCAGCACAATGCTGAGTGCTGCAGGGAGCTGATGGATCAGCCTGACATGAAATTAGGTGAGTAGATGAGCAAAATATTGAGGTGTTCTTTTGCCTCTGTGTTTTCATAGTGTTACTCTACTAATTCCTTTGTGTTTGTTAACCAAATGAAACCCCTCCAGGAGCCAACCAGTGCATGCAAATACCCAGCTGAAAATGCATTTTAGAATTTGTGTTGACGTATTGGGCTGTTGTAGGACAAACTGTTTGGTAAGCAGCGTGTAGTAAATATTTTAAGAAGCTTTACAAAAACTCTTGATTTCATCRGTATCCATATCATGAAGTTTTAATATCCCATGGGAAACATTTTCCATTAAGTTCGGCTTTAGGTTTGCAGAACAGAAACTTATTAGGATGTTTTCACTGAAATTTTAAGGGGTTTTCTGCCCATGCCTTTAACACAGAACACTATTTTTTCTCTGAAAGCCTGTCAGATCAGACCCTTAGTATCTGACACTGACATTTTCTGACCTTTTCTGCGACTGGTTCCCTTGCAAGAAATGCTCAAAGTGAATCAAACCAAACATTAAAATACACACAATAACAATATATTCTTTCCAGGCTTCCAGTTCAAATCTCATTTTCTCTGTTCCTGCTTATTCATTTGTAAAGTCTTTGTCTCTCATACATTGCAGTGTTCAATGCTGTCAATTAGGAAATTAATAAGGGTGAAAAAAAATTTTGTGTGCACTGACTGTACAGAATGCCCTCTATCTGAAGCATATATTGTCTCTCCAGTCTTGCTGTAGATAAGTGTATCCTGTTATTCAATATATTTATCCTTCGTAGCCCTACATTTTAAAACCCTTCCTCCTCCATAAATGGGAATTTGAGGTATAGAAATAATAGAGGTTGGATCTGCCAAAGGAACTTAATATCATACTGTTCCARCAGCCCTGCCAGGGTGTAAACATGATGAGAATTTAGAATCTCAATTCACCCACTGCTTAACCCTGAAACACATAACGTCTCTAAATAACTAATTTTGCTCTATGAAGGTCAATAGATGCGTAACCAAGTTTTCCTGAGGTTGCCCTAAATAATCCAACCCTTTCCAGTGCCARGTAGCTGGGATCTTGACACAAAATGGGATTCAGAAATGGACTGTTTCTCCAAGGTTTTTACGTGGTTGTGTTCCACAAATTGCTCCCAGATAATCTAACAAGAAWGTGCTGGGAACAGTGAGGATACTCTTGATTGGTGTGCCACATCAGATACAAAGCTGCAGGAATTCCAGTACCAAAACCACTGTAGCAACTGGTAATATTTCCACATCTTAAACAAATAATGAGAGGTTGAAATTTATCATAGGACAAGAGCAATGATACATTATCAAAAGACCTGAAAGATCCAGAGCAAAACACATATTTCATTCACTAACAAAAATCCCAGGTAAAATCTAGATGCTACAGAATTTTCCAATTTCAGGGCAAAGTACTAACCTTTAGTTTAGCTATTTTAGCAACATCAGATGTAGCCGTATAGTTGAGTTCTTCCAAGTTTGAAGTTAGAACAACATTACCTGAAATTATAATAAACTATCTGGGGAACGCAAAACCAATCCTCATGGTCTTCTACAATTTCAGCATATTTTCCGATGCATTATAAATTTATCCCCAAGACATTTTCATTATGAATCTGAGTACAAGTACTCTATGACTCTGAAAACAACACCTCTCTTGCATATTCTTTCCCTTGTACTGGSATGAGCCCTAAAATTCATAACAGTGACCTTTAGATTATCATGACTGACATTTGTACCTCACTTGTTTCAGTTCTTTACAGATTGAAACAAATATATGTGTAATGATTCTATATCCACTGTATTCTCACAGTTTGCTTTGAAACACTGCRATTAGAGAGTTAACTTTCCTTTTGAAATTAAGCTTATTGTCATAGGAAAGCTCTGGCGGTGTCCTATCCTATAAAGGAAGCATTCTCCTTATTTAGGAACACTGGTCTGATGCATATTCAGAAGAAGAAAATAATCTTAATCTAATGAATGTACTCACAGTTTTCAGTGAAAAGACCACAGTTCAATGCTTTTCTGGCAATTATACACTAAATGAAATCATATACTTAATAGAAATAATAAAAATCAACAATAAGGTTAAAAATTACTTTTTGTCTCCACTTTTAGGCACAGAAATTACTTTTTATCTCACCACCATTCCATTTGTCTCTAAAATTTTCATTTCTTAAGAGGTTATAGTTGTAGTATTAGACATGGAATAAAAAATGTTTGCATCTTGTTAGGATTGATCAAATGTGTGAATATTGAATGAGCATAAGGTGCCTTTAGAACTCTTTCCCTGTTGTGCCGTGCTCTGTGAGTCAGCAGCTGGACTATGTTGAATGGAAGAAGGCTGCTGATTATCATTCCAAAGGGATATTTTGGGTTTCTGTCAAGCCTTTTTCACAGTGCAGGTGAATATACATTTCTGATCAGGAACGTATTTTAAAGGGCTTTTAGCAATTTTTTCACTGGATTTGTTCCATACAAAATAAAAATTATTATTTCCTGAAGAATAAATTCAGATTGAAGAGTGAGGTGCAGTTATAATTTTGAATTCCTAGGATCTCAGAAATATGAAGTCTTTTTATTGCTTTTCCCTCTTACATTAATGCACTGTTTGCCTTTAACCCTAATTTAACTTGATTTTCTTTCAAGTTTTACTCTCTCTGGGTAGATGTTCTGTTCATTATATTTATGTCTTTCATTAGGGGGCAGCAAATAAAGAATCAGAATATGAAATTAATTATTTGTTTCTATTTTTATAATTCAGCATTAGATCCTGAACTAGTCACTAGATGTCATTCTAACACACCAAATATTTTCTTTGAAATTAGGCAGTGTTCTATTACAAATATTACCTGTCTGTTGAATTTCCATTTAAGGGTGAATGCTTACTTATTGCAATCCCTATTCATTGCAGCTTCAACTCATCAATTGTTTCAATGTTCTGACCACAAAAAAAATCTGCTGGATTGTTGGAGCTAAATGATTAATATCTTCAGCAATTCTTGCATTACATTGATTTGTCTTCTGAGACTTATTAAATAATCAGCCACTGCTGAGTTCAAAAGATTTCAAAATTTCATTAATTCTAGTATTTTTGAATGTTGTCTAAAATTTATATTGAAAGTGTATTATTAATTTTCATGTCATTATATCAGCTGACCCAGGAGAGAGCAATATTATGCAGCTTTGGTGACCATTCTGCTGTTTGAGTGAGCAGTCAAGGGAACAGTGCTCTTACACAATATTTTTCAGTGAAAATTATAATCAGACTCTTTTCAAAATATGCCTATCAGAGGAATTAAACAGCTTTATGTTGTGCTATCATTCTGTAGTAGAGGAAAAGTGGCCAGTGCCAGGGGGATAATAGCAAGGAAGTCTGGAGTTTTTACTCACTGTCTTCCACTGCCTCCTTTTGTCCTTTTATCCCTCTGATTATTGTATTTCTATGTGAGTGTTGTGGCTAAAATGGCGCATGAACCTTACTGAAGGAGCTCAGTGTGTACCCAGATCCAAGACTGAAGAGAATGAAGACAGGGACAAGGTCAGCCTTTTGTTCTAATCTTTTGCCTTTATTTTCTTATGTTCTTGCTCTTCCTGTCACTCCTCCTTCACTTGAAGCCCCAGTGGTATAAGATTTTTTTTTTTTCCAGCTAGATCAATTCTGAATGTTGATTCAATGTTGAAACATTACTGTAAGCTCCTGCATGTGTCTGGATACTCTGATTTACAGATCAGGAGCTTATGTATTTGCTAAAGAAATTTCCACCTTCCGTTGTTCAGTGCCCTTTATGGTAGATTACCACTTGCTCTACTACCCAGTAAAAGAAAGTGTGTGAATTCCCAACTCATGATGACCAAAGTCAAACTCATGATGACCAAAGTCAAAGTTACTTTAAATCAAGTAATAAATTAAAGAAGTTTCTATAAATCCAGTTGATTTTGATTAAGATAACCTAGGCTGGGTTCCTAGAAGCTGTTCAGTAGAGAGGTGGGAAGTAACACAGGAAAGCAAAGAAGAGATGAGGGTAATAAAGGCTCCATCTAATATGGATCAAGAAGGGAACATCCACCAACAGAAAATGTAGAGTTCAAAAAATGCTTTTAGGGAAAACTTTAATATAAAAATATTTGTAGAATTCAATATAATTTAGAGAAATCCAGTTTGCTACCTGCACAAAAAATGAACCAAATTAAACACAGAAAGAAATTCACACATTGAGAGCTTGTTTTTTTCTTCATATTTTGTTCCTGGTCAATCTTATGACAGATTAAATCTTCCCTCTGGTGATTCGTGGACCACTGTACAAGAAAAGCGTAGGAAAAATGTTAAGCTATGGGCAGTGTCTCATAAAAAATTATTTCTATGCAATCAATTTGTAAAGTATTATATTGCATATTGGTCTACAGGTGAACATAATTTTACCTGTTGAAGACCAAAGCAATTCTTTTAAAAATGTATAATGAATGATATACAATAAAAGCAAAGAATCTTATGCTTCATTAAGTTTTATTTAGTTTGTCTTTAAGTTTTATTAAGTTTATATGGAGCCTTTGAATCAGTGCAATATTTTAATTGACAATTTAGGTAGATCTGTATATATATGCAGATATGTTTCATAGCACATTGCACACCTACAGTGTGATATCTGATGATTCACAGCTACCTAGAAGGTCCATTAAATGAATTTGATGCAGAAAAATGTTTACACAGAAAGTTACTTATAATTTTCTTTAATGGAAAACCTGTCAGCAAAGTGAGAGCTTTGAATTTCTATCCAGTTCTTAATTTGTGCAACCAGTCCTTTCCCAGGAGAATTATATTGTTCAGAAGGTATTGTTGACACAAGAGAAAGGAGAGGGAAGGGGCAAATACTTTTCAATAAGGAAAAGTGAACTCCTAATCTAATCATATTTTATGTGGAAAGTAAAACTTGTAGATTAATCATTATTTTTATAATAGAAATAAGCACAAATTTACCTTTGAGAGCACCTAACTGGTAGATAGCACCAGTAGATTTGTCTCAAACCAGAGAGGTGCAATGGAATTCATCCATGCAGCTAATTCTTCATTTCAATAATTTCTATTTAAAATATTGTTGGACACAGAGTTCTCCCAGACTACCTGCACAAYGTTGAAAGTTAATTGATTGAGTGATTGAAAAATGGAGTATGATGTTTGCTTTTATCTTCCTTTCTGTGGATTTCCTCCAGTGGATGTGGGGTAAGTGCTGCAGTTTCTAAAACAGCATGACAGTAATGTTAATCCTGCTGAGCCCCCCCCGGAAGATGCATTCTTAATTTTTCCTTCTTGATGTGGGACTCACTCCTTCTGGAAGAGGATGTCTCACTACCTTCGGGAACAGTTCTTTGAACAGGTCAAAGGGGGAGCTGGGGTTGACCTTAAAACCCACACTATGATTTTTGTTGCATATGCAGAAAATAGATTGGCCAGGAACAGACCATGCCCAGTTCTGCATTAAATTGTCTTAGCTGATCCACTGAAATATTTAAGGGTTGTAACTGGAAGAGTTATAAAAATTAGATTCTGTTACATAAAAGTATTTCTCATGCTGTTTGCAAAGAGGACAGAAGAACAGAAAGTCTGAATGCAAGAACTGCAAAGTAAAATGAGTCCTTCAGATGAGTGAAACGCTTTTGTTTCCCAGCCTTTCAGTGAGGAAACACAGAGCCTTTGTCCTAACATGAATGGTTCTTCCCAATTTGAAGTCATCCAACCTATCTTAAATTACTCTTTAAAGTTATAGCTTCTCTTTGATGTGCCTTCCATAATCTCACTGGAAAAAAAATCCTGGGATTAAATTAACCTCTTAGCAGCAGTTATCAGAAGCTAAACAGGAATAAAAGAGATGGATTGCCTATTTTTGCAATGAAAGATTGAAGAATTGTTGCATAGTTTTACATTTTTATTTGTTGCCCTTTGTCAATTTAATGTTGGCAGCCAAATCTTTATGCCCTGGACACTTCAATCTCAGCAATTTATAGAATGTATGTGAGAAATACTGCATGGTGATTTTACAAAACCCATGGCTATAGAGATAATAATTATTTCAAGAAATAATCATGACAGATTGTCAGAGAAAAAGCTTCATTCTTCTGTGGAAGAGGAAATCTGTTAGTGTAATTCAGGGCTTGATTTAATAAATAATAATAAATGTAGAAGCCTAAAAAATGTATTTTTCTTTCCACCTACATATAGTCAAAATTAAGGCCACAAATTAAATTCTGACATAGACATATGATCCTTCAACAAGGTCAGATTTTCCTGATTTGAGCCATTTTACATCCCTGTTACAGAGATGCTTGTGATTTAGCTGTACCCACACAGTTGTGTTGGGAAGATGCAATATTTGTAGAAAAATAAAGATTTTTCACCCATTTAGCTCTTCTATCTCTTGAAGCTCTGCAAGCAGCTATGCCTTGCACTGTGCAGTGTGCAAAGACAGTGACATGATTTTATTGGCCAGCTGACAGAAGTCTGGAGTTTAGTCCAACACCACCCGGTCTGAGCACTGCAGAGAAAAGAAGCATTTCTCTCCTCTCCTGGCAAACATAGCCATGCCATGAGAGTCCTCATACTGAGAACAGAAATTCAGGCCTTTGTAGAGGCAAAAGTTTCCCATTTTGTCAATGCTAGTCAGATAAAGCGAAGCTTTTGTTTTTGTGACATGTGGTTTAAAGGTTTGGRTCAGGGCCTGAGGGAGAMTACAGAGTATAAATCAGTTTCACTGGTTTATCTTAYATAAAGTGTGTGTGAATGCATTTGTGTAAGAGCTTTAGGACTTTTTCTCCTGTGCAAGTGAGATCCAGTCAAGTCTCTTGAGCTACAATTGCCAAAATTATTGTTACTTATACTTAATGAGCACCTGAAAAGATGCCTGGTTCTAATAWCTCACCTCAGAGTACCCTGTGCTGTTTTTAAATTACCTTGAGCCCTGCTGTCAAYGATCACTTGTTGCAGCCCTGGGGACCGGGGTTCGCTTGAGTATCAGGAATCTGAACCACACTAAGAGTATGTCTTCATTTTTTTGACTCACAGTGTTAAATATAGCCTGGTTGAACATGAGGAGATTGGAAAAAATGCTAAGAGGAAATTGCAAGATGGCACAAAATAGCAACTGGGAGGAAGTTTTGTTCATACTTTGGCTTTAGCATGAAGATTTCTTCCTGAAGTTGCTAGCTTCCATTAAATTATCACCTGGACAGCCATTCACCTTTTTTTTCTCTTATAAGAAACTAAACACTGCAGGTCAGTCCATTCCTTTGTGTCCTCCTGGAAGTCCTTCTTATCTTCCTTCCTCCACTCCACTCTATTTCCTCCCTCAATTGCTGCCTCAGGAAGCATGAAGAGTATCCCCTGTCCCTCCATATAATTAACCTCCATCCCCCAAGGTCCATCAGGTGGAAATGCCCCACTACACATGCATTAGACAGTCCCTTCTTTCCCTGTAGCCTTCTTCAATTCTGTATTTTATTTGAGCTAGTTCTGGAGGGCAATCTATAGGTTCACCTGTTTTCTTTCAAGTGATTATTTGCAGCAACTCRGTTAAAGAAGGTGTGGAGTAGCTACTCAGTGTTTTTTTTCTTTTTAGACAATTGCAGGGACAAGCAATGTGAACTATTCCTAATGGAGATTACTGCTCAAGGCTATGCAGGCATAAAGGTAGTCAGGCTGGATTGATCAAAAGTGAGAGCAACTTTTCCAAAAATGGTAGGTTTTGGTTTAAGACAAAGACCCAATGTACTAAAAGGGCCTGCACATCACAGCAGAAAGTAGTTAGATGGTGAGGTTCACTCCAGGAGAGTGCTGGTGCCAGCCTTCTGCCCTAGTACAAGCTACATGATAAATGGAGGGAGAACCATGGGAAAAAATACAGCACTTCTTAGCTGGGCAAAGGAAAACTTACTTAATAATTGGGGAAGTGCCTCTGAAGGCAAGTAGCATCCATTTTGCTTTTTGTGTGWGTAAAAATGTTCCCTGTCATAACAAATAGATAGAAAGAACGTTCAAAGTCCAGACGCATTCCTTTGAAAAGCGCTTGCCTTCTATTTTCCTAAAAACTTGCATGAGGAACTAGCTTGGCCACTSGTAGAAGGAAAAGGAGTGAAGCAATTTACCCAGTGGTAATCTTTAGCCATTTAAAGCCTTGACCTTCTTTAATTCTGCACTAAATTGGCTCTGGCAGCAGTCAGTCCTGTTTGTGTTCAAAGCTTAGSTGTCCACTGCTTCAGCTGGAGGAAAGCATTTGCTCTCTGTCACCAGGCTGTGTTGCTTCAGCTTGGTGGTGTCCACAGAGCACCAAATTGTTCAACTCTGCAAGTCCAAAGTACTTTAGACTCATCTCTTGGGTTTTGCACTGAAATTGGCTCTGGGTGCCTACACAGCCTGTTACAGCTGAGAGGCTCCTCACTGCTTTTGGCAGGGAGGTTTTTTTCTGGTTAAGAGCGATACCTGACAAAAGTGAGGACAGGCTTGGTGTGTCCAAAAAAATGTATCTGCTGCATAAAGAAAACATCCATAAAGGAAGTCTCAACTCTCTCCCCACACCTTGTGGTGTCTTCRCACATTCAGGCAGCAACGCTGTCCAAAGAACAGAGCCTGCAGCACCTGAGTGCAAAAGCAGGGCTTTAGGCACTGAGCCATCTGCCTTCTGTTCTACTGAGAGTGGCAAAAAATATACATTTATTCTGCAAAAACTGATTTAAATTTTTAAAAATCCARAAAGCTGAAAACTGAAGTCTTCGGTTCATGGGTGTGTGACTCAAAATTAATTGCTAAATCTGCTATACAATAAGATCAGTTAATTAGGGCTCTCTGGTTCCTTGCATWCTAGAGGACACGATCATCTGACTTTACTATTTGTATATTGCAATGTACTGAAAATAGAAAATAAAAGTTACACATGACAAAGTATTGATGAATTGTCTCCAAAAAACAAAAAGACAAAACAGCATTAACCAATAATACAAACCTTTAAAGGCAAACCCGTGGAAACAGCATTTCCTTCTGTTACRGCTTCGTTTGGAACAGCAGGCTGTGCTCCTGAATTAATTTTACAGCTGAGACACAGCTAATCCACAAATAAGCCTGTTACAGTTGGTGGGCATAACAAAAGGAATRCTTGCCAGTAGGCACACATGACAACTGGAGCTTGAAGGCAAATTTAAGGGGAAAAGTATTTTTGGTAATACATTAAAACTTCAGGAGTAGGACCTCAGAGAAAAATGTATCCACAAATATCCATTACTACTACAGATTGTCATGAAGAGCGCATGCTTACAGGGCATCCGCAAATATGAGAAAAGCTATTTTTAATATTCCCACTGATATAAAATTATGTATAAAAAAGTGGAAACTCATACTTTTCTCATTCTTTAGTTTCTTCTACAGAGAGGACTAAAATGTTAGACTAAATTTAATTTTAATATGCTATTCCTGAAACCTTTTTTCAGGATATTAAATATTGAAGCACAGAAGAATTTCTATTTGAACAGGAGTAGTGCAGGTGAGATCCTAGTCCTTTTGAAGCCATTAGCCTATCTCCTATGATTTCTAAGGAGAYCAGAATATTATTCTGAAAATTCAGATACATGTAAACCTTAAAGCTGACAACTGTAAGAGAAATTTACTCTGGAACCCCTTCCATTTTCAGGGAATTTGTAAACTTCAAGAGTTTCACACATGAATAAATAGGCTCATTCACATCATCTCCCTATCCCATAGAACTGATGCCAGCCAGGAGAGTAACCTCACTTCTCATGTGTTGGCACCTAGTACACGCAGTCAATGTCAGATTTTTTTAAACATCCATAGAGCAACGCAAAGCCCAGCCCTTAGGTGAAGAGATGAGGAAGAAATGAGAGGCTGGTGGAAGGCAAACTATGTCTGTCACCTATCTCCTGTATGCAATGCTCTCCTACTTAAAATTATATTCAGGCAAACATTTGAGCAAGTGCTAATTTAGGTAATTACTTCAATAGAATGGTTCTTATGCTTAAACGTCATATGAATAATGAAGTGCTTTAAGACGTAAATCTGTCACTTGCAGAAAGACATAAGGGGCCTTTAAAAAGCCAATTGTTTGCATTTTCTCAAGAAAAAAAGATTTCTGTGTTTGTCAAACTGTAGAGGGTTACAGATTGGTACAAAATATACATTCTTAGTATATACAACTAAATTCAATGGCTAATTATAATCCCATTAAGACCATGTGTTCTACATCATTTGAGGAAAAATATAAAAGGGTACCAGTAATGTGAGATTTAATGGCAAGAAGGAAATTCCTAGTTTATATGGGAATGCATTGCTAATAAGGGCTTTAATGTGAATAAATTGATGCTTTAATGGTAATTAATTTCAGTGTGCATTGTTAAAACTTAATAGCATGTAGAGGAGCAACTATAACTTAAAGTGTACTGGCCTTAGACCAGCGGTCTGGAAAATGCACTGCAGAGTCAAAATCATGAGACAACTGTGCAAAATATTTTGTTATCATATCAAGAGTTGAACTGCATGATTGCTATCCAAAGTAGTGTAGGTAGCAGGACTTGATATCTTATTTGTATTGCTTTGCCATTGCTATCCCTACAACTCACAAAAATTTTTAGCAAGCTCAAGTTTCAAAAATCCAGCCCTGAATATTTACAGAGAAGTTTGCATTAKATTTGCAGGTGATCTGCCAATAGCATTTGTGAAAGAAAATATTTTAATGATGCTAACATATTTGGTCTTGGCTTAAGATATTGACAAGTTCAATTTCGACATATTTGACTGCTTGTTACCTCCATGGGTTTCCAATAGAGGTTATCCACCTTCTGTTTTTAGCTTCTTGAGCAGCACTGGAATACTGTAACAGCCAATCAATCTCTGACATCTCCAAGAAAAGGGTTTCTTTATCAAGAACATGTTAAAAGAGGAACTACAAAGAGTAGGTGTGCCAGCTCTGGAAATTCCTGATGCAAAACCTGCTGTGAGRGCTTTGCAAAAAAAATTCCCATTTTTTTGTTCTGATTTCAGGTTTGGGTGTGATACAGTAGTTTAGGGGGCCAGTGTTTTCTCAGGAGAACATTAATTTTTCTCTGGACTGCATTAATTAGCTTGCAGTAACCACACAGCAACAGGGTGATAATTTTGGACAAATATATGTAATTGGGACTCTTCAATGTGTTCTTTCTTTTGACATTTACTTATCTCTTCCTAATGCAGAAAGTGCACACAGGTAAAATGCTCTGGWTTAATGGTGAGACTGGAGGCTGGCCAAGGGAGCAGCAACTGCATCCTGTGTGGCCAAGCTGAGGTGAATCCATGCTGGTAACGTGGTGAAGCAAGCACTGGGCTGTTTCAGAAGAGCTAATTTCTCAAAGTTGGTGGAAATTTTTCTCCCACACTTAGGATGGTCACATATTCAAGCAATAATGTGCACCACCATACATCAGTACCGAAGCAGGCTGGCACCCTGTATGGTGTTTAACTCCCAAAGTAGGAGCAGCTTTGTGAAAAAAGAAATCCTTTGACCAAAGRACCCCTCTCATCCTTTGTGTGCAGCTCTTCTTTTCATCCTCAAGCAGTTTCKGCATTTAAAGTAGTTCTTTCCTCTSTTCTATCATGGATGAGAAGAACAAGACCGCGATTCCCTTTGTGAACTCTCTGAGCTGTCAGCTCAGTATCAAGATGAAGAGCTCATCTGCACAATAGAAGCAGGCTTTTCAAGCTCTAGTTAGAGACAAGTTCCCAGCATGGAAGCAGCCAAAATCATGSTCTTGGGGAGAATTTTAAGATAGTCTTTGTCAGTTGACTCACAGATCCAGCCTTCAGCCATGAGAACACCCAGAGCAGTGCAGTGCAGTGCAGTCCAGAGTGGACCTGTGCAGTCCCTGACTGCAAGGTACTTTTGCTGTGGTTAGATCCCCCAGCAGCCACATAACATGACCCAGCAGACCATGAGGGGTTAATATAGATACTCCATTTTAAAAGCTAGGATAGAAGGCATTCAAGGATCTCTAACAGCCCACATATACCATAAACTGGGGTAAGCTCAGTCTGTATGGCAGCAATCATCCAAGGCAAAGAAGCCAAAAAACAGTTTAGGATCTATATCTGGAGGATCACATATTTAATTTTAAAAGCACATTAACAGCATCCCAGCTATGTGTTCAATATGAGGAGTCTAACAAAACCTGGCTAATTAATAAAGACCAAGTGAAAAACCAAAAAGTTGTAACATAATCAAAACTGTGTCCATTTCTTTAAAGTTGATAAATACATTTTCTCAGTGTATCAATTTTRCTAGCCTTCTATTGAAAGATTTCATACCTATCTTTCCTGAGTTGAAAAAGTTAGCACTGTTATAAAAAAAATATAAAATATTTGTATTTATACATATAAATATATGTATAAATATATATACATACAAATATAAAATATTTGTATTTATACATATAAAATATGTATAAAACCAGCAGTTTTGTTTGAGATTTTTTTTATTTCTGCAGAAATACTTCTTTTCAAGTGGGAGGTATCATTGATAAACATCTCACTGAGTCCCAGCTATAATATTTTTTTGAAAAAAACCTTTGTGATTTTATCTGAAATCCACTTCAAGATATTTGAATCCAGGCATGCATAGTAGTTTATTTACAAATTTTAAAATTTTACAGAGACATCTAGTCAATTCAATTATTTTGACAATGGGAAAACCTGGATGTGAGAAGAAAAATACTGATCTCTAGATGGTTTGGGTTTTTTATTTACATGCACTAAACTAGAACAATCTTCTCTCCTCAGTGCAACAGGAGTCTCTATGTTATTGGTAAGTAAAAACTAAATTTCTGGTTAACTTACCAAAGAGTTGGTGAAAACTCAGAGTAACAAATATGTATATAAAAATTATCATCTCTCTGTTAATAATCTACAAATAACAACTCTTATACAGCACATGTAATATCTAAATGCCTCATCATAAAAAAAATGTACTAATCTAGCTTCATTTTAACACTGATTCTTGTTCCTCCAGGTTTTTTTGCTGCACCAYGTAGAAGGATTTTGCTATTCTCATTTGCTGCTGTTCTCTTTTTCAGAGGTCAGGAGTCCTGCTTCATTTTGCTATCTTATCAGTCTTATATTGTGATGCTTTCAGAACTATTTCTGTTAATTTTTCAAGYACACCRAAAAAAACCCACAAATTTCACTATCAGCACATAGCTAATAAAAATTTCATTTGTAGAGCATTAGCAGGTAACTGACAAAATACATTGACACGTACCTTACAATGTCTCAGTGTTAAACAGCAGATTGAAGTAGTCTATTAAAACAGCTGGTTTGTGTCACCAAAAGAAGCATTAAAACCTCCTCATCATCTGAGGCACAGAAGTGTARCAGAATGCCTCAAATTACTGCCTCAGGAGAGTGAAAGAAAATGGGGAGAACAGGTAAATTGGGAGAAAAGCACTGCATGTTGTATTACACACTGTACTACCTTATTAGATTAATAGACCCTCTTGTGGTTATCAGCTAATTCCATGAAAAGATATTTTAAGATATAAAAAAACATTAATATGACAGTATGATGTAATTAAAATTAACATTAAATAATACATAATAATAATAAAACAGTAGGTGCCTCTTCTTTTTTGTGGCTGGCATCTTCTCCAAGCAACTCTCAGTTTGCACAAGCAGCTTCAGTCTCAAGGACATCTCTGTCTTTTCTTACTTTCTAAGTGAACTGTTTGAACTGCTRCTTGTCAAGAGTAGAAAACATTGCCAGAGATCATAGAGGTTCTCCCCTGAGGAAGTCAAGTGCTTCTGTTTCTCTTCCAGTTTTCTCAAAAGAAGAATCTTCTACCCAGGCAAGCTGTTTCCTCAATGTATGAAGTGCCAACCCAGCCCAGGCTCAGCTTCAGAGGGCAGAAGTCTGTAGGAAAACAGAAAACTTTCTCCTTCATGGGAAAGTATTTAGGCTTCCAACACTGTTCTCTACAAGAACTGCTTTCAGATTTTCAGAGCACAGAGCAGACATGAACTTTTCTGCTTMCCCCTTTTACAAGTAAAACACATCACAGTAACCAGACTCTCTATTTATAGCAATAAAGTTCAATAGCATGCAAAGACTGGGGGCAAACAGAATGAAGGCTTTGTTCATCTGTTGCAGCAAGAGTGGATTTTGACATTTTTCTTTGAAGAAATGCATGGACCAAATCTCAGATAAAGACAGGAAATACATAAATAGTGCTTTTCTGAGTCAAAACTAAGTAGCACRTTCTTTTCAGTAAAGTAATTGTAGGATTATGAATGTCCCCAAAACTATAGATTTATAGACAGAATTCTGTTTGCTATTCATTATGTTAATCCTTCAGTTTTCTTTATTGAAGTTCATATTCTGAATCTTATGCCTTTTCATATTATTTGGGAGTTCACTGTAGGAGGAAAAAGTCAATCCATTAAAGTCATTTGCATATCAGAATAGTTGACTGAGCAYAAGACTCAAACACTGAATTTTAAACTAGAAGAAAATAAAATATACCAGCAGGTACTGAGCTAAATCCAAGTTTAGCTTTGGCCACCACTGAGAAATATTTATCATAAACAAATGTAWGATTATTTGCCTGCAAGAACTTTTATTTCTTATTACTTGGAGCATGGCAAGTATACTTGAGCAAGAGATTATTTTCATTTCAGAGCCTTGTATTTTGTTTTGTTTAGGATTATTACAGAGTTTATAATTCAATTCCATGTCTCATCACCAGTTAAAAGTAAATTGTGTAGAAGCTCCAGGTACAAGAAAAGATGTAGGATCCACATTAYACATTTTGTTCAACCACATATCAATGCCTGGATAGACACCCTCAAGGGGGATCATTCTAAGGTTTCCTTGTTTTAAATTAACTTGTGGTTGTGCATCACATTAGTTTAATTAATTTAAGTGCCAGTAAGTCAAACAGCTGTAACGGGTAATTATGCAATTACACATAATTACTTCACTGAGATGAGTTATAATGTGAGCATTCTTATTAAGCTTGAAAGTCAGAAGGAAAACAGTGTGTACAAGCATTGTTCTCATAAGAGCCAGCCATAAGTTGTCTCCATATTTGCTGTCAATATCATGGCACTTATGTCAGGAGTTGGATCTGAGTTGCATTGAAGAACTCTTACYCTTTGGCAAGAAAGTAGATCYGTAATGATTCTTGATTCATGAATGAATTKCAGCCCAGAGACAAAAAAACAAGTATTTGTTTCATAATCCCATGTYCTGAAAAGCTCAGTGGAATTTTTAAAGAGTTATGGTAGTAATTTCAGTCTGCTAGAGTAGGCATTCAGCTCTGGAGAACCAAGAACTGCACTTCTTGGATAAGAGGATATGTACAAGGATCTTTTCCTCATTCATTTTTCCTACTGTGACATGAAAGTTGAAAAAAAAAAATGGAATTATTTCTCTGGCACTTTTCCTAGAAGACAGTCATTCTTGAGCTAGACAGAATCAAAATTAAAAGAAGAACCTCCATTTTGGTTCCTCTTTTGTTGAAAGAACAGAAAGTGTAAAGAATTTATAGCACCTTCTGTTAATGGAAATTCAATTAAGATTATCAATCAAATACTGCTGGATTCAARTATTTCTCATGTGTATAAGTGTTTTGGGACTGGCATAATTGTTCTACTCATCCCAGAAACCACTGAGGACTAACGAGAAACAGTGAAAATCTCAGCATGTTAAGAAAACACATAGCATAAAACTCTGCCATCGAACAGCTGATTGAGAGTCCTAAAAATATTTYGTGGTTTTGTCATTTTAATAAGGAGCTTAGGGCTGTTCTTCCTAAATAAGTCCATTTCCATTCAGGAAAACCAAAACCTCCCCCTGCATGGGAGACACAGAAGGTGRTTTGCAACTAAGCCAATTCTTTGAAACAGGAGTTTATCACAGGAGCTGATTTTATTGGGTAACAGATTTAAAACAAACCGAAGGAAATTATTTTTTCCTACAGGGCTCCCTACTACAACACGTTGCTTCTGCTGATGCAGTGTCCTAGAGGGACTGGACAAATTCATGGAAGAAGAGTCCATCAAGAGCTGTGAAAGTTTGATATACACCTATGATATAATCTTCTGTCTTACAAAGTGCCTTAGAGACAGAGAAATGGAAACAAACTGGAAAAGCAGAAGTGTGTGTGGATAGATAGATAGATAGATAGATAGATAGATAGATAGATAGATAGATTAGATAGATAAATATATAGTTATAGAGATGGAGATATACAGATATGCCTTGCCATGTATCATCTCCTGAACAGTGTCAATACCATAGTAGTTAGGTCAGGAGCTGCATCTGAGTTGAAATGAAGAACTCTTACCCTTTGGCAAGGGAGTGGAGCGATTCCCTGCAGTCCTAGTGCTTTTTGACTCAATTAGGTTCTCTAGTTTTTCTCTTTTCTCTAGTTAATTCTAGATCCCAGTGCAGTCTGAAAAGGGGAGGGGGAGAGTGGGGATGCACCATCAGACAAGACTTGAGATGATGGCTGAAGTGTAAAATTCTGTGGCAYAACAGGAGGGTCAGGAACATTTTTCCTCACAAATTTGTTTTCCTGAGGATTACAGTGGTATTTTGCATTCATACTGTAACAAATGACAAGAAGTTACTATTACAAAACAATCTCTAAATTAAATCCTGCTGTATTGGAAAATGTATTTTTACATAGAAGTCAGTTTGCCAGAAGGAGAAAGAAGAGTCATGTAGGATATGCCCCCTTTCCACTGAATTCTTGAGACTGGAAGGCACCTCTGTGGTCCTAGGGCCCAATATCCTTTCAAACAAGACCAATTTCTRAGTTGTGAGCAGACTGTGAGCTCACACCTCATCCCGTCCAGTGTTTAATGTTTCCAAGGGCAGAGATTCCAGGGACCTTCTACTCAACCTCTTTCAGTGCTGAACCTCTTCCAGAGTGAGTAATTTTCTTCCTTAAGTCCACCAGGAATTACTCTTGTTCCTTGCTACAATGTGTGCTCAYTGATCTTTGTCCTTTCAGTGCTCACTTTCAAGAGGAGCTTGTCTTMCCTATAATCCCTCCCTAGACCAGTGATGGCTGCCCTCCTTAACCTTCTTTTTTCTAGGGTGAACAGCCCTGTGGTGATAGCATAGCACAGCACAGCTTGAGATCATCAACCTTGCCTGGAGTTAGTGGCTCAGGCTCAGCACCAGGGTGTCACAAGCGGTGGCATTACAGCTTAGAGCTGCCCGTGGTGCAGTCTGCAGGCAGAGCAGGTTTAGGGCAGCCTGCAGCCTCGCAGGTCTCAGGCAAAGCTGTAAGGATGCTACTGAGTTTCTCCTGAGTATTTAATCTGGTGGCAGTCACTAGAACAGAGCGCAGTAATAACCAGCTTTATCTGCTGAGCAGCATTAGCAAGGAGTTAGAGTCTAAGCTGCTGGAACTGAGCCCAGACACTCAACTCCAGTAACACAGCTTCAGTTTAAAAGGATCTGCCATGAATCTTCGTGACACCAGAGAGAACAAAGAATCCATTATTATTACGGATCCATATTCCTGCAGCAGTTGGATTCCCCCATCTTAGGTGAAGACCAAGCAAGCACAGAACAAAACGTTCATCCCTTGTCAAACACCTTGCAAATACTGCATATTCCAAAAGACATTGCTGTAACCGAGAACAAAAAATAAGATTTGAAATTCCTTGAAAAGAAAGGTCAACACATATTGAAACAGATGTGCCAAGAGCACCTTGACAACATTGCAAATCAAGTTATGATTACCAAACAGATTAGTTAGGTACTGTTATTGCTAATAAAAAAGGTTATCACAGCTGCAGGACAAAGCTGAAAGCATCCTTCCCAACTTGAGATTGTTTCTAACACAACAACTAGCCAGAATATGTCATTCATCACCTTTTTGTTTAATGACAGACTAATTAGATTCCATCTAATCTTAAAACTTCAGKAGCAACAAATTGCATCTCTTGATTTTTCTGTCACATTTTTAATCATATCTCTACTGGAGGATTTTCTTGGTATTAGAGGTGCTAGGTATGATTCCAATCACACATTTTATGTCCAATTACTTTGCTCAGTGGAAATACTTCCCTACTGTGCTCTGGTATTCTTGGTAGAGTTTTGAGAACTTGAGACTTGCTAGTTTTCTAACTTTTGTAGTATTCAAGGTGGAATTAAATTCTGAGGAATGGAGATAGGAAGATGTATTAGACTGTTGGCTTTTGTAGCTAACATTTTCCATGAAACTGTAGAAGAAAGCACGCACTGGTGTGGGAAAACACTCACTGTTTTTTCTGATCTGAATTTCATGTAGTAAAACAAAGCAAGGCAGTACAGTTTCTTCACCTGCCCTCTTTCYGAATCAGTCACTATGTATATATTTGATGAATGTGCCAGGCAGTTCACTGCCTAAGAGAGCAAAGCACTTCTCCGAGGAAAATCTTACAGGATTTCCCATTGGTCAAGTATAGGCCAGGAGGAGTTCTGTGTAACTACAGCAGCAACACTGGGGCATTCTGACAGGACCAGCTTGACCTGCCTGAAGTGTGCTTGTGCACATATTAACACTTTTGGTTGGCAGCAAAGCACTATTAGGTCATTCTGTTGCTTTAGCTGAGACAAAGACTGCAGTCTTGTCTCTGCAAGTTTAAAGAGAGCATCTCAGGCCATCATCTCTGCCAGCTTCCACATGAGTGATGGTGGGATAGACTCTGTATTTCAGGATGAGTGACAGCAGAGAAAGTCATTACATGCATGGGTGCTTGCTCTAGGAGTTTGGTTGGAGGCTTAGTSACAGTGTGTTAATTCTGGCAGGAATGATTATTAACACCAACACATCTTAAGAATTGGCTTCCTAGTGACAAAACCATGAAGCAGCTGTGTCACACATAGTGTGACCCTATAATAGTCACAAATACTCAAATACTTCTTCCATTCTTTAACTGCAATCATCAAAGTCAGCATCACATGAAAAGTACTTCACATGAGGGYGTGGACCGAACAACACTCCATCCTGTGAACCTTCTCTCACTCATCCTTTCCCTTCTCCTCCTTGGTGATCTGAATCAGTAAATTAATTTCACTTTAAAAACACTGTAATTAAAATTTTCTGACTTGATACTTCAAATGTAAATGCATAGAGCCAATAGTGAATTCAAGTCCAAGAGACAGAAAAGCATTTCCATCATGCTTTCAGGTATCTGAACACCCATATGCATTTTATTTCTCAGAAATATATCTATGYATACATGCAAAAAAATCTTATCTTTCCCAGCTCTAGGGTTTCTATATTATTTTCCTATTTATTGTATTATTACTACACTATTGTGCCTAGTACTACAAGGAAAGTACCTTATTGCCCCACTTTTCTGTTGCATTGAATATCCAAAAGACTACTGAGATATTGGATTCCTGTTTGGTGAAAGGACACCCTCACCCTGTTTCAGATACCAACACCTCACTTACATGCCAGCAACCCTTCCTCTCCTGCCCATTTCCYGCAGCCTAGAGAAGCCCCCAAGACCCTCAGGGCGATTGGTGTTATAATAGTTGTTGTCCCTGCCTCCAGAAGCAAACCTCAGACTTAAATATTTATTAATTTGTTAATCTTCTCAAAATGTGTTACTGTGTTTATAGGCTACAGGACACTGGGRAATTCAGTCCTAAGTACTGCAGTTTGCAACTGTGGACAGTTTATTTTATATTACTGTGGAATCATATTCCAGAGCCTCTGTGAAGCCTTGTACTTGATTAGAGACTGATGTCTCCTGAGCAATTCCCCAGCGGGCTCTGTCCTAAAAATGATGTTGAATATTTTTGAGCAATTTCAAGTTTTAAAGGGAATTTTAAGAAGACATTTTTTGTCTTCAGTGTAAATGAGACAACACTGACAAGCGATGGAGGGAGAGCACTGTTTGGCTATAACTCTGAGAACTCAGTACCCCCCTGTATGATATACAGCATGATAAATGCTATGGCAGTAAAATCAGAGTACGTCACTTGCTCCCAGGCTCATGTACTCCATCACAACACCTGCCTGTGAATGGATAACTTCCTGCAGGTTTTTCCTTTTGTCTAGGTARATTTTCAGGTTATTAATTAATTAGCTTTGATATCTTCTTAGGCTTGAGATTGAAGTCTAACTATTATGTTACCAATATCCACTAAAGCATGTTTAAATTGACGCAATTTTTGTAGACTTTATATAGAAATATTGAGAAGTGAAAGAGCTGTACAAATACATCTGATAGAAGTAATTTGACCTGATTTACAAATAGACACTTGTTGACATTAAGGAAAGGGGTCTGTTTTTTCAAATCAGGAATATATTTATTCTGGGGCAACAAATAGCAGCTCACTCATCAAAGAATCATAGGAAAGACAGTCTGGGAAGTTACTACCTAAAATCTARTAAGAAAAGGGAAGAAAGTTTGTGAGGAAATTGTGAAGACTGAAACCATTGGATGCCTCTGGTCATGTAAAGTTTAGTCCCATAACAGAATAATCACACATTAAAACTGGAAAGTSCCATTCRTTAAAGCAAAAGTGAGTTTGTGCAAGCTTGACAAATACTCCAGATGTATACTCAAGGTTTTATTTTATACCAAAGCAAACATGCAGAGTCTGTTACGCAGAATAGATCTTGAGGGGTGGTTTAGTAGGGTTGGTTTTTTTTTTGACCTCTTAGGGAATCTGATGAAAAAAAAGACAAATGACAAAACAGGAGGAAAATAAGCTTTTACACAAAACACCACCATCCTTTTTAATCTATTAGCCAAACCAGAAAAAAATGAAGTTTGGAAAATTTTACTGTGCCAAACTGGCCTTGCTCTGACCCTTCAGCCTCATAAAAAATCTGAAGTGAAAGGRGAGGGAATGTAGGAAGAGAGTTGGTTGCACTTTTCTTGTCTTTTTCAGCTTGCTGTAAATAACATAAAATCCTTTCTRGCCAAGCTTCCAGCTCACTTGCAAGCACTCTGATTAGTTGGGAAAGATTCAGGCAAAGAGCTTCTTTTTATCCTCAAATAGTGTTTCTGCTAAGTCACTCAACCTCACTGTAGGAGAGTTTCAGGACAGCTTAGTAAAATACCTTTTCTCCTAAAATAAATAGCCTTAAATCAACCTGGATGACTCCTTTCCTCTTCAGCACTCATGATGTTTTAACTTTGTTAGTCCATGGGCAGCACATTTCAAAGAAAGTCTGCCTTGCCCCAAAGAATTTATGCTCTCCTATTTCCTTACACCAGGCACCATAGACCATGCTGTTCTTCTCACATTAAAATTTCAGGTATGGAACCAGGACCCAGCCACCCATCTTTTAAAAATTCTCTAAAATTTATATGGGACATGGTAAAGGAAAAGAATGCACCCATATTTGTTTGATAACTCTCTTGCCCATGAAAGGCTTTCTTTTACACCTGATTTTTAGAATTTTAGAAGCATCTGTGTACTGTGTCTCCTTCCTATGCTTTCAGTAGAGTCTGACTCCTAGAATTCCTCATTCCTGGAAAAGTGCAATGGATCTTTAAGACGAACTGAATATTCACTTCAGCTTCTGTGCATCAGAAGTCTCAGACAAAGGCATAGTGCAACAAATCAACTGGAGATGAAAAGATTTTCTATGTTCTTTGGCAGTTGCCACTGTTTTGAGGAATTCCAATTAGATATTCTACAGCAGTATATTTCTTAAATCAAAGTTCCTTATGGAATACTATCAACTTTTATTAACTTCAAGGTTAACAGTCAGGCAGGTTACCAGCAAAGAAGTGTTTTCCAAACATCGTACTTCACCTTCTTTCCTGCCAATATGCTTGGCAGAGTAATGAACTGCTGAAGTTGGAAGCTTTCTGATCTTTTATTTCCAGGTAAACCAACCAATGAACTACCTTGGACCTAAAGCCACCATAATTTTCTAGTTCCCWGCGCCAGGAAATATGAGCAATTTTATTTCACTGAGAATTACAGTTATTGGGAATGCACTCTGGAAAACTGACATGAAGGGTAATGAACATCCCACTTGCACCATGTCTCATTTTCATCTCCAGGATGAATTTCTGTTCTTGAATAAGCCATCTGCAGGCCTGTGCATTGGGTTTGTATGGCCAGGTTTTGGAAGTGAGGGAGTGGATGCTGTGAGACACAGCTAGAAGMTTTTCCCTTTTCCAACATTGCCAGCACCAATTGGCTCCAAAACCAACCCACTGCTGGAAAAGACTGAGCTGACCAGCAGTGATGGTAGCAGGTAGATGGTGTCTCCTAGGAGACAGGAGAGTTAGGAAGAGGAAGAAAAAAATGGTGCAATTTCAGCTGGAGAAAAGAGTGAGAACAACAACTCAGCCAACAATGAGGTCAGTGCAGAAGAAGGGGGAGGAGATGCTCCAGGCACCTGAGAGATTCACTCCCCTGCAGCCCATGGTGCAGATCATGGTGGTGCCCCTGCAGCCCATGGAGGATCACAGGGATGCAGAGATCCACCTGCAGTCCGTGGAAGARACCCATGCCAGAGCAGATGGATGCCCCAAGGAGACTGTCATCCCATGGGAAACCCATGCTGGAGCAGGCTCTYGGCAGGASCTSTGGACCCATGGAGAGAAGAGCCCAGGCTGGAGCAGGATTGCTGGCAGGACTTGTGACCCCATGAGGGGTCCACTCATGGAGCAGTCTGTTCCTGAAATAGTGCACCCTGTGAAAGGGATCTGTGCTGCAGCAGTCCCTGAAGGACTGCAGTGGGAAGGACTCACGCTGTAGAAGTTCAGAGAACTGTGCCCYGTGGGAGGAATCCCAAGCTGGAGCAGAAGAGTGTGAGGAGTCCTCCTCTGAGGAGGGAGGAGTGGCAGAGACAACGTGYGATGAACTGACTCTAACCCCCATTCCCTGTTCCCCTTGTGCCACTGGAGGAGAGGTGGAAAAATCAAGAGTGAAGTTAAGCCTGGGAAGGAGGGAGAGATGGTGGGAAGGTGTTTTAAGATTAGGTTTTATTTCTCATTATCATACTCTGATTTGATTGATAATAAATTAAGTCAATTTCCCCAAGATAAGTCTGTGTCCTGTGTCAGTAACCCCTGAGTTATCTCTCCCTGTCCTTATCTCCTCCCATGAGCCTTACMTTATATTTTATCTCCCCTGTCCAGCTGAGGAGGGGAGTGATAGAATGGCTTTGGTGGGCACCTGGCATCCAATCARGGCTAACTCGCCACATCCTCTTACATTTTAATGCTAAGGATCAAGCTGTGAGCTGTTTCCAACAACCCAACAGAATGCTAATGAGGTAGAAAGGCTGTTTTCATGATGTCAAAAATATATTTAAAAGCAATTGGATTTTTAAAAAAACACAACAGAAAACCCATAAGAAAAAGATCTTCATTTGATGAGCAGTCCATTGAAACTGTGCTATAAGGGATCATTAAGCATAAGGAAAAAGCATAATTAGCCAAAAGCAATTAGATCAAAACTYAGTTCAGACTAATTGTTATGCAAATGTCCTGGACTGGAAATTATATTCACGGCCACTGACCCTTGGATGCATTAAGTTTTACARGATATGAAAGAATCTGTGTTTCTTTCTTGGGCCGGATGAAGGGGAAGTACAAGTTTTACCATAGAAATTAATCAGTGGCCTCTGGATTCAACTGTGGTTTTAAAACTGTAATGCACATATTTCATAAAGATAATAAGACAATTTAACTGGGAAAGAACATCTCCTGCTGACAGCATGATATGAATTTACTTTTTTTTCAGAGTTCAGTGTAATCACAAACTCAGGGCCAATAGCTTTCCCAACACCTTGTTGCCTGTAATGCTTATACAACCTGGATATACTCAAAATCTTACAGGTCTTTCCATATTTGAAATACCTTCCCAGGTTGACTAAAAATTCACTATTTCTTCTTGAAAGCTGTATTGTTTCATACAGTGATTGCAAGTTTTGGTAGTCCATTTTTTATATGTGTTGCCTGTTTTAAGAATTCCTCTTTTGAGAATATCCTGGGAGATACTGCCAAAAATTCTACTAACTTAGGACATGGTTCATCAGTCACATTTTTCTAGTTCACTAGGCCAGACAGATTGTCAGGGATTTAGATTATTATGCTCTGTTCTTAATAAACCCATTTTATAATCTTGCAAATCAAAATTAATAACTTGATCRGAATCCTTGCAGTTATCAAAGTTCAGGAAAAAAAATAAAAAGAAAATAGAACATTATGGACCATCTGCCTTTTAAAAATGCATAATGTTGATTCTTTWCCAGTCTTCCAAGACCTTCCCTGTYCTCCATTAAATCTCCAYAAGTGGAGATAARTGCTGGTATTTTACAGACTACATTGGCTTTCTTTAAATTCCCTTATAAAATATTTTTTAATATTGCTTTGCCAAGGAATTGTAGCACATGTCCATTAGCTAAACACGCTTGAGTCTGCTCTTTAGCCTCTTGTGAACTTCTCTCCCTTCTGTAACTACTTAATTAAAATTATCCTATTGTCTTAAATTCTTATGAAGATTGAACCAAAGAATTGAATCCTTTAACAATCTTTGCTTCACCTCTTACGTGTTCTTTTCTTTTTAATAAGTCCCAGGGCACCCTGCAGTGGCAGAGGGAGCCCATCAGCTTTCCCAARGACTGATGTGTGCAAAAATGGCTTTTCAGAGCAGCTGGGTTTCAGCTGCCCCACTCAGAATCAGAGTCCACATGGTGCAAATACACTCCCACAATGCAGAAATAACTGGAGAATGTTCAGCCCTGCATCATGCAGGCGGAGTTACCACAGCTCCTCTCTGGCATCAGGCTCTTCCGAACACAGAAGAAAATAACCCCAGAGTTGATTTATGCAAGATTTCTTTGTAAAACTGCAAAAAAAATAGCACAGGAAAAATCTTCTAACATCTGAAAAACCTTAAAATTTTAAAAATTGAGTTTCTTCTTTTGGCAACAATATGTACATAGCTTTTTATGAAATTGTCTTTTCAAAAAATTCTTAAGGACTGGATTAACTATTTCTTTTTTGCCCTTTCCACACTGTTAGTCTTTCTTTTCTTCTCCTGTAGGAGAACAAGGAAAGGGAAATGGTCAAGCAACAAAGAGAAGGATTGAATCTAGCTTTTGCAGCAGATCATGAGGGCAGAGGGGTTTTGTCCTTAGCTAGGGCAAAGTGTGCTGTCCTTGCCAAGACAAAATTCCTGTTGATCTCCTTGCAGATCTCATGTATTCCTTCTTTCTACATATAAGCCCACCAAACAGAATGGAGGTGTTAAATCCTCTATCCATGCTGAAAAAAAAATACATTCTCTTCACATCTCTAACAAACTCTAAATAGTGAGTTGTATTTCCAACAGGGTTCCCTGGGGGAAAGCATGTTTTTCTTCCTTTTAAGACTAGGTAAATTGTGAGTACACAACTAACATGGTTTTCCTTTTTTCTTRGTTTTTAGTGTTGGTGCAGTTTAGCTGCACTTAGCCGCTCTATATTTTGCATCACCTTTCTAAACAGCTGTCACCACCCTCATACATAGTAGCCGACACAGCTTTTTAAAATGACGTGGYAATTTTGTTCACTATGGAAACATTTAAAAGATACACAATGTTACAACAAAAGGAAACTGCYGTTTGGTAACATAAGCCATAGTGAGTCTATCCTGCGTCAGGCAGTACAGTCTGTACAGTAAGAACATCTTGCCTTTATTTAAGTTCTGGTTTTTACTTTTTCAGCAGAATCCAATGAATACTGATGCCAGAAAGTTGGCACCAATAGGTGCATTTGGACCAATCTGCCAGTGCAAATGTGTGTTGCAAGAGCATGATAGAGAGAATMATGGAATCAGGTTAGAAAAGAACTTTARGATCCYTGAGCCCAACCATTAACTCAGCACTGCCAAGTCCACCACTATACCATGTCCCCAGATGCCACRTCTGCACATCTTTTAAATGCCTCCAGGGATGGTGACTCYGCTACTTATTTGGGTAACCTGTTCCAGTGCTTGATCACCCTTTCAGTGAAAAAGTTTTTCCCAATACCCAATCTAATCCTCTCCTGTGCAACTTGAGGCCWTTTTGTCTCATCCTGTAACTTGTTATCTGAGAGAATAGATCAACTCCCATTTCACTACGGCCTCCTTTCAGGTATTTGTAGAAAGCAATAATGTTTCCCCTAAGCCTCCTTTTCTCCAGGCTAGACAGCCCCAGCTCCCTCAGCTGCTCCTCATTGTGCTCCAGACCCTTATTTCACCAGCTTTGCTGACCTTCTCTGGACATGATCTGAGGAGGGAGCTGATAACTGAGACAAACAAAACAAAACCAGTTCCCTTTCAGCTGAACTGGGCAGGGACAAGTGTGAAAAATAGGAAGTGCCTAATAGTGTATCTTCTGAGAAATCACTCTGCCTTAAGATTTGTTTAATAAGTTGGTTTCATTGGGCTGGTCAAATGGGGTTTAGCAGGGAGTGCTGTTTATTTCATCTGCTGAGCAGGCAGCACTTGGGTCCTTCAGCTCTCTGGCCCTGCCTCTCTACTGGAATTGCACCCAGGACACACTGGAGGAACCTCATCCTCAGGTCTCAATACACTGTTTAGGGCTGGCCAGAAACAGAAAGGTATTTAAAAGACAAATGTGATTCTTTGCAATAGAGGAACTGTGGGTTGGACAGARAATGAAAAGTAAAGAATTTTCAAGCTTTTGACTTAGACAATATTTTAAACCAGTGTAACCATTTCTGTTGTACACCTCTGTACATCAGAGAACACACTGACTGTGACCACAGTCCATGGAGAAGCTGTCTGTGTTCATGCATGTAGAACTGGAAAAATTGCCTCTAGGAAAAAATATCATTTTCCTGGAGCAGCAGGTAATCAGCATTCAGCAACAGCCTTGTCTCAGCATGAAGCCTGATAGGAAGCAGAGCAATAAGATAATTGAAAAGGAAAATGTTTCAGCACTCAGGACGACTTCTGCCACTCTCTCTGAGCTAAATCTCAGCAACTGACTGGCAGACAGTGTCTGCCAGTGTCTCTCTGTCAATGGAATAGGTTGGCCCTGACCCTCTTCAGAAATTGAGACACATTAAACAAAAGACAACAAGACTCATCCTCATTTCATCTCACAGCTATTAATTTTACGGTGTGACTCCTCCAAATAACAGATGCGTCGCCAGAGCTGTGCCCAGATTCCAAGTGAAGGGAGACCAATTTCCACCACCTTGACTCCTCTAATTACACTGACAAGCCTCCTGAAATCTGTGCTGTAGTTCTTCATCTGAAACAAAAATGCAGATGATTCTCAATAGCGTCTGTTGAGCTGAGAGGAATGAGAGGATTAATTAGTTGCAGTTCATAAAACAATGAGATGAAAATCCATGAGTAACTGCAAAGTGTAATTGGCAATAACGATGCAATCACCTCAGTGCAAGAAGGATGGGATTGGGCCCAGATATTTTACACCTGTAAAAAAATCCATCACTAWCACTGGGACCGTGGACAGGGAGAAGTCCAGATCACCAGCTGGCTCTTCCACTTTGCTGGCTGGGGCAGCTGCCTGCTTCTCCTCGAGGCTGCCACGGGGGCAGAGCAACTGCTCAACAGAGGGGCATCTCCTCTACATCTCCAGGTTTTTTCCTCAAATGTCTGTGGCCAGTATTCAAGAGTGGAATAAGCCAGTCTGTGGCCCTTTAGAACCACATTAATAAGAAATGCACATTAGAATCAATTGTTGCTTTTCACAGAAGGCTTATTTCACCAGCTTTGCTGACCTACTCTGGACATGATCTGAGTAGAGAGCTGACTTGCAATTCATCTTTGGGATTGACATAGCCTTTAATTCTTCCCATGAAAAGACACTTGGCCCACATATTTTCAAGGAGCTCTCAGTCAAATTCTTGAACTGTACCAATGCAGTCAAGAATTTCTAGAGCAAGGACGGAATTCGTCTTGCATAATTTGAACTATTCAAAAATTCTGTAATTCAAGCCCCAATAACCAACTATAATTCTATGAATATGCCAGGAAAAAAATCTACTTCTGTCTCAGGTAGGTTRTTTCCAATTATGAGTTCATTTTACCCCAAAAACTATTGTTGAGAATACCTGATCTGTGCATTTGTCTTTTTATTTCATTACATTAACTCACAAAAGCCACATATCAACTGTGTACACAAGGAGAACTGTTCATAAGTGAATGTGACTTTCACACTGTGAGATAGGTCTACTACACCATTTCCTTACATCAGTGTGTGATTGGTTCAATTATCACAGAATCATTGAATCAGAGAATGATTGGGGTTAGAATGGACCCCAAAGATCATCTACATTAAACCTCCCACCRTGGCATCCTCTAGATCAGATTACCTAGAGCCCCATCCAACCTGGTCTTGAGCACTYCCAGGGACAGGGCATCCACAACTTCTCTGGGMAASCTCTTTAGTGCCTTACTACCTTCTGAGTAAATTATTTCTTCCTAAYATCYAATCTACRTCTCTCCTCYCTTTGTTTATAAGCATTTTCCTATCACTATCTGTCYACATAAAACAAGGTGCAAAATCTATGCTACCCTTGACAGGTGTCAGTTCTAGCCTTTGATTTTCTTCTGTGGAGGTGATACCACCTGAGCAGCAATTCCCTGTGCATCACTACACAATGAGACACAGGGAGGACAGCAGGCGTGCTGGATCACATCCAAGTATTCTCATCATTTGGCCTCTCATTGAAGCAGAGACATATTGCCTAATCTTAGGCTCAACCTGTAATACACAGCTGTTAAGACTTCAAGAACAGTGACCTGAGACTTAACAGAACACAAGGAAATCTGGCACAAGATTGGGTGGCTTGTTAAGGGACAATGTGATGATGGGACTTAGAAAAAYATGTGTAGGACTCACATAAAAGCATTAAAAATTTAGTTGTTATGGAAACTATCAGAAAAAGCTAACTAATTACAATTTGTAGCAGGTACAAAAAAAGGTTTAGAATCCAAAATCCCTTAGTGTTAGTAAGAAGATTATTTAAATAAACTATAATGGACCCTCTGTTATGTCTTTATCATAGAAATAGAGAGAAAAACAGCTTCAACTCTGTAAGTTACCTATTCATAATTAGACATAATCATGGAAATTTCTGACATCCTTTCTTAACAAAGGGGCCATCAAGCATCCTGCTGTTGCTCTGCAGTAGGAATAAAAAAGCAATGCCTTCTTCCCATATCTTGCAATCCAGCCAGATTTTCATTTTAATTATTTGTAATTCCACTCACATATCTCACCGATCAGAGGAATCCCTGTGGTCCCRTTTGTCATATAGGGATAAAAGAAAAATGCTGTCACAGTACACATTGCATCCCCTATGCACCCAGTAACTGCTTGGATTGGGAAGTTTGACATAACTTACAGAGTTTGCCAAGTATAAATCATTACATAAAATCTTAACATTCATATAAATGTAGGCAAATAGCCATAGAACAATTTCCTAAAGTAAAGCAAGGAGTCACCCTCACCCTGCCTCTCAGCCTGGGCAGTACTGGATCAGAGCTTGTGAACAGTATGGTTTGGCTGAGAGGAATTCCCAAAAAACTTTTAAACTTATCCTTCTCACAAAGGCAAATTATACAAAAACCTTCTTCAAAATACCTCATGGGGAAGCAACAAAATCACAAGTGAAAAAAGATTCTTAGTGTCTGTAAAACAACAAGGGATCCACGTACCAAATATAATGGTAGATGACACCACTCAGAAATTTACAGGCAAAAATCTCTCTTGGGGAACTATAATTGAGCTGGAATTTGGGGAAAACATTGTGGTTTATAAGGAAAGCTTCACAACAAAAAACACAAGTTACAGAGGATATTTTTATATTCTGGGTAAATAGAGAAAGAAAATACATGTTCTACACTTGCACCATTAAGTCATCTTTGTAGCTAGATCTTCAGCTGGTGAATGTCAGTTCATTCATGCAGACTGGAACAAACCCTGGCTGTTGGCACAGGCTGATTCAGCTGCTTCAAAACAGACATTCATTGGAGTATGTATTGAATAAGACAGGGTGAATTCAACTTGTTGTCACATTTGAGTAAATGATGCTTTACAGGACAGAACCACTGGTAAGAACATCCCTGGTGCAGTGACACTCAGCCAGTCACCCAGGCACAAAGAGGCAGCAGTACCCTGGTAGGATGTCAAGCCTACCAGAAACAAAGTCAAGTTCCACTTGTTTCCATGAAAAAAGTGGAAACCATGTACACATTAAAATCTTTCACGGCTTCCCTCTTAGRACTATGGTAAGTTTCTCTAAAATGCATAATGCTTGGAAAAGATACTGACTTCTAGTGGAAGACAGATTTTATCAAATGATACATTTTGAAAACAAATTTAAAAACATGAAACACTTGATCATTACATTGTTTATTTCAAAATTTATTATTGAGGAATATCATTGTCTGACTTCTTTTTCTAATTTTTAAATGTCTGACTTGTGGAGTTCCACATTTCCAACAGAAAATTACTAACTTCCCCATGAAAAATGCATATATACCATTGTCTACAAGTATTCTCAAACTATCCATATAAATCCTGTAATTGTACATGCAACATCCTCTGAGTATTGTGACATCCTATCCTTAAGAGGAAAAGAACTCCCAAAATCCATAGATGCCCATAATTGAAAAGGAACAACAAAAGGCAAAAGGGTCTGCAAAAGGGGTGTGCAAAAACTGAAAAATTTTATCTGGGAGAGAGAGAAAATGAATGAATGAATTACCAGTCCTGGTTCCAGCATCATCCTGGTTTTTTTCACAGTATGTTCTTTCCAACAAGCTTTGGTTGGCTTCATGACCATCCAGCTATTAATGTTTGAGACATWTACATTAGCACCTTATCTTCTGGGCTTCTAAAAGTATCTGAACTTATATTAAAAAAAAAAAGCTTTTTTTTCACACATCTTTCATCATGCATGTGTTCATTTTTGCTTGTCCAGTCCAGATTTTTCAATCTGTCCATCAAGCTTATAAAAATTAGAACAAGAAATACACCGTATCAACCATGCTTGATACATTCAACAATTCAAATTCTCAAACTACCCATGTTTTTCCATGACCCATCAGTTAAAGTGTTCTTTGCATCCAATCTGTTTCCAAATAACAAAATCTCCTGTCCTAAGGAGAACTACCAACACCTACAAACAGATTTCCAGATTCTCACTTCTGCTGTACAGGAATCAGCACACTATGCACCCGCCATTCTCCTCATTTTTATCTCCCATCTTTCCCTTAATACACTCAACAAGGGTATTAAAATATCCACTGGAAACCATTATTCATTATAACTAAGAGAAATTACATGAAGAAAGAGAACACATGCATTATTTGACTACACATTTAATAACTGGTGCAAAGCATGATTTCAAAGTTATGTTCCAGACAGGTTTTAGCAACTCATTTTGGCTGAAGGGATTTTAAAGCCTTCTAGGTAGTCCTACTATGAAATGGTCAGTGGGTCCTAATTTTTCTCAGAACAGACCCCACAGGCTGGGCCCAGTGTGTTCTGGCCATTATAAACAGATGCAAAGCATGCTTACTGCAAAGGTGACATCAGTGAGTCTCACCCCTTGCCCCATGCATTTTGGTATCCTCAGGATTTATCTTGGCAGGATGAACTGTTTGCATTACAGAACATTAAATCCAGAGCTGCTGGATGCAGTACTCAAGGTAGGGCCTCAAGAGAGTGGAGTAGAGGGGGAAAATCACCTCTCTTCACTTGTTGGTCACATTGCTTCTGATGCAGCCCAGGATGCCTCCTGGGCCACAAGCAAATCATAGAGCCTTTCAAAATAATAATTTCAGCCCAAACTGCAGCCCACCACTCCTCCAGATTTAATCAGAAGCCAGAGATCTGACTGGGCAAAATATTGTCCTTAGTAAAGCAAACAGATTTGGTATCTCAGAGACTGAGCAGAGGAATTAACGCTGTTAAGACTCTGTTAAGTGTAGTATAAAAGCATTAGCGTGTGCAAAGTCAGTTTAATATTTCATCACCCTTTTTTTAGTACCAGCCCAGACCAGAAGAGCACTGCAGGTCTGGAGACAGCACAGGACACTGTCATGATAGAGGTGGGCACAGATAACTAGGGCTGCCTGGCACTGGCAGTTCTCTTGCTAGAAAAACTGTGGTGTTACCACTCATTTTCATGCTTAAATTATGAAAATATAAAGCTTTCTCCTGCAYGTGCTACTTAGCCAGGAGCAGCTGACAAATGAAAATTAACCCCTAGAACCCTCCCAGCACTCCAGCCATGGAGTGGCTTTTTGTAATGAAAAGGGGCTGGAGCAGAAATCACCATCATTTCCAGCTACAGATCCTCAGATTTATCCTCTTTTATCTGCTGCCATTAGCTTCCTAGACATTTGCATTCCCAGTTTTCTGTGTCTGTACCCCTAAAACAATTAAGAGCTCCTTTGCATTCTAGTGATATTTATTTCCTCAACAAAATACATTCCATTWACTTTAAAATGCAAGGAAACAGGTGTGTATCTTATACCTGTGTGCTAGGCTGCCCCAAGGATTCAAGACTGGTTTATATCACCAGTATTTCAAATAGCAAATGGAGATTCAATATAGATACAAATAATGAATACTGAAATATTAGAAGTCCCTTTCTTACCTTGTCACAGCCCAGCATGGAGCTACAACTGAAAGCTTATATTAGATGTCATGTTTAGTTACCAGTACAATAATTACATAGCAGGCTTGCTTTTTTAATTATTACATCTATAAACACTGAATTATCTATGCATCTGCCATGTAGCATTKAATTTCAGCAAGTTTTAAGGGAAACCATGTAGAGGCATGGGATCACTCTGTCCTTGGTACCTACATCTCAGCACATATGTCACTATTTTAGCACCTGCCTACAATTTCAGACTTGACAGCTTCACGTATGTCAATTAGCTGCAAATTCCACTAAATTAGTACAAGCTGCAGATCTTCAATCAGCCTGAAGAACATTAGGTCTCCAAATGCAGCAGCTTCAACAGAACAGTCAACTTCTATGTTTAAAAATTTCATTTGCAGAAGAATTATATTGTCCAGAAATATGCACAAATTTTGAGAATATATTGTAATAGTTGTATAATATATTTTCATTACACTCCACCTTTAATATAATGAACTCTCTTAGGACTTGGAAAACTGTTTGGTTATCCAAAAGAAGATACATGAATCATCTAAATCACAAACCTTGGGCATAAATCATAAGCCTTGAGCATAAATGAGTTAGAAGAATCATGCTTTCCTGAGATTGTGTAATCTGAATCAAGAGGATTGCATGCTGTCCTTCCTGTGAATCATATATTGTCCATAATTTGTCTCTTCTGTAGAACCTTTTGTAGACCCTCTCCGCAGCCAAATTAATTCTGGTCTGTAAAACAGAAAGAACATTTGCAGGGGGTGCTTAACTATTCTCAATTTACTTATGTGATACGTTTACTGTAGCAGAGCCTYAAAAGATTCTGAGTTCCTGGAGGCTACAAAGAAGAGGAAATGTGCTCTCAGAAAGTAATTAGATAAGGGCATGACAAAGCCAATAAAACTATACTTTTGTCTTTCACTTCTAGAGGAATTGCTGTGGGTGAGATTTTTCTGCTGAGAATAGAAAGTTTTCCTACAAATTGTTTCTGACAGGCTAAGCGCATCTATTTTCAAATTCTTTAAGACTTAGTCCAAATGACTGCTTATAAGCAGCAAATTAATTCCACTGATTTTTTTATGCCTCAAGGGACTATTGTAACCTCTACTTTGTTTTCTTCTGCAAAATAACAAGCCAGTGAGTCAATGCATTGCTAAAATAGGAGAARAAGTGAAATAAATTAGAAAATCATAGGCTACGCTTTGAGAGTTCATGTCATGGATTTTACTCCTCCCTTTATTCAAGAAAGCACAATATAGTAAAAAGAGTGAAAACAGTAAAATACCATTACAATACTATGGTTCAGAAAAAAAMCCCCTTGATTCAAGTTGGTGTCTACTCCAAAGCAATTCTATGAGCCACTTTCCAATAATTTCTCCCCCTTTAAAACCTTAGAACAGGCAATTGGCAGTGATTTTTTTAAACAACGTGGCATTATTTTGTTCATTTATTCTTGTTTACATACTTAGAGCTCACTGTATCAGCCCAGTTTAGTGGTGCTGACTTCTACAAGGTGAAGACAACTCCTCTTCAACTCTCTTGCTAAAATATGGCAAAATATGGCAAAATATTTTTAATGCTATCTCATTGTTACTGCCCCAAATATTTTGGTTGCTGTTTATTGTTTTTTAAGTGAGTCCTATGGTAATGCATATCTTACAAGAAGTACAAACAAATGGGCATGCGTTCTAATGTGGTCAGGAGCCCATACAGGCTGCCTGTAGATCTAAGTAGAAACAGTGCTCTAGTGCAGCATGAGCCTTTCATTGAAAATGCTCACGCCAGCTGTGCATCTTCAGGGTAATCCATCCTCCCTACATCACAGGCTACCTTGGCTGTCATGTAGATGTGATCATTATATACATCCCAATGGGTTAGATACTTCAACCCCATTTGTCCTTCTTTCCCTAGGGCCACCTACATGGGTGAAAAAGATCTAAATTCCCTCAGGAGAGGAATTCCAGTGGTAGTTTTAGGGCCAAATTTCCTCATGGGATCACACACCTATGGAGTGTGTCCAAAGCTGTTTTTTCTGGTTTTTCCACTTTCAGAAATCAAGGAGCCCCCAGTGCAATTATGAAAGCAAAGAACAAAGCCTTCCCACTGATCCAGATCACAGATGAAAGTAGAAGAACATAAGCATAGCTTGATCCCATAGCTTGATGCCACAGCCTCTACCAGAGAAGTGCAGGCTCTCTCTGTGCAAACTTTGCTGAGAATCACCATGAGCACCATACCAAAGCCTGGAGACAGAAATATGCAAGAGGGGAAAAGCCAACAGGCTAAGCWCCAGGCAAAGCAGGAATGATTTCCRAATTTCATCATGACTACACTGGTGGTCTGGGCTTGGTAGTTTTACATTGCTTAAGTTTTTGTCAGTAAGGGAAATATTTGCCATGCTTTCCCATATTGAACAGTTTCACTGTGCATAGAAATCATGAAAATAGCCAGCTAAACATTCCACAGAACTGTAGTTTGCTGGCCTGTAAAGCTAAGGCATATTGCAATTTTGTCTTGTAAAATATTCCAAAGCAATTRTGGCAAAGTCTGAAAAGCAGCAGATAAGAACAACTGATAGTATTGTTCCTGCCCTGGGATGAAAGGGTTGAAGATGGCATTCATCAGACTGTAACAGAAGTCCAATAAACTTGGGATGACTAAACACTGTCTCACACTCTTGATCTGTCCTCCTTTACCTCTGTAATCCTTTTCCAGGTTTAAGAAAAAACCTGAAAGTGTACTCCTTCCCARGATGCCTGGTAGCTTTGTAGGACCTGAACACCTGAAAAGCCTTGGGTTTTTATACATGCAGCAGTGATCACTATAAATGAGCTTGTCAAATGAGAACACGTAAAAATGAAGGCAGCTTTCCTGAAAGGTGTGAAGCATAATGGAAGAGGTTTTTTCATCTGGACAATGCTCAAATAGGGACCTGAAAGCACTTCTTTCAAGATTCACCGTCATAAATATTTCTGCTACTCAAAAATAAAAGTCAATCATAAATGTGATCACCTGTGTAAAAATAAGGGAGTCTCAATTTCATTTTCTGCCCAGATGAAATGTATGTCTTCTTCCTTAACAAGCCTTGACAATAACACACATGTTCTCTATCAGTCCTCTCATACCCTTGCCAAAAAACCCTACTGACTTCACCTCTAATCAATAAACATTATGAAGTCAATAGTGCAAGCTTGGCATTAAGACTATTTGTGTCTTCATGCAGATTCATGCCCTTCACATGCAGCTAGAAACAGCACTGACCACTAATCCTCAGAGAGCATTGAAATGCCTGCAGCAAAGCACTGCTTAGCTTTGCAAATAAAGCRTCTGTTTAAAGTGGACAAAATAAAAAAAAAAAGAGGTATTAAACAGGTGTAATTCTTCTTTCACATCAAGTGTAGATTTACACATTGCAATGAATTGTTGAAATTTAGCATCTTGTATCCTAAATTGAGGGTCTTCTGTGAAGAGTAGCCTTTATCCAATTTGATTTACATTATATTTCCTTCTATGCTCATAGATTTTCCCACCTGTAATTAGCCACAGATTTCAAGACTGCCTATACCTGTGCATGTATAATATTTTCAGCTTCAGAACAGTGTGACACCTTCCATTAATGTTTGTGGTAAAATTTCTAGTAATTTAAAGTATATATGTAACAAGRATTGAAAAGTCACAATCACTACGTCCATGCCTTGTCAAAAAAAATAATTTAAGACAAGTTAACCTCCATGGTGTGCAGGTCAGGGATTTTTCTCTGGAAATCATTGCATTCCAAAATTTAACAAAATCACTTTCTCCAATAAACAATMTTATGAGAGAGTTGTGAATTATTCAAACTTTTCAGCCAAATGATTCATCAGCATTTTAAATCGGGTACTTCAGAGGTATCTCAKATTATATGCACAAAGAAATACAAGTTGAATACCAGGAGTTTTGTCCAAGGTCATACTCAAAGTCTGAATTAGAACAAAAACTGAATACAATCCCCCAGACCAAAACCCTCATGATTTAAATTTAATATACTGCAGACAATTCAGAGATGGTACTTGGACAAATGTTTGATAAGATATCTTGAAATGTCTAGGGAGAACTAAGCTCTKTTTCTGAAACAGCTTAATCCCAAGGAACTCCTGGGCAAGAGGCAATTTTCTACATCTCTGCTCACATTCATAATATTTATCTGTATTATCTATTATGCTCAGAGCATGTTTTCTCCAGAAGCTGTCAAACCCATGCACCAGTGAAGAGGTCACATGAGAACAATCATGTCCTCTSTATGTATTGTAATTGATTTTTATGGAACTATATAATAATAAAAGCAATATCAGTTATCCAACCTTGCAAATTYGCAAGCACCAACAACACTACACAGCTCCCATTAAATTTTTTAAAGGTCTTGCAAATGTCATTCTAAAACAGCACAGAAAAAAAATTGCAGACAGACGTTTTAACMTGGGAAGTAGATTAATCATAATGTTACCTGTGCTTTGTTGTTCTTTTTTAGTAAAAATATTCAGTTACTAATAAACAAATAGATTAAAGTGGGCTTAAATTGAATGCTATGGTGTAGTTATGTTAATATGTTTTAGGAAAGTGATAGCCACCTAATTTACAGGGCAAGACAGATTAAAGAAAACTGCAGGACCTTGGTAAACCTTTACGCCATGAGATGCATTCTCATGGCATAGGCAGCCTCCAAGCAAGGCAGCCTCCAAGCAAGAGCTTCCACAGTCATATTTCTGGGCTTAGTCAGAGTTGTAAAAGTTCCCTTTTAAGTGCCCAAGTAATTTTCTGACTTTAGCTAAAAATATAAAGCTTGGACATTACTTAATGTCCCCTTAAACTACAACAGATTGAACTCGCTCAGATTTCAGGAAGGGGGTTATTAAGTTTAGGAGAGGCTGTATTTCAGGTATCCTATGTGTCAGCTTTGAACATAACTACAGTGCCACTATAAAGTCGGGGCAAGATGGATATTGTTCAGCTTTTTCTAGAACAATCTGTTGTGAATGGAGTTAAAGTAATGAAAAAGAGCTTCTGTCAGCTGTGTTCATGTTGGTCTGAAATACACAGTGGCACAACTCCAAAAAATGTCAGTGTTACCACTTGCTTTCCTGCTATGGGCCAGGCCATGAYGACCCCATGAGACCTCACTGCCATGCATGTGAGAGCAGGAGTAAAATGAGGACACTGACATGTGAAAAAAATGACAATACAGCTGCTAGAGCAGATATGTAAAATCTCCCACAGACAGGGTTTGACACATCACACAATTTMAGGGCAACGACCTCAGGTGCAACTTTCTTCTACCACAGTCAGAAAAAAAGGAAAAAAGTCTAGAAAAGGCCAATGGTTTATTTATTYTGTTTTTTCTCCTCTCACAGGTGTACTGTCTTAATCAGTAGTAGAGAGATCCTCTGAATCTGTTCTTGGCAAATGGAAGTTACTACAAAAACATTGTGATGAAAGCTCAAGAAAATCCTCCAAATATATTCTCAGGCCCTTGTTTGAGATAATACATTTTCATTGTTGGTCATTTCTCACTTTCTCTTTATTTCCATTGAGATTTTTTTTTTTTGCAAAGGGAAATCTCTTGTTTCCTGCTTGATCAGTGTGAACTGGAGCTGGCTCTTGCTCCACTGACAGCAGCTCGCAATGAAATGGCAGCACAGCTTTACGTGTTTGACTTGAGGGAAACATGGGATATGTGAAAAAAAAAAAAAGAGGCACCTGTAGAATTTAAGACATCCCAGCAAGAAGCTAAAGCTCACACCTAAATGCTAAAGCACTTAAATCCACTGCATTTGAACACACTGATAGGTTCCAACACCAAATAGTGACCTTGTACCTGCATTTCTTTCTTTCAGTGTAATAAGAGAAAGTATCTAAATTCAGCTTGCCATCTTCCCTACACCTTCCTATAAGCTGCTTATTCTCACTGTAGCCCATCACTTGGTTCTACATAAAGTCTTCTCAGTTTCTGTAATCCAGGACACCTCCAATGAAATCAAAGAAGCTACGTGTCCATTCTCCAGGAGCTCATTTAGGGAGAGTTTTAAGCCTCGTGAATAAGACTAAAAATATTCATGWCATTTTAATTTTACCATTATTTGTTCCATTCATTAAGCAAATGCAGCAGCAATTACATCAAAAGCYTCAGCTCTAGCACTTTCCTGGTGGCCAGTGCTTCAGCGTGCGACTTCCTTCAAAGGATAGTAACAAAGATGGTGACAGGACATTGATCTGCTTTTTCCCAGTTTTCACTTGCCACTCCAAATGAAAATCACTTCAAGGTTGTTGTAACTTATTTAATTCTTTCTGCTATGGAAACTCTAGTCCTACTAGTCTRCTCAGCTCCCTCTGTCATATTTCCAGCACCAGATCTTGTGCAAAAATGGTAAGGATAACAGTGTCAGCCTTCTGTGTGATATCAAAATAAGAAAATAAAAGCAGATATAAGAATCTTAAAGATCAAGTAAATAAAACCACATGCTTGTTGAYAAAAACAAACTCAGAAAATGTCCATTAAACAACATTTTGAGAATCACCTGAGCAGTCATTTCCARTTGTTCTTATTTGTAGTGTTTGGAAATCCACATTATTTTGAGCACTGTAAATATTTCTTCTTATTCTTTTAGAGTTATTTTTTATCTAAAATTCCACTTTCTTAGGACCAGTAGAGAYGTTTTAATCTTGAATTCTCCAGAAACTTGCCACCTAAGCAGTTTCCAAGAACCTCCCCTTTTGCAGATATTTGTAATAGTTTAAAAGCTAAGTACAGTGATTAATTTTGCACATTAGATGTCAAATCTCTGAGTGGATTACATAAAAAAGGTTTAAAAACAAATAAAGAAAAATTCATGTAAAAATTCTTATCACATAAGAATTCTCTCTCTGCCTTTAAGAAGGTATAAAACGTGGAAAGGTTCTAAAAWATGTGCTGAATTAAATTTCAAATTTTGTTTTCAGACATTCCAAAAGGGTACCACACTCACTCTGACAGAATTGGTGATGGCAAGGGAAGTGAAGTACTGGAAGGGGAATTGGGTACCTTGAGAACACCTCATCACAGCACTGCCCTTAACTTCTATCTCCTCAAAAAGGCATTCTTCAGCTTTATTTCCCATATTTCTACAGCTCATGTCACATTATCTTTGTTTTCAATAGCAATTCTCTCAGGAATTCTGAAAAGAAAAGCAGAATGCAAGAACAGAGACAAAGGTGGGCCCCAAGGTGCAGAGCTGAGCATGGCAAGGCAACATGGCAGATAGTCCTCAGAACAGCCAAAGCTCCTGTTTTGGCTGGTTATCACTGCTGGTCTTATTCACTGGATTCATACTGTAGTGCTGGCCAGGAGGAAATGGGAAAGGAAACTTCCAGCAAGTGAAAAAACATTTCCATCCCACAGTTCTGGTTTCTTCAGTTAACTGAATACTCTTACCAAGGCTTCCAATTTATCCAGTGAAATTGTTAGAGTATTTGTACCTTTGTCCTACTTGTTTCAATAACTGAAACAGTAATGAGACTCCATATTTTATATAAATCTCTAAATGTTCTCAAGGACTCAGTTTCCAGTCTCATTTGTAAGGTGGAAAAGGACACTCAAATTTTCTGCTTTCCATTTTGTTGYTTGCTACAATGTCTTTGGGAAGCAGCTATTGTCCTCATTTTGATTTTTTWWWWAAAGTCCTATTTAAGRGTCCATATTTGGTTTTCAGAATCCTTGCCAAAACAAAACCGGATAATGAATGRCTTGAAATACAGTTTACTTCAATGCTGTAGATTTAATGGAGCCCTACATCAAAGTAAGAGTACAGTTTGTGGCCTGTAGGAAAAGCTGAGAGAAGGCAATTTCCCTCCTCAACAAGAATTTATTACTAAAGTTCAGTGTCAGGATCAGGTGCTGCCATAGGAACCTTCTCGAGGCCAGGAAGTTCAGTGAGAGGAAGTCAGTTCTGAGAAAAGGACTAAATGCCAGAGGTCACAACAAGAATGAGGTGGAAATATGATGCCTTGTTATCCCTGCAGGAACCTATTACTTCAATTTCGTTTTTTATTGTAAGTAGGATAAATACACCAGGAATATCTAATTTTCTGTCTGTGCTGCAGGCTCTTCTGAAGTTATTCTGCTCTGTCACAGCACCCTCTGAGGATCACAGATGGCACTTTGAGAGAYCTGTTGGTCTATTACTAATGAAACATTCTCAACTAAGACTTCCATACAAATGCAGCTGGTATAGAAAGTTAACTGCCAAATGAAAAAAGATACCTAGCCTGCAAATGTCCTCCAAGCCACCAGTTAATAACACAAGCACTGCTTTCTTCATGAAAATGTCATATCTCTTGTATTTCRCAGCTTACAATGCCCAGCTACACCTCACTCCAATATGCACATGACCAGGTACACCCTCACAGGAGGTGAAAAAACATTTCTTAGAGATTAAGGTCTGAAACAGAAGAGGGAATCTCTTCTCTGATGTCATGCTGCCAGTCCCTGTCTTGTGAGGAAGAAGTTGCATTTCCGGAATCTCTGCTCTATGTTAGAAAGTCTCTTTTCCCAGCCCGGCAGTCGAGAAAGGAGTCAGAATTCTTCAGCTGTGGTTTTCAAGGTTGTTTATTTTTCTGTTATGTATAACATTCTTTCCCTGCCTGCTGARGTCCATTCAGCAGGTCAGTCTGAGGCACACTGACCGCCTTCAGAGGCAGTGTTATCTTTTATACTAAAAACTACGTGTACATTATTTGCAATAATTTTCCAATACCTATCACCTGTGTTAGACCGTGTGTTCCTACCTTAAACCAATCCAAAAGTGCCACCACCACCCAGAAGATGGAAGCTAGGAAGAAGGAGAAAGAAGGACAAAACATGCCCAAATTCCTCCATCTTGGGACCTCAAGCCCCCATTCTTAAAACCCCAAAATTCTACTTTTTCACCCTGTGATAACTAACTATTATTCTACTTAAAATCTCCTGATTTGTAATTCTTTGTACAAAGGTGGTAATTTGCTCCATGGGTCAAAATCAAAGTCACAGGGCTCTTGGGCTCTGTGCCAAGGTCTCTGAGCCCCCTGGCAGGGGCTCGAGCCATCCAGGGCAGCCAGAGGGATGTCCTGGGTTCCRACATTGCATCAYTTCAAATTTACATCCTAGATTGSCAAAGCGATGGGATCAAGTACACCAGACCAGCTAGAAAAGGAGTAAGGAGAAGTTGGGGGATGACTGAAGGGGAAAAACACACTAACAAAGAGCAAATGTSATCCTGGAATGATGGGCTCCACAACAAGCCATGCTTGCCAGCTCTGAACCAAAAAGACCCTTTCTGTAAGCAAGTGCTTTGACGCTTGACACCACAAAGATCAAGCACTCTTCAGTGCAAACATCAGGAAATATTATTGTTCCAAACTAACCTACTGGTCAACCTTGAAGGAAAGGGAAAAGTTCTTCTAGGAATATGAATCATGAAAAATACATTTCTTCAGTACACAAACAGAAAGTAGATAGATATCAAGATTTGCGGAGCTACATGGTGAGACTAGACATGATTTTTTGACTCATGCCAAAGGGATTCTAAGATTTTAATACCACAATTCTGTTCAAAAAGTTTGCATTGTTGTTGGATTTTGCCACACAATAAAGGAGAAAAGCCAGAGTATTTTCCAGGAATTTTTTTATGGCTCCAAATTCTTGCTAGTGTTTAGAATGACTCCTTGGGGAAAGAAATGAAACAGAAAAGGGTAATAAACAATCATTAACCAGAAAAAGAGAATACCCAGTAATGTGCAGAGGGAGGTCTTCAAGTGAAATGGATTCCTCATTCCTGAAGGATGAGAACACAACTCTGATATTGTTTTTWTGAAAGAGAACTAAAATTGCCTTCTCCTTGGGGACTGGGCATGATYTTCCAGCTCAACTATAATGCCAACTAAGGAGCTGTATCACTCCTCTTTGGAAGCAAGAGAAAACACATTGTAACTTAGAATTGCCTGGTCTGTGGCTTCCCCCAGCCTTGGCAGATAACAATAAGTAGATTTCTTCAATCCTGAGCAGTTCAAATGGAAATGAACAAGAAGGAATAAACCTTCACCCCTCCCACATGATTCAGAAGACTGGGCAACATAATGCCTATTCTCCTCCACAACACTATCCTTTCCTTGGACCAAGAAATGAGAAAGTAAAAGACCCACAGGATCAGCATCAAACATCTGTTTTACCAGGGAATCCTCTCGCTCAGAAGTTTTCAAATCTCAGAAGCATCCTCCAGGCTGAATATGTAGGCAAAAATTCTTGGTCCCACTGCCATGGGACACTGACATTATCAAGTCCAGAGCCTCTACCTCCCATCTGGCCAAGGGAAAGCAGCACAAAATGGTTTTTCTTTCTATAGCAGTCAGGATCGCTACCTGTAGCTGCTTAGAAAATCCCAGATTTATTAAGGTTCCATGTCTGACAGAAGGCTGAATTTTTGAAGAAAAATAGGGTATTTCAGTCATGAAATATCTTGGCTATCAGTGAGAATTTGCTATTGGGGTTTGATAGATGCCAGAAAACATATGTGCCATGCATGTCTTCTGATGCTACCAACAAGAACTCTTCTTGACAGGCCTAATACAGCATTCCWGTATTTAAATCTGATAGGCAAAAGGCAAATACCTCACTCTTCAACATTAGATAACATAGAAAATCTTGCAGTAAAGCAGATGGGACTCAGTTTCTTCATGCAGGAAAGTTAATTCTTTATTCACAAAGCTCAAATTTATAGGAAAAATCAGAAGGCACYGTGTTAGACTTAATTGGCTAATAATACACTCACTCAGTTTATTGGTTGGTAAATGGCCAGGGTGTACATCTGTTACATTTCTTTAATTTTGGTTAGTTTACATATTTTGTTCACTGATTCTTATGGGGTAGATTTCTTGTTTATTATAGGCACAAATGGTTCTCTTACCAGAATAGTTTGTTGTSCTAATTGCTTTTATGACTTTTCACATGGGAAGTCACAAGCTGACTACTAGCTTAGCTAGAATAGCAGGGCCTAAACTATATTTTATAAGGTCTTTTTTTATGATATCTTTACTTTACAAGAAAATGCCAGCATCATTCAGCTCTGAGCAATCACCCAAAACAGAAATTGTTTCAGTTCTTACTAATTTCCAAGAGATGGCAGACGTATAATATCATGAGGTGTGTTGATGATCCCCCCATTCATTCCAACATTCCTCTGTAAAGAGCAACACTTTTCAGTTTGGGAAGATATATACTAAAGGCTGGCCAAACATTCCCCAATGTCATAAAAGTCCCTGCATGCAGCCCAGAGGAGGTACAAGCYCAGTCACATAATATTCTCTTTTAAGCTTCAATTCATTCTGACACAGAAACCCCTGTTTGCATAATAGTTAGTCAGAACATTATCTCTTAATGGAAAAAGGACATTTTTTTCTGTTTAAAAGAAGTGTTCCTTGTTTAATTAAAAAAAGAACCTCCTTTGGTCAGCTCTGACAGCAATTTTTCTCATGCAAGCCAGAAGTACTTCTCAGCTGGAAAAGCAACATCTCAAGGAAAAAGACAAAAGTTCTTGGCATGAAATTCATTCTGTCCAGTGCCTCCTCCCCCAGTCTCTTACACCCCTTCYTAGGATCTCACAGCCCCTTGGTTTCTCTGCAAGGGAAGATGTGCTCCAGTGCTGTGCTGCACCTGAGACTTCATGTCTCTGAACACCAAAAACTTGATGTTGAGATCAATAACCCCAACTCAGTATCTTGATAGCAGAGATACAAGAGAGAGGAAAAACCCAAAGTTTGCTTTCCACAGATCAGTCTTTTCAAAAAGTGTGGATATTTCAGATTCTCAGGTCTCACTTGCAGATCATGGGCCACTTTGCCCTGTGGCCAGGGCAGATGGGCTGTCTCTATTTGTCAGTGTCCAGAGGAGAGGTGATCCAACACATCCCATGTTTCCTTTAAAGAACTGATGTAAGGAGTCAAGCTCATCAGCCCAAATTAGCTTTCAGTTTGGATGCAGCAAGCCATCAGCTGCAACTGATCCCTCTCATGAGGCTTTGTCCTGCAGGAAGAACTGGAATACRGGGAAACTTGCCCTCCATGGAGCAGGACCAGGTTAAGGAACATTTACACAAACTGAACAATCACAAGCCTGTGGCATCTGATCTGAYACAACTGTGAGTGCCAAGTGAGTTGGCAGATGTTACCAACAGGTCACACTCTATTTCTGAAATGTCATGGTGATCAGGGTAGGTTCCCAAGGACTGAAAGAAACTCACACTGATTTCCTGCTTCCTTTCTTCATTTATTTTTAAAGTGTTATGAGATAAAGCTAAAATAAACCCATTCTTTCACAACAGAGAATACAGCTTTACCATGTGTTTTTATCTATATAGACATACTCACATACAAATATCAAATGCATATATCTCTCAGGGAAGATAACTTCACGTGACGGCCATTTTTAAGCATCCATTCTGCTCTTCCCTCACTTCTGTGTAAGAGAGTCTTTCAAAAGATCCAGAAGGGCTTTGAGCCCTCCTTGAGGGCTAAGAGAACTCCTTGAAGTGTTGGCACTGATCAAAACTAAAGGTAATTGTTGGAACTCAAGACATCCCTCTGGCTGCCCTGGATGGCCAAGACCTCTGCCAGGGAGCTCAGAGACCCTGGCACAGAGCCCAAGATGCCTGTAGTTTTGATTAGGATCCATARAGCAAGTTACCAACCTTATATGAAGATCTGCAAGCCACAACAGTTTAAGTAGAATGATARTGARTTTATCAMAAAGTGAAAAATAGATTTTYGAAGTTTTTAGAATGGAAGTTCAGGAGGCAAGATAGAGGAATCTGGGCGTGCCCAGCCTTTCTCCTTCKTCTTCTTGGCCTYCATCTTCTGCTGTGATGTTGGCACTTTTAGATTAGTTTAGAATAGAAGCTCACTGTCTAACATAAGTGGTAAGTATTAGAAAGTAATTGTAAATATTGCATATGTAGTTTTTAGTATAAAAAGATAACACCACCCCAAGGGCGAACAGAGAGCCTCAGACTGTTGTGCTGAGTGGACCTTGGCTAGACAAAAGAAAAARTTTTATAGATAAGATACAATAAACAACCTTGAAACCGAGAACTGAAGAGCTCTGACTCCTTCTTCGAGCGTGAAGCTRAGAAAAGAGACTTCCTAACTTTTCTCAAGGTCACTCTGACCAGATAAAGACCCCGAGAGGTAAAGACCTTACAGAAAACAAATAAATAGAAAAGTACGATACAAGACTAACATGTGCTCAGGCAACTAAGATCTTTCTGCACACTCAACTAAAACCCATGAGCAATGCARTGAACTCTTATTTTAGTTGGAAGGTCACCACTTGCCCCATTCCACACACAAAACCTTAAAGTTTGGCATTGCCTGGCTTTTGTAGAAGCAGTCCTAATTTCTGGTTGTTCAATGCGGATCTCACCCATAGGATGACAAAATGTGGCCAGCTCTAGTTTGCTTTTCCTAACAGATACTTCTGTGGAGCATTTTTAAGAGTGTCTCATGAGGGACATTGTATGTTCCCCTTATGGCAGTGTTGGTGTTCTACAAGGCTCAGAAATCTGTTACTGTTAAGAAAGTTTGTCCTAACTCTTCCTGATCTATCCAGGATGGCTACCTAAAATGAATTAATTCCCTTCCTCTTTGCAACAGCCTTGAATAAAAGATAAAATGCTGCTATATTCCACTCCCATTTCTTCCTCCTCTGAGCTAAACTCGTTTTCCAGTATTTTTCATGCTTTCCTTTTAGGCAGTCTTTTCTTTAGGCTCCCAACCCATTGTTTTTCTGCACTCCAGACTTCATCCTTCAGTTTCCAGCCTCAGAGTTGTTGCCATGACCTCCACAGCCCATAGGCACATATCTGTGGCTCCTTAACCAGGCACAAATTTGGAAGAAGTTCTGCTTCCTTTTTTATTCTGTTTGTAAAAACTGGAATCCCTCAACAGTCACTGGTGGCTTTGGAAATGGATAATTTTATAGATTTTCCATTYTGGCATCAGAAGTTTTTTTCCTCTGTGTTTAACAGAGATCATTAGAAACACAGTGGGTTATAAATGTTAGTACCTCATGCCCTGATCACATTGCCATCCCTCCCAGCAGTTACTCTGCTGACAGACAAACACTCCACAGAGCTCAGGGAACAGACAGAACAGATGCCTATGGCTCCACCAAACGAGCCTTTTTCCCTGAACAGCAAGTGTTTGGGTTTTGGACTTGGTTTGGTTTGTTTTAAAAGGGCAATTAACTCTCTGGCCCAGCTCAGTGGTCCACAACCTCAAACCAGCAGATCATAAAGGATGATTCTCTTTAGAAGCTTCATTTTTCAGCATTTTGCCCACAAAAAGTAATGGTAGACATAAAATAGTGGAGTGCAGCTACGAGCAAATTCCTTCTTCTTGCAGGAATTCTTTTCTAGACCCTGCTCTCCCACAAAGTCCATCAGCCCTTCAAATGACTTTGCTTTATATCAAATGCTTAAGGCAKTCTGTTCTCTACTTCAAGCCCTTTACTTAAGAATTCCAGGATTACTTTGTCCAGCTTCTCAGAAGGACAGGTACAATACTTTCACTTAACTGTATCATTTCTGCATTTGTCATTGTCCTTGCCTGTTTCTCTTAGCTGTCCCTTACTCTACCCTCTTGCATACCAAATTTATTTTGCATTCTTTTTCTTTKCCAACTGGCCCCCTTTTGTACTGTAAAGCCAAGTTTGAAGATTACACATCTTTTTAGCCTTTCTCCTTGTATTCCTTTGTAAACATTTTTATTGGCTGTAGTGTCTTGATATTATAGAACTTCCATCATGTCACAGGAAAAAATTATAAAGAACTCTCCTTCCATGACCTCCACCAGGACAGCTGTGAAGAGCCCCCAGATCATCTTCATGGCATCAGGCTTAATCATTCACTGCCTGAAGAATTCTTTCTGCATGGAGTCTAATTCTCTGTGACTTAAAGGAACATTTCTTATGTCTCATATGATATTTCTGTAAGCCCTGCAGGATGCTTGGAAAGCTGCTTCAATGTTTTTATCATAAGTGAGAGTTTCTGGAGTTCTGGGGCTTTTGAAACTTCAGTGATTCTAGATATGGTGCCATAAACATGCAGGTGCAGAAACATTACAGGGTGCTAAAGAAACCTGGCACAGACCTACATGAAACCATGTAWTACATTTGCAGCAAAACTTAATGCTACCTGGATTATATCTCCTCCCAGGAATTCCCACATGATGCTCTCAGGCACATGGTGTGATTCTTGGGGCTGTCCTGTGCAGGGCCATGAGTTGCACTTTGATGATCCTTGTGGGTCCCTTCCATCTGAGAATATTCTGTGATACTGTGGTATCCTTTCCCTGAAGAATGGATTCCACAGAATCACAGTTCCGCAGTTTTGAGAGAAGAGGATGGTGAGGCAAATAAGGGAATAGCTTAACTTTGAGTTTTGTCTCCTTAACTCGTGTCTTTAGCCACTTCTGCTAACTTTGTTAAGTGTTTTCCATTCATGCTGCTTTCTCTCCCAGAATAAATAATTTGCAACCCCCTAATCTAAAGGAAAAATACTGTTTATRGAACATCCTTGCAGCATCCTGAACCTGTCTGAGGCCATGCAYACCCTACATGTGGTACTGAAAGTCTTTGAAACCCTCTGATGGTGGTTACACACTTTCAGTTGACTCCCTATAATCTGGTTTGGAGCTCTGAGAAGAGCTGCCCAAGTGTGCAAGTGTTTGGACACAGCTGCTCAMATTTCCTGCTCTCCCACAACAGATCTTGCCTCCCTGTGTAGGAATAGTGCCACTAAAAAGTGGCATTCTCCTTTCACCATCTGACTATTAGTGAAAAACTGGAGATGAACTGCAGAAAAATGTCAAATCCAGTTTTCTATTATCACATGGAAATAAAACCACACTTCCTGGTGTTTAAAATTCACTTCATATGAACTTGTCTGAGCTGAATTTATATTTACCATTCACAAAAAGCCAGTAGGAAACTGGCTGAGATGTGTTTAATACCTAAGAAACATTTTTTGTTTCAGGTCAAAGTACAACCAGTTTATGAGGTGCTAAAAAAAAAAGAGGAACAAATCCACCTTCTGTACCTTCACTAATCACATTTCAACTTCTCAAACAAATATTCAAAGCCCCAGAGAAATGATTATCTAAGTTGTYACAGGCAACGATACATTAAAAATAGCTCTATGCAAAAACACTGCAAGAATAATAAATTATATTGGCCCTTTTACCRACCTCAGGAGCATTAAACTCATGCAGTGAATTAAATTATTTCAGAGAATCATTTAATTTTTTAATGGATCATGGGATTTTACGAGAGTAAATTCCAAATTTCCATTCTTTGCCTTATGTTTTGAGAAACTAAGAAGTAATGCCTTCAAGCTTTCAGCTCAATGGATAGTAGCYTAATGTGAATCTACAGATTTCCTGTAATTTCCTGGATCCCAGAACTGGCATTCCAACCATGACAATGAGGCAACACAGAACAAACAATTCAGGAATGGAGATCAGTGGGATGAGTATCTGCTCAATACAGATTCCAAAACTGCATCACAGATACAACACCCCTCATGGTGCATCGGTGAATGTCCCAGGACAGCAGGAGCACCACCAGAGCTGCCAGCAGGCAGGTGACAGAGGACAAGGATGGGTCAGTAGGGGCGCTCCGGCCCGGGGACATGGTGCAGCTCGGGGCTCCACTCCTCCGCAACTGTTGGKGAAGATGAAACAGGAAAGCCTTATAAATATGATTGCCTGGCAAAAGATTTTGAGAATATAGAAACTATAAGCGAGATTGAAATGAAAGCAAGCYTTGARWTACCTTAGTTACTGAACAACTGGAAAACAATGGTGTGGCMGGACTGAAGGTAATCCCCTTTGGATGAAACAAGACGCTCTGCTTGCAGACAGGTCCAAGGATCAGAGCAGACCCTACTAGCTTGGCAGAAGGGGTCCAAAGAGTAGTTTTTAGGGTTTAAAATGTAACACAGTATGGTAATGTAACGATTCTTATAGGCTGTATGTAACTGCTATAGGATTTGTACGTTRCACTAGATTGGTTAGTGAGAATTAGAATATTCAACATAGAAGAAGGTATATTGTATTGTACTGGGAACCTCACTCTCTTACCCTTTTACTCTCTTACCCCTTTACGCTCTTACCTTTTTTACTCCCTTATGCTCTTACTCCTGTGTCGCCAAGAAAAATCTCCATCCCGGACTCCACAGCACCGGGGTCAAAAAAACCACAAACCAAAACCCAAACCAAACCCTTTATCTCCACCATAAAATGTGGKGTGTTCTCATCACTCCTCAAAATCTAATGCTGCCTACAGAGAGGTGAAGGGACAGCCCATCTGATTAACCAAAGCAGCTCTACAGCAAACCTGGCTCAGCCTTAGGCTGTCCCTGCTGCCACGCTGGGCTGTGGGGCTAAAGTCACATCCAGGCCAGTGCAGAGGAACCAGGGCTGCTCCACAGTCCCCACAAACACCCAGGGGCCACTRGAGCCAACCTCTTCTATCCTTCCCAGGTACCACAAGAGGCCACTGGGTCAAATACGAAAAAGCCATAAAAGCAGCACACACACACCCACACCCACACCTGGTGAGAAACACAGATCTGTTTGTCACACTTTCAGCACAAGCTGAACCCAAAATGTGTCTGAAAATAGAAACTGCCCCCRAAAGAGCAGCACGTGGTGCTGAGGCAGAGGGTGGCATGCCAGCAACATCACCAACAACAGATCATCATATCTGAGTGTCCCCTAAGCCATGACAAACAGGCACTGAGTTGAAATTATTGTTCCTAAATAGTCATATTTTATCATTTTCCAAAAAAGCTAAAAACTCCAATAAAAAGCACCTCTACTTAAACCCACCAATTTTTGTACAAAAAAAAGTAATTATTTTCCTTAAAGTTCACATTTTATTCCCATGAAAATAYGATAATGAAACAGAGGGGAATGCAAATCAAAACCTTCTTGTCTTTTTTTTATTTTTCCTCCATTGAAACATTCCTTTATTTTGATTTATTCCAGTTCTGCAAATCAAGAAGTCCCATAGACTGTTGATGTTACMAGCAAAACTATGGCACAGGTGCAGCAACTGCACAAAGTTGTCATTTACCCTATCACTTTGTCTTAGGTCCAGCATCAGGACAGAATAAATTTAATTGGGATTAAATATTTATTTGGACYTTTTTCCCCCACTGTCCCTTTTTAGTTGTCTAGTGATTGTCCTACTTGCAGATGAGATAGAGTGCATTTTTTCTTAGTAGAATGAGAATATGGACTTAGGCATTTTTGTCCCTGCTCCTAAAGAAAYACAGCAAACTTCAATTAATTTCATAGACACAGACACTCTATTAATCAGTGGTTTCCAATCTCAAACAACAGCAATTTGTCAAACAGTTGGTTTTGTACTATTAATGTGTAAAAGCAGAATTTTGAAATGGAGACACTGACTTTTTTCTCCTCAGTCAGGAGCCACTGCTGTCAGTGCTGTCATTTCTCATCTCTGTGTCTTTGGAAACACTGCATTGACCAATGCATCCCTCATACAGGTGCTGTATAAGGATACACCAGACCTGACTATACAATGATAAGCAGCCACACATGACTGAACATCCCTGACAGGAATAATTACCTGTTTAACAAACTTAACTGTCTACAGCAGCATACAGGATTTTTACTAAGGTAGTTGATGCAGAGCATTCTTAATGAACAGAACCAACTATACTCACAGGAAAAAATTCTATTTGGTAAATTGCCCTGATTAAGGATGTGGATAACACACAGTGAAGAAGGTTTCCATTACATATCTGCCCTTCCACTGTCATCCCAATGCACACMTTCTTGCTGGTCTTGTGTAACAGAGACACACCACTGTGCAAAGACCTCTACTGAAAGGGGTTTAAACATCCTGGTTTTAATTGGCATTTCCCCATGCTAAGGAAATGAATCCGTTTTCATGGCAACCTTCACCAATGTCAAGTTTCCCACATTCAGAAATTATATTGTAAAATGCTGAAAATACCTACCAAGACTTCTGAGAAATTCTRGCCCATAGCCAGTTACATAAAAGAGTAAACAAAAGTAAACTTTTCTCAGCAGTATGTTCAACACCCACACATATTTGCTGAATTCTGGCTTGCAGAGTAAAAAAAATGTCTYATCTGGTAGGAAAAAATGTGGTGACAAGCAACAATAAATTATTCCCKATCTCCTTGCAATCTTTTACAGATCCATTATTGAAAAAGTTCTAGAAATTACTTTTAAAACATATGTACTTCTAAGTGGCATTTCAGTAAGTTAACAAGATACTCTGCTCTAATTTGCATTGATAACAGAACAAATAAATTTAATAGTGTTTTTAGTACATCTGAGGATGAAATTCATCCAGAATGCTTAGCACTCATGTGACCTACAGATGAAGAGAGTGGATTTGAAAAGCAKCCAGAAAGAGAATATGAACCTCTAAGGCAGTGACATCTCCCCTCTGTGATCTGGAAAATAAAAGCTGTGRTCCTTGAGGACAGATGTTAAAATGAAAAACAGTATCRCTGTGATTCCTGAGTCTTGTTCTCTTAACCTGACTGACGTGTTCAATCAGTTCTGTCATAGCAGGAAAACTTTCTGGGAGAGTCTTCTCTCGTAGGCCTCCCACTGCTCCTCCCAAGCAGAGCCAGAAGTGCTTTGAACTGCCACTGCCCTTTCCTCTCTCTGGCAGCTCCCTCCAGTTGCCCGTGGCATTATAATTGGGATGGGTTTTTATAGAGGTATTTTATGTTGTTTTTTTGGGGGGGTTGTTTGTTGGTCCATTTTTTAAACTTGTCTCATGGCTGCAGAAYGGCCATGCTTCTTGGTACAAATTAATAATGTTTTCAAGTATTTCCCTGACACTGTGAGAACTACCAGTGCAGATTACAAAAAACCTGGTATTTTCAAAGCATCTCCTGGGTTCAAGAGCTTCAGGTTAACTGCCACTAAAACTAAATGCACTTAATACAACCCTGGTGTCAGCAGCTAGAAGAAGTGGGGCCCACGTCCTGAGTACACTTTGTCCCTCCCTCTGGCATGTCCCCAACAACAGCATCTGCACTAACTAGTGAGGAAAGCTGGGTCTATCACTGATGATTTCTTCATAAGGATAACAAGAAAGATGTTGCCTGTGAATTTCAGGAAGTATTTCTGGTTTGGTCAGAAGGGGTTCTTACTTCCTCTACAGACTCCTCAATATACAGAAATACCTCTCATCCTAGGGCTTCAAAGTACCTGGGGATCACGGGGCAGCTGTTTAATGATCATCACTAAGTTATTTCCCTCAGTAAGTAAAAATCTATAGGAACAGTCTTGYTTTCTTTTTTCTTTTTTTTTTTAGCAGAATTTTCCTCACCCTGGAGGAAACAGGGAAAGGAACTATGCCACAATAATCACAAGGAGAATGCATCTATTCTAACTTACAAAGAGGAAAACYCACAGGAATAACATTTGCAAGCATCAGCTGAATTGATTTATACACTGCTATAGTCTATAAGCAACAATTTTTAAACTGTGTTCATTTTTCCACTTCTTCAGCTACCACTAAGCAATTAGTGAAACTCATTAACCAAGTGATATTTTACAAAATAATTATTTACTCCTGTAAAATAGAAATGTGTAGTAAATAAATCTTGAGTTAAATAGGATCAGAAAACACTCAGTGTTTAATCTTTATTCACGGTTTTAAAAACAGAAGTGTTGAAAAAATTATCTTCTGTTCCAGTCTAGCTTTTAACTCTATRAGAGTCATTTTTTCCATGAAATGTTCAAGGGACTGAAGAAAAGGCAATGTGTATATGAATAAAGACTGAAGTTCCCTCAGTGGATTTCCATTACTGCAAACTTCTTTATATTTTAGTACACTCAGAAATAATCCCTCATCTCACTGGAGCAAGAGTGTAATAAGTGAAGAACACCCAGGAGTCTCTACTGTATTCATTGCAATTCAGTGACCTGACTTCTGATACACCTGGGCTGGGTGACACCTTTGGTGTAGACAGCTCTGTGTCACAGTAGATTCTGAATTAAAGGCAATCTTTAATATTAAAAGTTCTGCCCCCATTAATCTGACTGTGTCTGTCATTGCACCACATGGCTGCATTCTCCAGGCAGTCTCATAGGCAGGGTGATGTCTTTTCAGTAAGGCATCTGTACTTATATTTACAGCTGAAGAATAATGAAAATGTTGATTCTGTAGTTTAGTCAGAGCAGGGAAATTTTAACTTCAGATCAGTAAGAAAGCTTTGGTATAATACCCAGATTATTTACATTGTGTGGTTATTGTGACCCTGGATTTAAATAATGAAAACCAACCTTTTTTTATTTTTCATTTTCATTATTCTAATTATACACTATCCTCTTTCCCAGGGCATAGGCATGTTCCAATCACTCTAGCACTTTCACAGAATTTTTCTCACAACTTAATTACATTACCTTTTTATCTTAACAATCAAGCTATACGTATATGTCTCTGTGTTACACAGGGAAAGAAATTTGGTAACAGCTCAAAACACAGCCCATGCAGTGGGACCCACACTGGCCCTGGGTATCAAGTATTATTTTCGCTGAAATTCACTATGTCAGTGAATCTAAACTTGATATTCTTCTATTTTTATCTTGGAATCTTATGCATTTCTTCTGGAGCAGCAGACAATTTGAGTGACTGCCAAAGAACCTCTCTATTCTGCTACTGGACTTGGCAAAATCCTACCACAAAAATGAAATTAAAGTGCAGCTAAGTTTATGCTTCCAGAAACAGTAGAATTTCCTAATACTTAGAGCCTGTTCAAAAACATCATGAAATTATTTAGTAAATGAAACTAAAGTTTTTTTGGGGGAAAGCTGATGTTTCAAGGCACAGGTCACTAGAGCATTTGTACCTGAGCAAAAACTAGTTACTATCAAAGCTGGAAATGAATTGGTGCTCATTTCCTTTGTTAGCTTCAAGTCTTGGATCCTGAGAGACAGCAATAACTACCAATGACCCATGACATGAGGGATAATAAGGAACACTATTTGGCTTTCTGTGTAAGGACTCGGTGGGAGAGAAACAGATCTTCAAATCTTCTACTGCGAAGTTTCTAAACACAGAATTGACCTCTCCTTACCTTATTTTTCCCTCCTGCTATTTTTACCTGAATCTTTGAATGATACCAAAGGTTGCTATGAGTTGCTGAATCTGTCCCCAGTCAAGTATCAAGTTCTTGATAGAGAGAATAATAAGTTTATTTTCCCTCCCTATAATGGTTGTACCTTTAAAGCGATTGTAAATAGGTACATCTCAGTTTTTGCAATTTATCCAAAACTTTCTCAGTGCATGTCTATGGTGCTTTTTCCAAAAACTACCAACATTTTTGGGCATCACACTCAGTATTTCTGATTTTGCTTTTGATTTTTTACATACTATCTATCTCATTTATCACTGCAAAAAAAAAAAACAGGATTAAAAAGTTATATTGAGTGGAATTTTTAGAAGTCTCTGGGAAATCTATTAAGAGAAATTCCCTTTTATTTTGGAAAAAAATGTTATAAAAATGCAATGGATAAACTGGTTCAGTGCCCTTTTCCTACTTAGAAAGTTAATGTTTTATTATTTTRAAATAAAAAAAGATAATTGTACTTATTTTTACCCCTCATCTTTCATGCTAAATTTTTCACTGACCCTATGTGTCTAGTCCTACTTGTTTCACTGTATAGACAGTCTTTTCAGGRCAAGCAAATGATTTCAGAAATCCAGCAGATTTTAAGCTTCACAAAACTGTATTTAAAAGAASAGGGCTTCAGTGGATTTTGTATTAATTGGTATCAAGTCAGACTGTGTGGCAGAGACCAATTATCTTCAAACTTCCAAACTGCAACCAGCAACCAAACTGGAATTGTAACGAGCTCCAAGGGAGCACAGGTTTTCACACATGCTGAGTATCAGGAGAACAYTACCTGTCTTAAACCATGGTAGGAATGGACTTTTTATGCAATTTGCCAGACACTTTTCTAGTAAGACAGCAATAATAAATTAAAACTACACCAACCACAAGAGTAAGTAAACGGCCATTTTGTTTACAAGGTAAGCAATTAATATTGCTTTTGCTACAAACTTTTAGACATTTATTGCTAGTTAAGTCATTATTCCATTATTCAATATAACAGACAGGATTTTAAAAATGTCATTTCAGATTGAGACAAAGTGAGTTTCTGTCCATATGTAATTTAAGTATTAAAGTTATGATAGTTTTTCCTGTTTTGAAGGATAGAAAAGTTTAGGTTACAAGACAAGGCCACAAATTCAGAAAACTCCACAGCTTTATCAGCATAACCACCCCTTCAAAACAATTTTAGAACAGAATACTGTCCTAGTTTCAGCCAAGACAAGTACACAATATTAAAAATATAGGATGAAYACTCCATTTGTAACGACTTCTACTATTTTTGAGGAAGCAGATGGAGATTACTGTTTGAGACGAGTAAAAGCACAAGACCTTGCTATGTTATCATAGTCATCTCCTACAGGATTGACAGACTCTGATTGACTCTGTAAAACCCTATGACTCCAGATTTGCATTCCACAAAATAGTAACCTGTCAATGCAGCATTTCAGCAATTTTTGGCAAAGCAGCTTAAAACCACCTGAATTCCCCTAGCAAAGGATGGAGCAACACATGCCATGAAGTATGGAAGGGATGGCAGAATTCACCTCATCTCAGGAACAGGTTTATTGGTTACTCAGCTCAAAAGAAAAGCCTAATTTTATGTATATTAGTATATGGAATTATTTCCGGATTTTAAGTAATACAAGATCAACATTTTCCCAAATTCCCCAGACTGAAACAGGCCATTTTATTTTGCACCAAAACCTCCAGCTTGGCACGTTTCATGGTTTTATGTTACAAAGGTAGCAAGACAGAAAAAATCAGCAGATTCCTAGAATCCTAGCAAAAAAGAACCCTTAGATCTCATTGTCTTTGAGAGCTTCTTCTAGCTATCTCAAAAGTAAGATGTGATATTATGATCTACTGTGAGCCACAACATTGCTGTGACAGAAGCACAAGCATACCTTTGCAGATTGCTTATTTACTCGATAGCAAGACAAGATTTTCATTTCAATGGAACTGTTTTCTGTCATCACTGGAAGTCCACAATGTGGGCACAGAGTTTCCCATGTGAGAATCCACTAAGGAGGCATGCTTAGCCCTACTTCCACACTAGTTCCTCTCCTAAGCAATCATACTGATTTTTAGAGGTCCCAAAGACACACTTAGAATTTCTAAAGACAAACCAGGAGACACAAAAAGCACGTCTCCAGCTAACCATTCTACTGCAATTCCAAGAAAGGAAAAGCTCCACCATTATATTTGAAATCCAGAAAAGCAGGTTACCAAGGACCCTCCTCCCCCAGACACCCACAACTCCTGCTGAGTCTCAGACTGATGAATCACAGACGTCTCAGATGCGCAGGTGAGCGTCAGAGCTTACGCATTTGGGTCTGCAGTGCTGAGAAGCTCCAGGAGCTGCTCTGCCCTGCATCATCTCATCTCATCTCACTGCCCTATCATTCAGAGATTCTCCAACTCTCACTTGCTTTTTACCTGCCAGTCACTGCTCAAGAGCTGGATCTCACTGTGAGTTGCCATTTGTACCACCTCCAGCCTCCATCAGAGAAGCCCAGTTCTCTCTACASGGTCTCTCTTATTTCATCCACTTTCTAAACATGATGCTCTTGATAACCCACTTTGGACAGGCTGTCCTAAAATATACACCAACTGTGACTTAGAACACTGTGGCCTACAGAGCACAGCTGAATGGCATCAATAATGACTTTTCTTTCTCTAAATTAGAGTGTAAAACAGAAAAAGCAGTGATGACACAGCTTAAGGCTACAGTGCTCAGAACCTTTCAGATTATTCTTTCAAGCTGTACATCAGCAGAAAAGGACCTGAGGCCTGAAGCAACGTATTTATGGACAGAGAATATTTCAGTATTCTATTGATTTAGCAACATGATCACAGCCCAATTAAGTTTGACTACGAAAGGTTCTGYGCTGTGAATGGGTTCCAAGACTTTCAGAAGTCTGAAGTCCTGGAGACAGTCATGCAGTAGTACCAAACAGGAGTAAAACTGGAAGCCTTACCTAAAACGAAGAAAATCCATCAGAAGGTAGATGCACTGTCTCATACACCAGGCACTGTCCTGTGATAGCAGCAGCACCTGTGGATTGCTACAGCTGTACGCAAAGGGAAGGAAAAAGGCCACTAGTCCATACAGTGAATATGGTGTATGCTTTATTCTATTTACAGTACATTTGTTATAAATATAATACATTTCTTGAAAATCTTGAGTAGATTTTTTTTAAACAGATCAGTTGTTATAGTTACATAATAAAGTAAGTGACAATTTAAATGACAATCTCATGGTTGTGAAATAGTGCATTCTGTTTTGAGATGAATGAGAAAATACTCAAACTGGTTCAAAATGTTTTTAAACACCCTAGGTGGACTTTTATGTAAACCTTGAAAAGTCACCAGTTTCCATAAATATGAAACCAAAATCTTTAAGTAAAGAACCGAGAATCAGAAATGGAATTGAGAGACCTTATTGAACTTCACAGTAAGGTTGGGATTACCATGACTAATGGCTTCAGACAGGAAAAAGCCAATGAGGTTTTCTTCCTGAATCATATCCTAATACAGCCACAAATATTAAACACACCATGCTGGAAGTTGTAACAGCAGTCAAGCTGCATTTTTGGGCATTGGACATACAAGTATGTTCAGATCTGCAGTTAGAGTATTTTATGTTATGAGTATCTTAATTACCAGAGAAGAAATACATTATAAAAGGATAAACGTATGTTCAGTCCAACGTGCATTGCATCGAGAAACAAACTGACAAGTCATCAGAATATTTTGCTATTTTCTTTTCTACACGATCTTTAGTAACAAGTTAGATGTTTGAGGTGCTATTTCAAAAAAACTGCAGCAAAATGTCAACCAGCAATGTAAGAAAAGAATCCCATTTATTTTTTCTTTTAGTGCCTTTTTTTTTTCAGGAAGTGGTCAGATATTATTGATAATAATCAGTGCAGGCATGGAGTTCTGCTGACTTGTTTCAAACAAAGTAACTTGGTCCACGAGCTTGGCAAATACTCTGGGGGTTCCAAGGTTATAGACCCCTGTATGAACGAAGCAAGCTTTGAGCTGCAAGCTATAGACCTCCTGGCCTTTAAGTTGAAGCTTGTACTGTGTCTGCCCAAGCCACGTAAAAGATCCATGTATTTCTAGTGCTTCGGAGCTGAAAAAAAAAAAAGGATAAAAATGTTAATTCTCTGCACTCGAAGTATGTATTACCAATTTACAGGACTCCCTCCAAGTTTTTCTAAGATTTCAGAATGCACTGTGTCCCCCTCACCAGGCCCTTACAAAGATTGATACTTTCTAGAAATTTTTCAGAAGTCAGTAGGGAGCTTACGTTACTATTCTGGTTCTCCTTGGATGAGTGCCAAGTGTCATTTGTCTTTGATGCTGCTCAGTCTTTTTGACTGCTTGCCTACAATCACTACCTTCCCCAAATGCATATTGCTATCTTTGTTCTGCAAACCCTCCTTAAGAGCAGGTTTTCTAGCAAGACAAAGCTGGACTGTGCAAGGATTAACAGTTGACATCACAGCTACAGACAGAACTCCACTTTAACATTTTATCGAGATACTGTAATACAACTTAAAAAAAAAGATCACCTGTGTCTCTCTTCTTTCCTACTGCATCCCTATCCACTCACACCCGTTCCAACAGATACATAAATACATGCAGACTCAGAGTACCTAGGGTACCCTTGGGTAAATTTCGGGATGCTTATGTCTATTCATCAGCTCAATTTAAATCTTGAGTCTTACCAAATATTTTTTAATGTTCTCTGTCTCACTTAAAAATCCTTAGATGGCTCTGCCCTTAGCTCAAATGAATCATTACAAACATTTAATGTGTTTCTTTGGTTCCTAATGTACTGTACACTATRCACAGGACATTAATTACATACAGATGTATAATGAAGAACTCAGTGTATTCTCAGCTTTCCACATAACTGGCACATAACACTAAACGTAGTAACAATATTCAAATTGTCATAGTTTAAGGAATTCCTATTTCAGTCATTCTTAGGTCTGTCCCATGAGCTAGAGTTAATTCAGACTGCATGTCACACAGGAATAGTCAAGATGGATACACACTCCTTTATAGACATTGTACTGACACATTAGGAGAGAGCATGTGGGAGTTTTCTTTTTAAGCAGTTTCAAGGTACATGAGGAGTACACTGTCTTAGGACATGTCTCCCAATGTAACACAATGTGACCATCTTGTGAAAAAACAGATCAGCAAATGGCTCCCTAACTGTACCTGAAAAGTAAACCACACTTAAACTTTCTGCCTTCCATTGCTGAACCTGTGTATTGGGCTCTGGGCTTTTAAAATCTTACTTGACTTCACGGACTGTTGGCAAGAAGCCACTGCTCACCCATGACTAAGCCCCTGCAATGTCTTCACAATCTTTCTTCCCCTTCCTGGTGGCAAAGAGAGCTACGTAGTATTATACCTAAGAGGGCAGAAGGGGAGCTGTCACCTGCATTAATCATGAATTGAAGTTGCCTTGTTGAAACAGAAGCGACAGAATTACAATGGTATAGATATCATGGTAATGAAGTCTCTATCCCACTATGCCACAAAAAATCTTCAGTGAAACTTTTAAAAGCAACTCATGAGCACTTCCTCAATAATAATATTTTCCCACATACTACAGTATTGAGCAAAAAGGCAGTCATAAGAATCAGCTGCTAAACCTAAAGGAAGTCTTAAAAATATCCAAGGTTCTACATTAAGCCAAATTGCAGGAGGAAGTTGCTGTTTACAAATTACTCAGAATTTTTAAAACAAAAACCTAACAACTTATGCTTAGTAAAGGCTGGTGAAGCTCCTATTTCACTAGTGGAAAAGCATTTCCCTCTCTTTAGAAAAGATCTGTCAAGTTTTAACTACTCAAGAGTCACAATTMAAGGCCCTGTCATAGCAGAGACTGAAGACTCACAGTTAATTGCATGAGCCCTTTATCAACTTCAATTCTTTCAAAGAAGCCACTGTAAAAAATCCTATTCTAGATATTCAGTATAGTTAAAATATTACAAGAATCCCCAAGCTAGGAAGCGTTCTTAAAAAATATTGATTTATTAACATCTGCACACTACCTTGTTGGTTTATGCCGCAAATCAATCATCACATCTACAACAGCCTGGGAACAATTGGAAAGTAGGAGAGTGACAGGTACCAGACAGAGGCTGCAAAGAGAAACAGTTCTACATTAAAGAAAAAGAATCTTATTTTGGATAGTCTTAATTACACTCTTAAAATGATTTCCAGTAACACAGAATTTATATGTAGTTGTCAATTATGCCAGTGTAGGTAGAAATATAATCACTTATACTGAATAGAACTACTTATAATAAAAGCTGTCAGTTAAGGCAAACTGCATTGGCTCATTTGGGCCAAATGAAGCTACCACTTCCCTTCATCCAGCTGAGACAAAAAAGGAGACAAAAAGCATAAATACTATCTCATTTTACAGGAAATCTGCTTGTTTGACACAAAACATACCAGAATGGGATAACATGGTCCAGTACACTACATTCTGAATTTCTGGTTGGCACACTTTGACTGGATACTTTTCTTCTGCACTGCCTCACATAGAGGAATTGCGGACACTGGGCCTTAAGTTATAACCTGAACAGTGCCCAACCAGAACAGATAGCACATGTATACCTGGGCTTAATGTAGGCCTTTATACTAAATAAAACTAATACAATTAATTGATATTCTGCTTGTTCATAATTACTATTATTGTTTCTACAAATAATGCTGCAGCAAGGAAGACCCCAAGATATCAACAGGCAGGAACACAAACTACTGCAGCTAAAACAGCTCTATGCATTCAGCAAGTGATTTGTGTCATTGGAATTCCTTGCCATTGCCCAAACAGTTGAACTATCCTAAACTTGAATTGTAAGAAGAGAACAATTAGAGATTATAATCAATAAAAGGTGAATGTCTTACAAGGATAATGCATGCTTTATCACTGTCATTAAAATACAGCACCTTATAGAACATTCAAATGTTAGATTTTAGAAACAAATCCCTTTCTTTAGACAACTTAAATTAATTGTAATAAAAAACTGTAACACAGTAGAGCTTTCAGATACAACARCTCCAGCCTAAACAGGTACCTTCATGTTTCAAGTACGACGCATTTAATGTTCAGAACTTAAGCCAGGGGGTGGTTCATATCACTACTATTTTGAAAGATTCACGGATTTTACCAACTCCAACCAACTCACTCTAGCAGCAGGCTTTTTGAGAGAGGTTAATACTGATATTCTTCCAGGAGACAAGCCCCAGTGATCTGAACTGTTACCACCTTTCCTTCTGACGCAAGTCAGAACCATGTGCAGCTAATCTTGGCAAGTGAGACGTTGTAGACATTAACAGCTCCTTTGAGCTAAAAGTACATCTTTCTTTCTGTCTGGCTTCTCAAAGAAATCACCCTCTTTACTCTGACAACAAAAATAAACACAAAGGGAACAGACTATTCTTTTTCAGAAAGTTTGATAACATTAGTTGTTAACATTAAAACTGTAAGCTATGGTGTTACAGTCCATTCTTTTTTACAGGAAACTTTCATTTTACCTATGAACTTCTGAAGCAGTGAGTCTAAAAACTAAACAATATTTCACACTTGCATATCAGACTTTTAATATCATAATGCACACAGCATCTCTCAAAAGGATTTATGTCTAATTAACAATATTTTTAAAGTTTCTAAAGGTAATGTTTCACTAACCTTTTTTGATGAAAAGAATGATTAAAAGATTCTGGATAATGAAGACTTGTCTTAATAAGATTAGAAAGCTGCTCTGGTGTTGGTCTTGCAGGTACTGGTGTGTTTTCTGGTCGAAAAAACTTTAAGAGAACCGTTTCTGGTAGCTCCTGAAACAAATTTAGAGTAACATTGAAAATAGTAACATAAGGTATGAGAAATCCAGCCACAGAAGTTAAAATTCTCCATTATGAATGATAACTCATAAGGGAAACAAGTCTGCAGCATCATGAAGCTCACATTTTTTTCAACGTGGTTTGTAATTAGGCATGCTGGAGGAGGAACTGGTATGATTTATCTATTACCCTCTTTTGAGACAGATTTCACAGTTGCTTATGAAAACACTATCTGTGCAAGTTTCACAAAAACACGCTATTGTTGCAGTGGTTTGGTAGTGCTTRGGTTTGGCTTCTAAGGAAAAGGGACAGCATTTACACTGTTCCCTGTTCAGCAGTTGTACCTAACAACAAAAAAATTCATCACCTGCCCTAGGAAGTTCAAAACAGAAAAGCCAATGCACAAGTTTCCCAGAATAGATCCAAAGTAAAGCAAACAGAAAWTTACAGGAACGTGTGAACACTGACAGAAGGACTGAATAACAGAGTTTCTTTGAAATTGCATAACAAGCAGTTGCAGATATGAAAGTTACCTTTTGTCCCCAGCTGAAAGCCCAAGACAAGCTCTAACACACTACTTGGGATTCCCCCTAACTCTTTGGAGGAATGAGTCTCTGAAGCAGAAGAAATTAAGTGATACAGAAAGCTGCAACCAGCCTGCATTTGCTGCAGCATTTCTGTCCAACATCATCTAATCTGGTTTGTGAGCAGGATTTATTCAGGAAAGGGCTGCCCTTTAGTACTTCCTTATGAACCTATTCTGCAGAAAATCCATCTTTAAAGGAAAAAAAAGAATTTGCAGCAGTAAATGTCACTGCCTACTAAAAACACATGAAACAAGATTTTTAAAAAGCCACCAGTAACTTGGTACAGTATAATAAAGTTAATACTTTTCATTAAAAGGTGATAGATTGTACCTCAAGTTGAAAAGAAACAGAACAGGCAATGAAACCTGATTTAAAAACCAAACACACTGGGCATTCGGAAATGTGTGTGAACACCTTAGTCACTGTGCTGATAATACCAGGAAGACACCAAATGTTTTCACAGGCTTGTACGTCTTCCCTTTGAAAGGAAGAGTAGCTTTTTCAAAAAGTAATTTGAGAAGAAAAAAAGATATTCCACAGTAACAATAAAATATATTTTAAGTGTTGAATTAATTTGGTATTTCCATCCCACCCCATCTAACAATGCAAACTGACAGCATGAAACACAGCAGAGATTACAGGTTTTCATTTAAATTATTCTCTCCCCTCAAATCATAGTCCAACCACTTTCCAAGGCTGCCTTCAACCACACAGCAATACCCTACATACTGTAGTTTGCCCTAGAGTAAATTACCTGTTCCAAGTCCTCCCAATCAGAATTCCCGAGTATTTTTTTAAAACCCTACAAAAGACAAATACGAATATTTACCTCTACAAGTAGACAAGAACAGCATGAAATGCAGCAGAAACATTTACTGGTGAAAATGTAGAGGGCTATTAATACTTCCAACCTTTGGTTCTAATATTACACCTCTGATGAAGGACTGGAAAGCAGCAAAATTAATCATTTTCCAGCAAAGCTAAACCTTAATTTCAGCCACCTTCTGGTGTCAGAGTCAGAAAAGATGTCTGTCTCTCCAAGTTTAGCTGCYCAGACTCTAGGCTTTTTGTGACTGTGTACCTAGAAGAACTATGATACAACTTTTAGTCCATTTTTCTCTTATCTAGTGAAAGTTCAGGAAAGAACTAAGGACTTCCAAACAATAACCAAGAAGATGTGCATACAGATCAGAAAGCTAYGTAGAGACTGCTAATAAATGCTAAGTTTAAAGATGCATTAAACTCCTGCCCTACTCTGGAGCTTGTGGAATTGGATCAAGGCTTAAAAAAACCAAACCAAAAGCCYGTATCTATTTGGCACCTGTACCTTCCCTTCAAGAATATACAAAAAACAGTAACAGCCTCATACTCACAAACAAAGCAAAAGAAAAATCAAGAACTGAACAGGTGATATTTTGTTGCTGAACTCCTTGATTATCAGCCCAAGWGAAGTATTGCCTTTTAAAACGGAAAAAAATCCCCAAACCTAAAATCTGCTTGCTGACCCTGTGTGGCTCTTTGCAAAGCCTCCAGAAGTGTCACAAGCTCCAGTAACCAGCCTAAGCTGCATACGAGAAAGCCACATCAATGGTTAGGATTGTCCCTTTCAAAAAAACAGTTGTGGTGTAATTTGAGTGTCTCATCTATACAAACTGGTAGAGGTAGAGAGGCTTGACCGGAAGAGGTTGGAAGAAGGGTGTGTGTTTCTGTTATTGTTTTACATTTTATAGCTGCATTTTAAAGCTTTTTTGGTTTTCCCCTAAAAATACAAGCATTAGCACCAGAACAACAGTGCTCCCTCAGTTATGTTCCAAGAGCTACAAACTGCACAACTGGTGCTTGGAAAGTGGTTTTCTATTTTTAGAAAGCTTTTTGTTGCCCAWAGGCATTTACACAGGCCAGCTTCAAACAAATACACTAAAAACTAGACAGAAGATTTCTAATTCAAGTAGAATAATCTCAACATCTTCAYTTATTTGTGTTAAAAGACTTAAGTCCCAACCATTAGAGTCTGGTATTTTGCTAGATTGAAATAGCTATAAATCATCTCTATATACACTTCTAAAATGGTGCTTTAGTCATTCAGATCTCTCCKGCAATTATGCTTAGCTAAAAGTTGAAAAATCGACATTTTAACAATTTAAAGCATTTTCCAATAGATGTGACAGATCTACCCATAATACATTCCTAAATATCTTAGAATGCATTTTCAAATAGAGAAGTTCCTCCTTTCYATCAGACAGACTGAAGTGATGGCATCTTCACATACAGTCACTTTAAAAGATTTTTATACCAAATATTACACAACTTCAAGTTTTCCATTTCAGAAACAATTTTCTTAGAGACTGGGTCAACATGCCCTTAAACACACCAGAAAAAGCACTGTAATTTGATTTCCAAGTTGTACAGAAAATCAGCATATTTTCCCAAAAAACACAAGTTACACGTAGCCAAAAGGATTGATGTGCTCAAGCAAATAGGAGGGACCATTATGCASAGAACAAAACCTAAACAGGAAACTCTTGAATGGAACTAAACATAAGTAAAAGCAGAATATATGAAAGCAGTAGAATACGAGTGAGACATCTAAATGATGTGCTTTTTTTCCCTTTCCCATTTTAGATCTGAGAATTTCTATTTTAAAACCTCAGTTTTAAGTTGCTTCCTTCAAAATGTGACTCATCTATATTCATTCTAGCTCTCAACTTACAGAAATAAGAACTCCAGGAACAGTATTTTACTGATATCAAGAATAATGCATTGAAAACAGATACCTTCAGCTCTGCAGTCCATAATGGGTAAAACAGAAGATCAAATGTTGCAACTATTTGTAATATTTCATTCATGACAATAATATAAGCCAGTTTTCCTAAACTGGTACTGTATCTGCTCTATTAACTGATACAACAGAATAAAAATGTGTATTTCAGCTCTTGATGTTGATTTACCCTTAAGAACTTGGCTTTTCCTCTACTGAGGTGGCTTAGGAAAGTCTTAMATCCTTCCAACAATATCTGTTTTATTCAAGCATCTCCTCCCACATATACTGTMAAAAAAAAGTCCTGAACTAGCAGAAGATGCCACTCCTAGTAATAGGAAAAATAGTTACTTAAACCCTACCCTCTCCCACATTTCAAGAATTCCTGCTTCCAACCAAACTGCTGCTGACTCACTAAGATGCATGTATTTAAAGGAGCTGTCTTACCTAAAATTATCCTCTCCTCCTGCATCTATTCTATACACATTTTATGGATTTTACTTTGGGCTAGCCCTGGTCTAATTCACAGGACTAAACATGCAGCYGAGAACATCATGTGCAGTCCTGAAGCACACCTGGAAAGGATGGATGCTATTCCCAACATGCCAACATCCGAACGACAAACCTCTGGGATGCTTCTCACCTTCCATTGGTGAGAAGTCTTTGCAAACCAGAAGTGTGTCAGATGTCCTATTACTTCCACTATTACTTCTATCCCACCATATTACATTGAACTTTTCTTTCAGAATCTTTTGGATTGAATTCACCAGATCAGAAAAACAGGGAAGAGAGCAGTAAGAAATAATATTAATCAACAGCCCTAACTGCGGCTGGATGTTTAATGTATTTGAAGTTTTCACTAATTTAAGGGGGAGATGTCAAGAAGAAGAGACAGAGTAGTTGTACTTCAAGTGCAATCTTAAGTTGACCTTCAGTTAAAACTACTTGACTCCAAAAACCATGTTTAAGAAGAGAAATAGAACCTACGACAGTACCACAGTCAAAAAAAATCAGCCATGATTTACAAATGCTCAGCTGCATTTATAAGTGAGGCTTTTATTACTTGGCCTGAAATGGCAAGCAATTCACTTTACTTACACCTTATGTGGKTTTTTTTCTTCATATACTGTTGCCTGTGATTATTAACATATCACTTTGTGGCACCTTCTGATTCAAGGCAACAAACTGTATTTAGCATTTTTCCCCTGCCTTTAGCCAAAGGACATTCTTTCAAAAATATAAATGAGAGGAAGGATAAGAAGATAAATGTTTCCCATATAATCCAGAGAGATTTCTATATGAAACAAACACTTTAACAAAATCAATATTCTGTAAGTGTTCCTTCAGCACACTACATGTTATGACTCCAAACTTCTAGAACATAAAAAGTCTAAGTAGCTCATCACATCTCCTGGTAGGCCTACTGTGTCCAGCGGCCTATGCTTAAAAGTAGTGCTATTTTGTTATATTAAAAAAAATCTCTAGTGTAAACAGCAACAAAAAMCATCAGTATTCAGTGACAGAAAATCAGCTTTAAAGTCATAGTTATTGTAGTGGTTGGAATGAAAAAGGAGTAGTATATCTAATTCTATTTTGAACAAACATGGRAAGAAAAGGGAGCACATGACTTAGAGCACCAACAAACTTGTATTGAATTTTACTGCTGCTTACCTTTTTAATATGTTGGTACATATAGAAATTTTACCAAGAAACACATTTTAGCCTTTCCTCAAGCCCCACCGTAACCAGAAGTTACATCTTGATTTTATCAAATACTATAGCAAGTTATGCTACTGTGGTACAGGAATAATTGCACTCTGCTGCCTGTTCCACATCCCTGTTGTGCATTAAATGTCCCACAAGGACCCAAGCAGAAGTAACCACCCATCAYCGTGGCTCAGTCAGCAGTCTAACATCTTACAGACAAATGAGGATGAATTTATGCCAGTTCACCCAACTACCAATCTACCAGCAACTGCTGGAACAACTTAAACATAATAGYGCTGAAAAATATCAATCTCCTGTTCTTCACTACAGTGCTTTACTGAAGCTTTGTTTCCCTGAACAGTAGTAGAAGCTTCTGTGAATCCAAGCTACATATTTAAAAGCTGGCAAAGAGTTATTCTGAGATACATCACAAATGACAACGTAGCAGAAGCTAACCAGTACACAGAATTTGACCAAAATATAAAGTAAGTGATTCTGTTCAACAGAGTTGTTAGATTAATTTGGCTAAGATCTGAGCCATTTCTCAGAGGACTAAAATAAATAAAGGGAAAGTGGGGGGAAGAGAGGAATTTTGTTCATGTTTCCTCAATGTCCAATTGTAAGACTGTTCTTGGGTTGGGGATAATTGTCTGTCTGCCAGACAGACAAAAATTCCTTTGCTGGATACAACAGCATGAAACTAAAGAAGTCAAGAAGAAAGTCACTGTAGAGAAGCAACAAACAAAACTGAGCAACAAATGCAGACAGTGGACTTTTGCATTCTAGGCGACACTCTGTTCAGAGACTGAAATTTTTTTTCCACCCCAGATCAGAGCAGCCCTCTATCATTTATGAACTGGTAACCCACATGTGTTGGTAAAAAGCATGCACCTCCATCTCCCTCTACTGTCCAGTGCTCAGAAAACAACCAACTTCAATACTGTCAGCACAAGGCAAATCAGAAAGTCTAGAGATAGTTTCCAGCCCTGTTCATGACTTAAGAGAATACAGACTTATAAGACAAAATTATACACTGAAAATTCTAAATTAGAAGTAAAGYTTGAGTTTGGGATTTTCTACCACTGCTCCCTCCAGCTTTTCACYGCTTGTGTTACTTTAAAAGAGCAAAATAATTCAAAGGCAATATACAACTCTTAATCTTTTAAGTACATTGTTTTCTATATATAGCCTAATTTAATTCCATTTTGGGGAGTCTTTAAATTCTGAAATGTGGACTGAATGAAGTAAACTGCTGCAAAGTCTCAAATCAATTAATTAGTTACAYCTCACCTCCTACCTCAGAGTAGTCTATCTGCTCTCCCCACACTATCATGAGACAATTTTTAAAAGTAGAACATGAGGATATGCAATTTCTCAATTCTTAGCAGTCCTGAGATCACAGGTTCTTAAAATTTATGCTAACTCTGGGCTTTGGTTATCATGAGGACTCAGAATTTACATGTTTATTAAAAAAAAAAAACCTCAACAACCAATTATTCTTATAGCAGATTTCAACTGCATGACAATGCAGATGCTTTCTTGCTCCGAACCAAAGTACAGAATGCTTCAAAGGAAGTATGCTCCTCATGCTCAAGAAAGTGAATACAATAATCAATGTAGAATCTATATGAAGATGTAATAAAACCTGATGAGAAACAGATTTTAGACAGATAATGCTAATATAGTAGCATATATTCCTCAAAAAACATTGAGAGTACATACAGATCCTCCTTGTTGCTAGTGGCAGGATCAATTTCTTCAATTTGAAATTGATTGTGATACAGACAAATAGAGTTCCAGTCAAACAGAAATGTGAATTTCTACCCATACCCTATTCAGTAATTTGTTTATTTTAGGATGCAGACGTGATTAATTTCTATTTTCTCTTCCTATTCATTTGAGAATCAGAACTTGATGAGATCAGAAGCTCACAGTATTGTGTCTCCTAACCTTAGAGGTCTACAGTGTGATCTACTGTTCTACATATACATTAAGACAGGGAAAGGAATACCTGAGGAGGCAGTTGTCATTAGATTAATACAGCCTCTTGTACTCCTCATCATAGCTAGAGTACATGTGTGCCAATTCCCATTTATTTCATAGCACAAATAACTGAGTGGAAAAAATTATCTTAGCAATGTACAAACACTTAAAGGCTGATGAACCAAAGCCAAATGCACAGCTTCAGAGTAATTCACTACTTGCTTTATAGCAYGGTATTTATATGAAGAGATTTGTCCTGTATTGTTTTCTTGACAAAATTGGTACATAGTACTCTTTGCTGCAACTTTAAGAGCTCACTAGAAGCTATATATTATGTTTGCAGTATTGGTAAAAACATTAAGCACGGCACCAAAACAAGAGGGAACAGCAATATGCTGCTCAGGAGAAGTCTAAACAAGTACAAGATGTATTTCCTCCTATTCTGAATATTAGTCTTCTTCATCCACATAAACTGAATTTAGTACAAACATTTTTACAGAACCTTATCTGTAACTTCCATAGTTGTTATCAATTCATGTACCAGAAGACAGACACCAGTTTCTTACAGATGCTGTTTTCTTTCAACAAGTGAAATAACTATGAACTTCACCATTTTACTATTAACTTTGTTATGAAATAATCATTACCTTTCATGCCACTAACAAGTTTCTAGTTTTACTTGAAACACCAAAGAAGAGTTTACCTCAACAACAGCTCATCATGCTTACCTGCATATTGCTTTTCTCATGTTTCAACTGCGCCTAGCTAGTTCAATACAGAAGACTAAGCAAACCAGGAGTCAGGCTGAATTATTTAGTAATAACACATATCTGATGTTAAGACTCTACAAAAGCTTGCACTTACATACTAGGCAATTCATTAAGTCTATTTAGAGAAAGAAGCAATTGTAAAGGAAAAYTTCACAGTAGATTACCTGCTTCTGAGGAAATGAAAAGGCCTCCTTCCCAACTGTGTTAAGGGCAACATGATGCTGGCCCTCCAAAATAAGCTGCTTGCTGTCTTCCACAACATATGCCTACAGAACATAATACAAAGACATTTGCAGACCAGAAACTATCATAAGATTCATAACACAGAATTACTGACTGCTGCCTAACTTAGGTGGGAGTACATGCTGTACTGATCAAAACTTAAAGAGGCTAGCATGACATATTTCTGCCAATTTCCACTGCTTCAAATGAGACTCTTTTCTTCAAAACAGACTGGGTCACTATTACAGTTCTGTAAGATCAAGTATTAACAAGTCTCTTAGCTTAATATTTTATAATTTTCTCTTTTAAAAGAGAGATCAGAAGAACTGGGTGCATCCAAAGTAATGCAGGGACACTTATTACAGTGATAGATACTAAAACTATCTTTGCTGCTGGCATCATTATAGTTTGGTTGATTGTTTTCAGGAAAAAAAAATTCACCCATAAATTCCATATGTATATGCCTGAAAGTTCACGATACCACATAAAATTATTTTCTAACTGTAATGCTTCATGTCCAAATTACCACAAAGGCCACAACCATACATACCTTCCATAGTACCACAATGTTCAAATCAACTTCACTGCATTTTTGTATCAATCTGACTGTTTCATCAAACGATTGTTTCACTGCCCTTTGAGATGCATGAGCATGAGATTGCACATGTGTTCTTTTAAATTCAGAGGATAAGCTTTGGAAAAAAAAGTCTGCACAAGGACTGGCTGAACTTATTATCTACAAGAGAAAAAAAGGAAGAATGTTCAGAACAGGATGTGAGCTGACTCAAGTTGCTCTAACAGAGCTAGCTCATCATTGTAGCCTTTCAGTTCCATTATCCCAGTGGGCTTCCCTTTGCAAAGCTACAGGATGCCAGACACCTTGGTTTCTGTGCCTGACCTGTTAAGAGATCAGAATAGCTAAAGGGCTGCGAAATGTAATATAGGGTACACAGCACTGTAACTTGCTAGTTTAGAACTACAAATACCAAACTTGGAAATAGGAGCTTTGATTATTATCACAAAGCAGCCTACTGTGATATATCAAATCTATTAAAGAGAGCTGAAGCATCCAACTAAGTCACACAAAAGTAATTTTTGCTTACTAGTATTTTCCTCAGCTTAGCTAGAATTATTTACCTAAGTTAGAAACATACACTTTGCTAACAACAGCAGAGATAACAAATGTACACAGYACATCCCCAGAGATACATGGCACAAACAGAAACACTGTGCTGTGTACCAAGGTATTCCATTATCAGAAGACTAGTAAATAAACTGGTTTCTAGGAGCAACAGCAATGATACTGTGTCCTGTTGGATGCAACAAGATAAGCAAGGAACTTTAGCTTTGCAACCCCTCCCCTTCAAAAATGCTAGCTTTTCCAGAATATGCTGTTGCAAAACTGGTAATTATTGCACTAGTAGAATGCTGATACTCAGGGACAAAATCCACTTTTGGAGCCACTGCTCGGAGGGGAGGACTCTCTCCCCATCTTTCCTTGACAGCAATAAAATGTTCTCAAGGAAAGCTAAAGTTCTTGTAGCTCAGATTACARCTCTAAAAATGTACAGAGGCATCATCTACCTCAGATTTTTAGTCCTRACTTCAATTTATATGCCTAGGAAATGAAATGGCAGTGAATAGGTTGTCTTTGGCTTTAAAAGCTGAATAAATACAGGGAAAATGTATGCTCAGCACAAAATAAGCAATCTGTCATTCAACTGACTAAATCCACTATGCAGATTTCTGACCTAATGCAAGAGACCTACTTTCCTCAGGTTTTGGGAAAGCATTTGTAGTACCAAGATCATTTACTGAAAGGATTATTCAATATSTGTGGGTTTAAAAAGTATTAGAAGAGCATGGTAGTCTAGAATCCTAAACTTCTAGAAAAATCAAACATTCCTTGAATACACTGCAGCCYCCTGTAGTAGTTTTGAAATTCAGGGACCAACATCCATTAGTTCTCCAGTTTTTCAAACAAGCTGTAATCAGAATTTTTAGCCTTAGTACAAGTATAATTAAGAACAAGAATATATCATCTCCCGGCCTCTAATAGAAAACTAAAGGGCTGGGACATATTTAAAATAACTACTCTGAAGAGCTGAAATGGAAGGAAAAGCATTAGCARAAAAGCCAGCATTGTAATGTGATTCCAAAGCAGTTCAGTTGTGGAGCTGGGATCCTAATATTCCTGACTACAAGCTARCCTAAGTTACCATAGCACCTCTTTGTCCTTGCACATGACAGGGAGACCTTACACAAGACAAAATATGCAGTTGTATCCATCCACCTACCTGTTCATTTCCAAAGACAATATCTGCAAATGAGTAATTTTCTACGGGATAAAAAGAGAAAGCACTGTTTTAGCATCATGACAAGTCACAACTTCAGCATACAGTATCCAAAAGAGTACCTTTTTCAAAAAGTTATCACATTCAGGAAAAAACCTACCTTCTGAGTTTTTGCATCTCACTGCTTTAAAACACAATTTTGCTCGCTCTCTGCTAGCCAGTTTAGTATCTGAAAGAAAAAGGTGGCAAGATTTTTTTATTTGCTCTCAGCATAATCAGAGTCCCTTAGACAAAAGTCAAAAGTCCCTAACATTCACAAACAGGAAACACACTGATGACATTCAACAAGCACAGGTAATTAGGCATAGCAATGGCACACAACACAACCATATTTCTTGTRAGGAAAGTTATCAGCCACCCCACACATGAATTTCTCTACATCACAGAAATAATTTACCTGTAAACTAAGCTTGTTTTTAAAATTCATTAAGTCTGAATAAGTTATATGTAAATATACATTTCATGAAATATAACAAAAGAAGGTCTTTAGTATTTGTGGAATAGACAAAGCTATTAGAAACTAATTATTCTAAAAGCCAAATTCAGCTCCTTGTAAGGTTCTTTTAATGGTTTTTATCAGCCAGAAGCTAGACTTGCCATCATTTTGGTGATAAAGATACACACCTTTGTCTCCAGAGATGTTAACAGATTTTTGAAGCTTCCAGTGCTTGCTATTGCTTGAAACTTGCACTATATGAAATTCCTTAACACCCGTCTCACTCTACGGAACAGACAAAAGTTATGTCAAAGAAAACCAATCACAACTGTGATGTGCTACATTGCACAGTAAGTGTTCACTGCAAGGTGGCACTGTTAGAATCTTAATTTAACTCATTATTCACATCACTCATAACACACAGTACAGAGACAAGGAGAGATTTAAGACCCACTGTAAAGTAAAGCAACAGTCCCAGATCATAGCAACTTCCAATTCCAGTAAACAAAGCCACACAAAGAGGAAATAAGGATCCCCCAGAAAAAGACTCACAAGCTGGTATTTTAGATTAAGAACAACTTTAACAAAAACTAGGCTTTTTAACTCCAATGCAGAACACTGTCCACAAGGCTGCTTAGTTTCCAGGATTACTTTAGGAGCATTGCTATATCATAAATCCTAGAAACTCAAGAYCTATTTTGGGTTTAGATATATATAATAAAATGTAGCCTTTGGAGTTSGCTTCCTTTCTTGTAAAGAGTGAGGCAGCAGTGGAAAAATAASCCTCCCATTTTTAACTTGGTAAGTCCTTTATTAAAACATTCCTCCCTCTTTAAAGGAGTGGACAATATTCAGTAAATGAAGGAAAAAACCCAGAGTGTACACACCTTTAAAAGAAAACGACAAATCAGCTCAGTGGTTCCATTACCAACTAAGTGTCTATGAATTCTATGAACAGACAATTCAGTTACCTTGCTTTGTGATTGAAAAAATGGGAGCAGCTTTGCCAAAAAAAATGAGTAAATTTAAATTAGCGTGTTTGAAAAACTGAGCACTCCAATCTGCTTTAGTAARTCAAAAGACATATCTGTATTTGGATTATATTAGTAAAAATGTCTTTATAGTTTGGTGATAAATGTAAACAGAGAAACTTCCTTCAAACTGGAGCTTAAATTCTGACTTTGACATTTCCACTACTTCCACCAGTGTTTCCACTGAAAGGAAACACTGAAAGGAAAAAGACAACCTTGGAAGTTGGGATCATGAACACTCATCAATTTAGAATAAATCTTCTTCAAAACACTATGAACTATAGTCTTGCAATTTGATTACTATAGGAGACTTCCACACAGTTAGGATATAACTTCACATTAATACTCTTTCCAACAGTAACTGAATGACCAAATAYGCAAGGGKTTTTTTTTGTTGTTGTTTGCAAAGTTACTGAAGAAAAACTTGAGTCTTGGTTCATATCTGCTGAGCTTCAGGACAGTACTATTATTATTAAYACAAATAAGAACTTACAGTATTGATATTTTCTACATCCACAAAGAGCAACATGTTGTCCCCTCTGCCTTCTTCATCCCCAAGCGCATTACTTCTGCAGACAGTAGCCCGAATGTGCAGAGACCGACTGGTACAAATAACTGCAGTGTGCCTTAATACTCTGTGACTAGGAAAGGGAGGAGAGAAGAGAAAAGAAAAAAAAAAAAGAMATTTTGAACAACCAGGACYGCCCAGAATATGACATCAAGAAATTTAGCTTTTATGTTTGTCAATATTAAGGCCATTAGACAATTTGTTCATTCCAACCACCWAAGATACACTTTTCACTGAAGATACCCTACCAAACGTACTTTATTTTTAACCATCTTGCTGCACGGGTAGGTGCTCTTAAAACACGCAGTCTAAGCCAGTGTGAAACATTRGACAAAAAGGTTTGTTATCATGAGGAAAAACACTTCAGAAATGTTTCAGATGTAAGACAACTGGCAGAGTGAAAGCAAACAGACATGTACTGGCATACAGATATCATTAAGCAATTTAATGCCACCAAATGCTATGGAAAACAGTTTCTGAGTAAGTAAGTGAGAGAAAGACCACTACTTAGTCACATCTCTTGCCATAAATATTTACTAAAAAGCACTTAGAATACCACCACATTCAAAAAACTCTCCTGAAAAGAGAATTTTTAAAAAGAGAATCAAACCACAGCTACCCTGCCTATTTCCAGGTATGCTCAACCTCCAGGATAGCAGTCCCTTTGTGAAAGTTATCTTATCTTCCTGCTTTTCTAAGCATGAATTAATCTTTACAATTCCATTTGTAGACACCATCAAACACTTGAGTTTTTCCAATGCAGAAGCTTTTAGCTACCGTAACTTCCACCTGGAAACATTTTAGAGGCATATAAAAGTTTGATACGCATTACCTACTGAATATGTTAAAACATCATGTGACACTTGGTTTTGGGAGGGAAAAATCAGTGGCTTCCTAAACTCTACTTCACAATGTCACAATTACAGAAGAAACTTTTAAGTTTTGCAGTTAATGTTCAGATATACAGATACCTGTATAGCTTTCAAGTGGTACAAATGACATAATCTTTTCAACACTTAAAAGCTATGCTCCATCTACAAAGAGCACTCTTAAACCAAAGCAGTTCCCTTAAGYTCCCCTCAAAACTTCAGTACAGTAAGGAACAAGTACATTACCCAAACAATCCTCTTCCATCTCTCAAGCACCTCCATTTCTGAATCCTATGAGTTGTAAGGGGACAAATTCCCTATTCCTACAGACTAGTTCAGAGACAAATTAAATGCTAACTTTGATATTTCAGAAGCTACAGAAAAATCTAAACCAAGGGTGCATTTACATGACTTCAGTTTTGAGAATATGCTACTGATCCACTCTCTCAACCATCTTCAACTTACTCTGCTTTGATTTACACCCCAAACCAACCTCACAGTACATGAACTTGGTTTCTCTCTCAGAACTACCCGAGAAAACAAGTTTCAGCCACAAGACGACATTCAGTCCATCTTACTAGAGTTTTTCTGAAGTAACCCTGGTACAGACACCAAGTGTGCAGGTTTAGGCTAGGATAGTTAATTTTCTTCACAGCAGCCAGTAAGTGGCCATGTTTTGGATTTGTGCTAGAAATAGTGTTGACACAGGAATGTTTTTGTTATTGCTGAGAAGGGCTTGCATAGGATCAAGGCCTTTTCTGCTCCTCACCCCACCCCACCAGCAAGCAGGCTGGGGCTGCACAAAAGGCTGGGAGGGGACACACTGGGATGGCTAACACCCAGCTGACCAACAGCATATTCCATACCATATGGTGTTATGCTCAGCAACAAACACAGGGAAAAGGAGAAAGCAGGGCCTGATGATTACTTCCCAAGTAATCATTAAACGTGATGGAACCTCCCTTTTCTGAAAACCTGCCTGCCCACAGGAAGTGGTGAATGAATTTCTTGGGGCTGTTTTAGCTTGTGTCAAACCTAACTGTGGACTCTCTCAAGATGGTCCAAAAAGGAACTATACAACAGTGTGCAAGTCAAACTTGGTATTTAACCCCTCCAAAGAGAATATCCTTCATCAARATACATTACTAACCAAATTTTAAATAACAACAAAATCTTTCATTCAATGAATGGTAAGACAAGATTTTGCCTTAGAAGACGTAGAAACAAATTAGGTTATGATTTTTCATCCTACACCTCAGAACAATGTAGTTCCAGAGGGACTAAATACAAAGGTTGTTTTAACATAATTCCATTAACCCTTCTTTTATTAATTTATTTTACTAATTTAATATTTACTACTTCAATAAAAGCAGTGTAGGCTACTCAATTTCCTATGGAAATYAGATCATATAGTAGAAAAAATATTGCTTAGAATAGCAGATAACAGGTCATTTTCACATCATCACAGCGACTAAGAGAAATTCAGTAATATTTACTTTTACCATTACAATYACAGAATCTAATGTGTCTAATAAGTATGACAGAGAACATAGATTAGAAGAACTTACCACATTTTTGAGTGCTTTTTAATACTTTCATAGTAAAACAAGAAATTAATTTCATGAACACCTTCTTCATCTGGTCCCCGTAACCACATTGGCAGCTGCACTGAAGCCCCAGGAAGAAGAACAGCATCAGGAAGTGGAACCTGTATTACTTCAGGTGAACCTCCCGTGCCAACCCCAAAGTCTGCAGAAGAAGCTGAAGACAGCAGTGCTGTTCGCACAGAGGTAGGATCTGTCACAACAGTCTTGTAAGCACTACAGTTCTCAGAGGCTGAAGGACTTAGTGGTGTTAAAGCAGCAGTATTTCCACCAAAAGTGAAAAATTCTGGATGCTTGGACACGACCTTCAGTGCAGTAAGAGGACACTTGCTCACGTTCACAAATTCTACATATGCTTTTCTGATTTCTCCACAGAGAAGCCCAGTAGGAAAATTTATAAAGAACACCTGTGTGGGAGAGAAAAGAAACAATAGAAATCTGAGCCAAGGTGGGAATGCCATGCAAACAACCATTAACACAAACTACACCGCTGCTTCCTGAGGAGAAGTGAAGAGGGAGCTGCAGATCTCTTCACCCTGAAATCCAGTGATCAGACATGTGGGAATGGCTCAAAGCTGCACCAGCGGATGGATGTTTAGACTGGATCTTAAGATGCATTTCTGTATGGAGAAGGTGGCCAAACAGTGGAATGGCTTGCCAGAGAGGTGGCTGATGCCTCAAGCCTGACACTGCTCAAGAGGCATTCAGATAAAGCCATTAATATACTGTAACTTGGTCAGGCAGCTGGACTGGATGATCACTGTAGTCCCCATGTAGCTGATCCATCCCACTCTACAGGCCCCTGTCATGAACCATTCACCCAGATCATTTTAATAACCCTAGAAAGGAAAAGCACTGTATTCTAATTAAGCAGCTGGAATAACTTTTCTACTTGAAGGGCAAGTAAACAGAAAAAAGCTTCTTTGCCTGTTCCTCATTTATCTTAAAATCTGGGTACCAAAGCTGTTGCCAACTATAATTCTAAAGGGAATATAGCAATTTCAGAATATAATTTTGAGGCTTCAAGTTTCAATTAAAAAAACCCACATAAGTTTGTCACTGACAGATCAGAAATGATCTGGGAAGATTTAGGCATTAACAAAATCCAAGCCGCCATTGTTAGAATTACATTTATAAACTGCATTTAGCTATTTTCTCAAAACTGCCAACAGGAAGTAGCTACATACCTCTAACAAAGGCATTTCTTCTGTAATAATGGGATCTAAACGTCGATCTGGTCCATATTTAATCGATGTTTTTTCCTCTTTTGTGTTATTAAGTCGAGGTCCTTGGATTTCTAAATCTTGTCTTCCTCGTACAGATAACCCATTGGAAACAAACTTTCCTGAAAAAATTTTTAGAACTTTTGTTCAGTTGGGGTTTTTTTAAGCAATTCCTGACTTTAGTCTCTTAGAAATGATCCAAAGCTCCAAATCCAATCTCAGAAGTAAATTTCTGTCATCAGGCCCATGCAGTGTTCAATGATTAAGCAGCATCACCAACAAAGAACTATTCAAAGCTTACAGTCACATAACACATAGCTAGCTCAAGTTCCAACAGCCAGTTATCCATTGCTGTGGGCTTACTCTGCCCTTCCACAGCTTGACTACAACTGGAAGGGAAGTGGCAGACATAGTGCATGGCATTTATTTCCTTTCCCAATTTCTGCTCATGGCATTTATTTCCTTTCCCAATTTCTGCCAGGCTGGAAAAGTCACTTAGAGGATTATTTCCTTTAAAGACAGCAGCCACTCTCCAAATGGTTTTTATTCTAAAGGTTTCCAGCCTCTAAACAAGCTTCTATTTCTTTCAGACACGTTTTAATCTCCATTTCATCTAACAACTAAATTCACCACGTGAGAGACAATTTCAGATGGATAATTCAACAAAACAGATCAAATAGCATGCAATTAATTGTCAATTTATATAGTAATGTAAAGGAAAGAGAATTCAAGATGCTAAAAAAAAGCTATCAGCCAAATTTAAATTTAGTAATCTATAAAAAGGACTTCAGTGCAACATTTAGACAAAAAGTTGAAAGTTAACAATGCAAAAAGATGCAGAAGAAAAATTAACAGCAAGAGAGTCAATGGAAACTGTTACAGATTCAACATGGCTTAGATGGAATATTTACATTTTGATTTTTTTACTGATTTCAAAAATTCAGCAGATTTAAAAGAAGCAATGAAGTATGGATCTGGCATCCTTCCTGGTAGGATTCCCACAGGACCCAATTTGTTCTTTTCCCATTTCAGTTGCTTCTCTTATTTCTACATCCCTACCTGGTGGAAGGCCTTGTATCATGATAGTCAAACACCAAACACTAGAATTTAGTTCTACTCTGCAGAAGCCATGTCTCCTCCTTCCAGAAACACACAATTTAAGGTAATAATACACTTACCTGTCTGCAATCCAATAGAAGGATCTATCCCATCTAATGACACAGCACCTTGAACACTGCCAAGATTATAAACGACTCCCAGAATATGTAGCTCCCCTGTTTGATGGGGAAAGAGCTTTAGTCTTGCCTGTGGAGATACGTTAAATTTTTGTTGTTGTTGCTACTAGAAAGAAGTATTATTACAGTTAAATGTCCAACTGCTAAACACACTCATGGCTACATTTACTTTATAGCTGGGTCAGCTGTAACTGCAACAGTAAATACAGATCATTTACTAGATTGAAAATTTCATATACACAGAATTTACCAAACCAGCTCACAGCTGAGAAATGCTCACTACGTTAGAAAAAATTCCTTAAAGTTAACCTTCACTGTGATTAACAGGGGCAGAATTACAGAATGACTGAAGCTGGAATGGACTTCTGGAGGTCATCATGCCCAACTTGCCTGCTCAAGCAGGGCCATCTAGAGCCAGCTGCCAAGGACTGCATCCAAAGGGCTCTGAACATCTCCAAAGATAGATACTCCACAACTTCTCTGGGCAGCCTGTACCAAGTGCCCAAGCACCATCACATTTACAAAATAAGTGTTATAAATGAATTATAAACATTTCCTGATGTTCAGGAGGTGCTTCTTGTGCCCACTGTCTCTGGTCCTGTCACATTTATACAAAGTGATAAGATATGAGGTACTGGAATTTCTGATTCAGTCACATGTTCTGTCAGTTTAGTGTTAAGTTCAGATCATAACAAGTTTGAAATGCATACTAAAGTTCAACGCTGAAAAAACTTTAAAACAAAGTATAGTACTTACCACTTTTGTCTCCTCACTATTAATTAAAAATTCTGCTATTGCTTCAGTTCCTACCATATCTTCATCACATGTACCCTGAAAAGAAGAAACAGCTCTTTAGATACTATTACTCCTAGGCAGAGAAAATGCCATAACTATTATTTCCAATACCCTTCCTAAAGTGCTCAAGGGAAAAAATCATGCAAATTTCAAACAGTTTGGAAAAGCCAGTCCTGCATGCTCAGCTTCTCAGCATTTACAAATTAAAAAAGCAGCTTGAGAGCTCAGTAGACATTTATTTAAGAGAAATTTAAAATTTAGCACTATAAATTGGAACCATTCCCAGTCTGTTTCACGGATTTTCACAGAAGTATTTATCACACCATTAAAGTAGCAGTTCAGATCAGAACAGAAGGGAAAGTGTACGGTAAGCCTTGAGACTTAAATTATGCAGAACCAGGTTTACAATTCTGGTAAATACTTACAGAACCTTTAGAGATCACTGTGTTCCCAAAGTTTGGGCCAGGAAAACAAATTATTTAGGAATTTACTATACTAATCAGTATTAGAATATATTAAAACCTTTAAAACCTGGATATGACAGGAGTCCATCAGAGCTTTTGGCAGCATTAGTTGAAGTATTAAGCCAAACAACAGCACAACAGCTCATCTAAAGTATTCAAAATATTAATTTTTAATACAATAAGTTTTCATTTCTCCTCTAATCAAGATACTAAGATGTTTCTATGTTATAGGAGCACAGTTTTTCAAAACACACATTTTACTATGTACAACAGCTCAAATAAGAAAAGGGTATTTGATAATCTACCTACTGACACTCGTATTTGCAAGTCAAGGCTAGTGTGACTCAAAATAGATGTGGYACATATATAATGAAATCCTGGAAGCATTTTGTTTTGCATTCAGCAAAAAATTCTAATGTGTATTGTAAAGCTAACTTGGCTGCTTTGTGCCCTACAGATCTAGGAAAACCTAGATAATATAAAAATTATTTAAATAGCTACTGTTTTTCTTACCCTTTTTTTTTAGTTTACACTAAAACCTTCATGTTTAATGTTTACGCTTAAATGTTTTCATACTACAGAATTTTGAATACTCAATCTATAGTCTATACCTGCAGCTGTTTGAGTTGGAAAAGGATGTTTACCTGCTCTTTTGTTTCTCCATCATGCTTTGCCTGCATGATCATTGTTTACCTCCATCATTGTTTACCTGCTCTTTTGTTTCWCCATCATGCTTTGCACTGAAGTCTTTAGGTTGAAACTTCCACAGCAATGAAAGGTCAGTCAAAAGAAGCGGAACTTTCAGAGGGTTTCGGAAGGACACTTCTACAGTTATTGGTTCTACCAAAAAAGTGCAAGAAAATAATAACAGGCTTTCCCCATCACAATCTGAAGGCTATCTCAATTGTTTGTATTCACATACAAACAATTTGCACAAGAATGTCAGCTCAAACCTCTAATAAGACAGGAAATATCAATACAAATTTATCTAATCRATTTTATTTCTGAAGTGTAAAAATCTCAATTTTACCTTCTATCACTGCAAGCGGAAATTTGGAGTTATCTGAGTAGCGATTTAAACAGAACTGCGTTGGTTGAAAGTTTGGAGGTATTGTTCCTTTATTTATCACAGACACAACCTGCTCCTCGAGCTCCTTCCACTGTTGGGATGATTCTGAGTCATACTCCTGATCCAGGCTTACATGCGTAGCTGCCTGCTTTTCACCTGTAGAGAGAAAGGCAGTCTTAAAGGTGAGAACAGTGATGTGCAATAGCTGCATCAGAGGGCTGCACTGGCAGTTTGGTAACTATTCTTAAAATATTTTAAGTTCTAGGTCACTATAATTCTTATGTTACCATTGATTTTAGAAAGTGAATTGCAGGACATTTTGAAATGCACTCATGGAAGACAACACTGAGATTAATTTGAATATAGTTCAATTTGGATAACACAGCATTCCAAGATTTCAGCATGCTACATAGTACACCCAGGCTACAGATCATTTTTACTTTATAACGGGCTACAACTCCACAGTACAGTCTTGGATTATATAAGAATTTCCACTCAACTTTTTTTACACTCAGGAATCAGAGTGTTTCAAATATTTCATCCTAGAGGAAGTTAACTGTAAAGCTAATTTGTAGCATGGCCACTAGCATCCAGTATTTGCTACAGCAGTAATAATCCCTTTCATGAAGTTCACTACAGACTTGCATTGAAGCTTCCCAGGTGTGAAAAACAGCGACAGCCCGCACAACCACGAACACAGATTTCATAATTACAAAGAAAGTCTGCAAACATCCAGCCAGCAGATATTAAGCTCAAGCTTTTATTTTCAAATATTTTTAAGTTACCCAGTTACTTTAGTTTTACATAATGACAGACTTCTTTTAAATGGCACCAACTCCTGCACGTATTTTGGTTCCTTAAAAAAGGGACTTGAAACTGTTTACTTAAAATTTTCTAACCTTCTGCTGGTCGTCGATCATGGCCAAAGAAAACACGAGTTGCTGAGCTGTTAATATACGGTAAAGGAAGCTGTGGTAAGGGACCATCAGGTGACAGCTGGGTTGCATTCTGGAGCAAAGGAGCAAGAAAACAGAGCGTCATGTACATTACCAATGACAGAATGATAAGGAAGCTCAGTTAAAAACACTCAATGTTTGAACAGGGAGTACTTTTAAGATGGAATAAATAATTTCAATTAACTGTTTGACTTTTTTTTCCTATAACAGGTGTTTCAAGTTTGTGAAATCCTTATGGGAAAAGGAGAGTAATTATTTCAACCCTGAAATCTAATCACTACTGTGGTTGCATTGCTGTTATGAACTTTATTTGATGCCAAGCCTGACTCTCTAACTCAGAATTTGATAAACTGTATCTACTATCCCACTACCATTTAACAAGACTCTCACCAAGATGAGCTGTGGATAAAAACACCAGCCTTTGAGTAAGGTCTGCCATAACTTAAACACCACAGAAATTCTGTTCATAAGCTTTTAAAAGGCAGTATCTACATGACTGTATATTGTGTGGCAATAGCAGCACCAAACACGCCATGTAGTATATAGTATACTGCAATCCAGAATCATCCATGAACTTGAACACAACTCAATGAGTCACTCGATCCATCAAATTCTATCCTTATTAAAGAATGAAATTCACTATATGGATGATGACAGAGCTAGTTACCTAGTCTTTATTAAACATGGATTATCAAAAGCCCTCAAAATCATTATAAATTGATCAAAACAAAACAGACCCATTTCCTCTAAAGACTATGAAACTTATCACAACTACAATCCAGCTATGACCCTCAAAAGGAAGACTTTATTGTAATAAAACCACATACATTACTGTGATAATAACTCATACTCATCTGTGAAAGTACTACATGCATGAAATGCAGCATGTGTGGGCTTTTTGAAGTCTGAAGTAAAAAACTGAACACATCAACTAGCTTAAAAAAAAACCAAAAAACTCTGGAACAAAGCAGATAAAACAGCAAATCATTTAATAATTTAATAGAGAATTGGTGGCAATAAAATTACTTATTACTAAAGAAACAGACAAGGAAGTCATTTACCTTATAGACATAAAGATATTCTCTTAAAAAAGCTCCTTGCTGAGCTGGAGGTTGTTTACTGTCATTGATCAAAATATGTCTGAAGGCAGACACAGCGTTGTCCAGCTGACGAAGTGTAAAAGACTGACGACCGATGGTGAAGTTAATGTGGTCTTCTGCAAGAGACCAGCCCTTCCCTTTGTAAACCTGCATGGCTTGACAGTAGCAACGTAAGGCATGTTTCTTCTGCAAGAAAAAAGGTAACATATCAAATTATCCTGTTATCCACTGACCGTAATTATAACATTATGAAGACTGAACAGTAAGTCAGAAAAGTATTTTTTACCACATCCCTGCCACTATGTGAAGTGTAATGTTCCAGAACTGTGCCTCATAGAATCTGGTCAATACTAATCTAAGCACCGAAGTGCTTGTTCCTACAGTACAGAGCCTGGCCTCCAGATTAAGTTCACATTTTCAAAGACTTTAGTAACAGGCAGTAAGTTAGAAAAGCAAATAAGAAAAGATTACTTTTAAAACAGTGTTTGAAGTTCCTTTAGGACTGACTGCTAAAGTCTACAGAGGTCTACTGCCAAGCCTCAGGACATAGGCTAGATTTAATACATTTCATTCCACCTGAACTTTCAGTGTGATACTTTCAGCTAACTGTTGTTCAGTATGCGTATCTGGGACAAAAATCCATGCCAAGAAAACCAATAAAACACAGCCCTACATACAAGAAAAATTACCAATCGTCATATCAGCCACTGGGAGATAGATGGACTGATCCCAGTCAGCTACATAGTTCCTTTCCTGCACGTACCTCAGGACCCAGGCATTCAATCCCAAGTCTAGGTATTGAACAGCTGTATAAACATTCACTGTACAGCTAAGTCTCAGCTTCCAAAAAATGGCAACAGCATTCCTTTACTTACAACACTAATGGGGAAAAAAATCTAATATACGCTCACATTGGTATGGTGATGACAGCAGAGTACAAGCAGTAAATCCTTAACATCAGCATGTACTAGTAACACTTTAAAATATGGTATTATGGTCTGCAGCTAAACAGCCTGGCTGATTTCTCTTCAGTAGCATTTTATAGTTTCGTACCTCTAAGGAAAAATAAAATAGCTACACTTCCTGTAACACTGAAAAAGTACTCCTTGGAAACCAGAATCCCTACAAATATTAGACAMAAACAACAAAGAGAACTGTTACACAAAGTCAAAACTTTACAAAATGCATTCACTTTCCCAGACAAAGGAACAGGACATAAAAGAATAAAAACATGAAAAACTGCTCAATAGCTTCCTGCCATTACTGTTTTGCCGTAACAACAGATAGGAAAACTGTCACATGAAGAAAACCAAGGAGGGGGTGAAGTACTCCTACTACTCCTCACATCACAGAAGCCAACAACGCAAAAATACTTTTTCTAGTCCTTACCAGGACAGTGAGACTGAGATTGGGTAGGGTGGGAGAAAATCCCCAGCCAAGATCACAGGGTTTTGCTCAAAAGAGAAATTTGACACCTTGATTCTCTGGTATTATTGTCTTGCAATAAGAACACCAGCAGGAATCAAGCACAAGCTATCTTTACAGAATATATCCCACAACTAATGCAGAAACAAAGCACAAAAGTTCTATCCAAAGAAGTTCATCTACCACCGTTAGAACTGCCTGCAAAGTAATGTGAATGGGAGTAAAAACAATCTGATCTGTATTGCTTTAACTGCCACTTAAGTCTAACAGCCACAGAGATGCTTTGGTTTGTGGTGAGTAACTGTTCATACACCTGCATCTCCAATAAAGAACAAATATTTAAGTCACCAGGAAAAACAAATATCTAAATTTTGCTACTATTCCAATAAGCTGAGTCTAACAAATAATTATCTCCCGCAATTCACTCTTATCTCAAGATTTAAAAATATTCCTTTGCCCAAAAAAGCTGAATTACTGTGTATAAAACAAGACTCAGAAATGAAAATACACATCACTTAAGTTTCAAGTCAGCGATCTTGAGCATTCCTTCAAAAACAGAAGTAAAAGGCTAGGGTGATCAATCCAGAAATCATTTTCAGAAGATTACGGAACAGAATACTGCAGACTAACACAGAAGTGTCAGAAGCCAAGGATCTTTTTCCAGACTAATGACACACTTACAAAGTATCTAATACCAGGCATATTTTCCATGTGGAAAGATAATACTTACCTGGCCTGCTTTACTAAATCTGTGGCCAGCCAATATCATATGAAATGCAAACTTTCTAACCATGGGACTTTTCATGTTTATAAAACAATGGGCTGCCTGCTCCAACAGGAGTGCACTGCGAAGATCTGAATCCTGTTTAAAAGGAAAAAAGAATTAGCCTGAGTTGAATAAAACCATAAAGGTAACAGTGGCCTTGTTGTAATGCTAAGAGGGACAGTAAGTTGTAAGAGTTCTGTGAAGTTGAAGATTCTTTTATATGCAAACATTATATACATATGTGAGTGCATAAAATAAAAGTATTTTTCAGTATTATTCAATGCCATCATGTTCTTACTTATTTTAGTAAAGCATATATGAACCTGTTTCAGTATGAGTAACAAAAGAAGTATTTTCTGCTTTTTCAGTTACTCAGGCTACAGATTCAGACACCCATTACCTCTGAAGCACTCTCCTACCTTTTACCCTCTCCTTCCCCTGCAGATATTAAGGCTAAAACCAAAAAATAAGACCTCCACCAGGATGACTGAAAAATACAGGGAGCAATGAAACTTGGTGAATTTTTATCACATGAACCTTTTGAACCTATTGATTTCTTAATGTACAATTTCTTACTATTATATCCTTCTCTTCTGCCAACACACAGCTATATTACTTTAACCAATCAGAACAGAATCTACTTGATTTTACCACAGCTGATCTCCATGCTATCAATGATGCTCAAGTATGCATCTTGACTACAAACATACTCTGGGACACCAATATAGTATCCTATGAAGATCTTCCTTGCAACTACCAAAATGCTCCACAGGCATACTATGTGCAATTTTAAGCTGTAAAGTGACCGTGCAGAGCTAATAGGATTTAAATTCCTTGCTTAAATATCTTAGGTTGCTCTTGTAAACACTGGTGGCAAGCTTAAGTTGAAAGGGAAAGAATGAAGCTACAGAGACATTCAAGAAAGAAAATTACAGAACTAAACAGATTTATTCTGTGCTTAAGCAGTCCAAGGAAGGTCTCAGAAGCATCACATTTGGTGCAGATGGCCATGAAATCAGAACTACCAGTTAAACTTCCCTCCAAGCTTTAAAGGAGATGCTACACCATTACTGGAATTACACTTCTCTTCACTCCTTTTAAAGCAAGACAATTCCTGGGTTAGAAGCTGATCCATGCTTAATTTCCACCAATTAATATCACAGAAGTGTAGGGTTTCACTTACACAGCAAGGTTTGAATGATTCATACCAGCTGAGCTACAGTAATCTCTTAGTTGCTTAAACTATAGAGAATTTCTAATTATATGGGATAGCATCCATTGTGGCTCTAGCAAGCCATGCTAATACTTTTAACACATGAGTTTGTAAGTTACACCATCGAAGAGCTAGGCAGATGTCAAAGAACATTAGTTACAAAGCCAAAGATAACATATTTAGCATGGTTAAGGAAGTCAAGCAAGTCATTTGACTTGAAAAAGAGTAACTGTACTAGCTCCTTCACTTACAGTGTACACAGTTTTCTTCACTTCATGCTCTACACCTGTTCATTTGCTACCTTTGGCTAGAAAATATTGTAGCACAAGAATCAGAAGGTAACCTAGAAGTGTTTGGGTAAGAAAACAAATAGTGAGAGGGCAGAAACGGAAAAAGCGACTAAGTTTTACCTCACTGGTCAAACGAATCAGAAGAGCAGCTGCCTCTGAATATTTGCTTTGACTTTTTAAGATTTCAGCACTAAGCAGTACACAGCGTTCAGCCAGAATCATGTTCCTAAAGTAAAAACATGCATGTATTAATATTTATCAAAATAAACCTGAGAGAACTTTTCTATCTCAAATCTTACTAATTTTCTACACACGGCATGAGACTGAGGTTCTGTTGCTTATTCTTGTTAAAGCAAAACATATGAAAGTTCACTCCCCACAGAACACCACATACAGATTGACACGTTAAGTGTCCAATTCCCACTACAGCAGGAGCTTTCTGAAAGTCAAAGCTGGAGAGCATTTCTTAGAACAGTATTGTATTTGTAAGAGTACCAAATAAAATGATCTGATAAACAAGAAGTCCAACAGCTAGAAGCAGGTTGTACTGGCAAGTTGTACCAGGTGCCCACCAAGCTGCTCTGCCACACCCCCTGCTCAGCAACACAGGGGAAGAAGACCAGACTAAAAACCTCATGCACTGAGAAAGGGACAGGGAAGATCACTCACCATTTAGTCATGGGCAAAACAGACTTGTTTTGGGGAAGATTAAATTAATTTATTGGCAATTAATAACTGAATAGCACAGAGATATACAGAAGAAATAAAACACCTTCTCCTGACAAATCCTCCTTCCCAGGCTCAAGTTCACTCTGAACTCTTCTACCTCCTCCTCCCCACAAGCAAGCCAGGGGAACAGGGAAAAGGAGCTGTGGTTTTTTAACATTAACTTATAACATTTCTCATCTGCTGTTCCTTCCTCCAAATCTTCCTCCCCTGTTCCAGGGTGGGGTCCCTCCCACMGATGCAGTTCTTCAAGCAYTGCTCCAGTATGTATCCTTTTCGCAGTGTACTGCCCTTAAGGGACTGTTTCAGTGTGATTCCCCCACAGACCACAGCTCCTGACAGCCACCTGCAGTGGCATAGGCTCTCTACAGACTACAGCCAMCTTCAAGGTACATCCACCTGCTCTGGCATTCGGACAGGCTACAGKGAAGATCCCTCCTTGCCCATGCACCTCCATGGGCCGCAAGGGAAAATCCGATTCAGCATGGTCTGAATGGAAGGCTGAAGGGAAGTCCCGCCTTCTCCTGACCTTGGTATCAGCAGGGCTGTTTCTCTCATTTTCTCACTCCTTTCTCACAGCTGCTGCACAGCTATTTTTACCCTTTCTTTAATGTGTTATCACAGAGGTAACAGCAGCACTGCCAGCTTGGGCAGCAGCAGGTTCATTTTGGAGATGAGTGAAAACTGATTCTGCCACAGGCAGCTCCTGCCTTCTTCTCACAGAAACCTTCCTTGCAGCCACCCCACTACCTAAAAATCTACCATGTGAATTCAATACACAAGTTCAGTAAGCTTAACTCTGTTAAGAAGAGCCCAGATCTCCTTTCATGCTACCCTAGATATGTTAGTTTATCTTACTCCTTAAAATGTTACCATCATTCTGCGATCATCTGGGACTATTACTGTGCAGGGCAAGAAAATTAAGCCACCGGATCTTTCAACTTTCACCGTACAAAGATCAGTACAAAAGTAAACAACATACTTGCAGATATCTCGGTAGGTCTGAATTGCTGTCTCCATATAATGAGCAGGATATGGCCTAGGAGCCCCAGGCTGAAGAAAAGCTGATACTGCTGCCATTTCCTACAAGAGAAATTCTGTAGAGTCAATGTAGGTTTTACAACAAATCATAAACCTCAAAAGACTGAGGAACATGTTTTAATAGACATTAGATTCAAGATCTTCACCTAATCAGTTACTGGCATATAAAAGTATCCAATACACTGTAACTGATAAAAGGTTTAATACAACAGCCTATTTATGGCTCTGCTTATTAATTAGCCAGAGAGTTACACAYAGAAGCATTCGCAATTGACAGCACCTCCAACACTGTGCAGTGCAGCATTGATTCAGTGCAGTTTTACAAATCCAAAAGAACTTCCTATTATCAGGAAGATTGCTCCTGCAAAGTAGCACTACCGTGTATTTTAAGATGAGGTCTGTKTTTTGAGTTTTGCTTAAATGAAATTATCAGCTTCCAAGGAAACTCTAGTGAACATACAGTCTGAAATTTTACTTCTTTTCTCACAGACTGAAAATATTACAGCAAAGATTTTCTGCAGAAAGTAAACATTAAAACTAGTAAATTGCAACAAATTCGTAATTAAGACTGCTTCCATTCATTTGGAAATTAAGATTTCTTAATATTATTCTGCTTATTCAGATTATCCAAATGCAAAGCAACTTTCCGAACTGTAAAAACAGATATTTAAGTAGAAGTTTTAATCAAGATGCAAGGATGTACAGTAATGCTTCCATGTGTCTATGAAGCAGAGTTTCAAATTTTAGCAAGTTAACCAGACTAATGTTTACAGTATGTATCTTCTAAAAATTTATAAAATTACTCATTTTCCCCCAGTACTCCCATTTATCTTGGTGAAAATTACTTTAGTCATAAACATCTTCATTCTTAGGAGGAAATTATGAATGAGTATGTGTTTAGAGTGAAATTCAGTAGTGACATACTCCAAGTATAGCCTTCAAGTTTTAAGTCACCTGAAAACACGTACAATACCATWTTTATAGTGACAGAATCTTGAATTTCTGGCAAATAAGTATTTTGCCTAAGTCTAGAAAAGATATTTATAAAGCTATTTTACACTTGGCTTTGACTTATAAGTTTAAAAATCCATTTTTCCRGAGGTCACATTCTAGGCTTTCTCCTTGCCACATTTTAAGAATTAACTCTCCAGTTTTTATTCATACCTTTATTCCCTTCACATAACAGCAGAAAACAGATTTTACAACACCTTAGAGTTTCCTAAGGATAGGCAGCAGATTTGGGGAGACTCGTACAAATTTGGAGGAGAGAGAYTGCATTTTGTTACCTTCAGACAAATATTAGAGATTATTAGAAAAAGTTCACAGAATGTTCATGTTATGTGAAGTACCAACCAGTGCTCCAGCTGCATAAAGCATTGCCTGATCATTTAAGAAGTCTTTTTTTGCTGTATGGTAACAGCTATATGCAAGTTCATAGTGTTGCACCAAAAAGCACAAGTCTGCCATCTTCCGGATTTGAAGTTCTGGCGCTTCTGGTGGATACCTATAAATACAAATATTTAAATTCAAAGTTGTCCTCTCTCAGCCTTGCCCCAAAATAGCCAAGAAAAGTGAATCTCTTTCCTTGCTGCCACATGTAACTTGATTTCCCATCCTACTTTCTGACTTKCAAGATTCACTGTTCCAGTAACACTGAAAGTACACACTCCTCTTAGCCAAGAAAGACTGAATGGAGTTTATAACTACCACTGAAACTGCTCAGTCAGATTAACTACTAGAGCTAAGCAGAACTGTATGAGAAGGAAAAAAAAATATGACTTTGACTGCTCACTTAGCTTCAAGTTGTTATTTCTCCACATTTCTCTTGAAATAAATAAGTCAAATAATAACTATGCTTTATGCCAAAACACTGCAAGTTCCTGTCCTCTGCAAGYATCAATCTAATTTTTGGTTAATCCAACATATATTATTCACTTCAGTGATAATCAAATACATTTTCACAAACACTTGCATGTCAAATGCTGTAGGAAGTGAACTACGCTTACAAGTTCAAAACAGAAAGCTGGAATTTGCAACATTTTGATTACAAATSCAAAGACGCGCAACACAGCCATAAGTGCGTGTCAAGGACATTGACCTTGACTAGACAACAACAAAAATTATTTAGATTTCTGTGGTAAAGACAGTTGGAGAGTGTTTTTCAAGATTATGCATCCTAATTCACAGAGGGATTTACCAAATCATACAGAATTAGTACTTTGGTAACAMTTAAAACCTGGTTTTAGTGTATACTAAGACACACGTGCACTAAGTATGAAATTCTCTTTAGTTTAGCTCTCGAACACATTGTAAATGCAATATATTCAATACTCTGCTGGAACAAACTKCATAATTTTGCATAAGCAAAAACACCTATACAAGGGCTTTGGCTGTAATGACAGGTGGAAAAGCTTGGACAAATTCTTAAAAAATCCCTTATGATAAACCACAGCTTCTTTTTATGACTATGACTCTTAAAATCATATGTTCATATTAACTTAGAAAGTTTCATTGTAAATAGAGCAAGCAGATGACTCTGCAAACAGTCTATTTTATCCTCTTCTTCATTAAGTTCAGCTACTCTTTTATTGTACATATTTAGACACAGTATTTTTCATGATTTTTCTAAATGAAATCATTCACAACATTGCTGATTTASTTCACTTTGCAGAACACCATCAAACGAACACAGGCTTTCCCTCCCGCCCCTAAAAAGGCTACATTTGCAGTTTAGAACTAAAAATAAGGACTGAGATTACTTACAGCAAACCAGAAGTATTCTTGAGCTCATTTATACTTTTCTCTGGAACCTTGCTGCCACTAAACCATTTTTTAGTAGCAGAAAACAGTGATCGGCTCAAGCCTTTCCTGGATATTAACTGCAGAAAGACACTGAATTAGACCACTACATTGCAAGACATGTAACTTAAACCAATAAAAAAAAGCCAAGCTTCATTATGGCTCTGTGAATTGATTCTTCTTCCATAAAACAGAAATAAATAAAAGAAGCAAAATTACTAAGAACACGCTTTCTTAGAATTAATCTGACACTGAGACAGAAGTTCATATATTTATATTCATATATTCATAATTCATATATTTATCTCAGACAGTTGAGGTTCACTATTCCTTCTGTAAACTGGGGGAACATTCATCTTAAAACCTTGAATATTTGATCTATCTGTTTGAAAACTAAATTCTAAATAATTAGAATATCCAATTTTGGGTAGTAGTCCAACCTAAAATCCAGACTACTTGTAAAGTAAAGTACTTCACTGTGATGCAAATATTTTAATGCATGACCTTGACTGAACATGGGCATGACATTAATCCCACTTCCAAAAAATCCTAGTTTGAGAAAAGCATATTCAGCTTCAAAAACTGCTGAAATCAACAGAATTACACAATTCAGGGTGTCCCTACATTTCTTCCGTGTCAAGTAGCAACTGAGGGACACAGCTTTTTTTGCAGATGATTACTGATTAAATAAATTTTTTTAATTTAGTTCTGTATTCTGATGTTGAAACACAAAGTCTATTTTGTTCCCCATGCCAGATTCATCCAAAAGCATAGAATATTAAGATACAACAGATTTCCCTGGAAACAATTCACACAGGTTTTCATCAAGAAGTCACCTTGCACTGGAGCTGTTGATACAAATTAATTCTTGTTTTTTTTAAAAGACAAATTAAGTCATAATGARAAAACTTCAGTTATTTCTTTTAAATCTACTAACAGTTTTCAGGAAGACTGTTGAATCCTTAGATGAAGAAGGAAGTAATACTGTCAAAACAGATTTCTGGATAACTGGATTTATACTCCAACCATTTTTTCCTTATTATAGCATGAAGTGTTTTTAAGGGTAAACTGACCTGATCATTGAGCTGTCGAATTGTTTTCTCTATGTGTGGCAAAAGTCCCCGAAATGTGAATTCCTGTATGAACTGCCTAATTCGATCGTGATCTGTGAGAGTTAAACAAGCACCATGAGGTGTCCCAGAATTTGACTTCTTTGAGTCTTGAAGTGATGTAGAAGCCTTCATGTAATCAGTGCTATCCAAACTGCCACTGGGATGATCCAGTTGAAGGGGGTGAGTCTTAAAGTTATTTGACAAGCCATCTGTTGAAAGATTGAAATAAAAGCTCCAKTAAGTATAAAGCTACTTAAGTATTTTGGGTTTTAAAGGTCATTTTTACTAACCTACTTCAAAGCTTCCCTTACTCAGAACTCTGGAAAGCAAAGCAATTCACCAACTGTTCTGCACTACAGATCAATGCTGAGCAGGCAGCACCTGAGCACTGAGGATTGCATCATTCCTGCAATTCTCAGACCATCCAGGGAATCTCAAGAATTACAACGTGACTAAATATGTATGGTTTTGGTTCTCAACTACAGTGCAAAAAATCTTCCAATATGCTGACTAATGTTAACAACTTTGAAGGAAAACTATGGAAACATTAAAATCGAAACAAAGCATTCATCAAAGTTGGGATTTCAGCAATTACTACARTGGCTCCATTGGGTCCATTCTCTTCTTTTCTGCTCATGTTTTAAGGTTAAAAAAAAAAAAACAACAAAACAAACCTAATTTTCCATGTTGTTCCAAGCAATCATGATGTAAAACATTTTCCTCCAAAGTCCTCTTTGTTCAATGAGAAGGACTGCTGACAACTATTGCATTTAGCTCTCTGAAATAGACTGAGACACTGGTTCACTCTTAAGACTTAAGCAGTCCTCTTATTTATAAGAAAATCAGTTTGCTCTTTAACAGAAAGCAAAGCTGAGCTGTGAAAGCAAATCCTCAATGGATATTACTCATTAAATCTAATCCTGAGTTTGTAAAGTTCAATTGGCAGCTCCCAGACTACACCAGGGGTGCAAGGCCTTACAAAGATGGCAGCTGTAGGGTCTCCTACACATGTTAGGTCTCCGCAAGCCTTTCAGGTGAGATATGAAGGATCTGGGCTGAGACAGGGCAGGCAATGCAGGGTACCTCACTTTTTCCCTGTTCRGTGAGGCCTCTCATCTGAATCCTACACAGCTATCTTAATTGTTTTTAAGGGTGCAATAATTTGCACTCAATTTCATTTACTGTCCTCTCCCATCCACAAGCTGAGTCCCAAAGCAAGCGCTTCCAAGTAACTTAGAAACTAAGCACTTCCCTAACATTTACAGATTAAATACCAAAACCAAGGACAAACTCCAAAACCTCAGCTTCCAAGTTATAGCAAAGCATACCATACAAACCAAAACTTTCATTATTATGAAAATTGACCATTTAATCCTATGCTATTTTCACTAATTACCAGAGTTTGCAGACAATATGTTTAGACTCACAAAATATGAGCCCAAYACATCATTAACCACCTCATTAAGGAGATGTCACCAATCCAGTAGGTCAGTACCACAGCATTTTTCTTTGAGGACACTTAGAGCATTTAAAAACACATTACTCTGAGCTGCCTAACAGACCATCTAATTAAACACTGTCCAAGACAAAAGACAGTTGTGTAAACGCTCTAAGATCAAGGTTTTCATAAAGTTACAAAAATACCTTTAATTTCACTGTCTATGCCATCTGATATCAAGTGATCAGTGTTCTTGTTTGAAACAACAGTATAATCTTCGTAGGAATCCTGCCAGAAAAGAGGGGGAAAACAGTCAGAACTTTAAGACTACTCAACCACATACAAAAGTCATTAAACAATAGTTGTCAGTTTCAATAAGTTCACTGAATTACTACAGCAGCATGTTTGTTCATATGTATTACCTTTTCTAAGTAGTTTCTGAGGCTTTAAGAAACTGTCTTATTTTAAAGATGAAAGTTATATGCCCCAAATGAAGCAAGTACCTTTTAACTTGCTCAACTGGCTTCCCTGCCAATCAAAGTAACTCCAGCTCTTGCACAGCAATGCCTACAGCAGCAAAAATAYATTCCCTAAAGCAGCTCCTGAATAAGCTCACACACAAAGATCTATATTGCACAGTTGACATGGGGCAGAAAAAAAAGAAAAATATCTGATTAGTTTATGGTGGACTGTAACTCACTGGTCCTCTTAGCTTATAGAATACGGAATGTTTTGACTTTTCAGTAGCAGCTGATGCCAAGAATGGCTACCTAKAACAGACAGCTATGTTTGGTAAAGAAATAGGATTCCAGAAACCTTTTAATCATAAGGAGTTATAACTGCAAGTCAGTCAAAAGCAAACTCAGAAAGAGTATTTTTGGTTCTAAAGCMAAAAATACAGATATTTATGGCAAACTCAAAACACACTGTCCCTTGCAATCTTAGCAGATGAGAGACCAGACTAGACCCACAAGAAGCTATCAYAAAAACCACACATACTCCCACAAAACAACACACCCAGACTACTTAGCAAAGCACAGAAGACCCAGGGAAAAAAAATTAAGACTGAGGAAGACAAATAAAAATGAAAGCAGAAAGTTACTATGAACAGGACACTTCTGAGGTTACTTCCTCTTACAACTCTTATTATTTCTTATTTATTGTCTATTATTTCTGTGCTCCTGTCAGTCTATTTCAGACAGTCCAGTATTTCAGTGCTCCTTACTGTCCACTTAAGTAGCACAGAGGACAGTTCCTACTGAGGAATCATCTTACGCCCTCTCAAAAAGCCACAGCTGTGCCAGAAGTGTCTGGACTGCCTGCCCATTCTGCAGAAACACATAACACTAAGGGGAAACTTAATGCAACTAAAATAGACTTTCATAAGCACAGTAAAATCTGGTTTTAGAATACAGTAATACCTGGTTCTGGATACTGTTTTTCTGAAGGTACTGACTCCAAGGATCTGGTATCTGTTCGTCTGCTCCTCTGTTAGACACCCGAGAATTTATTTTCAGCAAATAGCAACCCTGAGTTCCATATCTCTGTTTCATCTCTTCATAAATGGAGTCAGCTCTGAAACAGTAAAACAACATTTATCCTGTCTTGATATCAAACTAACTTTAGAGCGTGTACTGCAACAAACTATTTTAGACTATTATCTATAGTGCTTAAAAGGAAAATTCTCCTATTTTTAAAACAATCCATTATGCAAGAGTAAAACTGAAAATCTTTGAGAATTAGTTCAGAAAGCTACCAAAGAAAGCACCTACCCCAAAAGCTGGGACTGATTAGTTTCWTTGTAAATGAACACAAGAAGAAGACCTAAAAGTAATACTTTCAAATATCTCTCTTGATAATAGCATACTGGCTAATGGATCCTGTTACATGTCTAATCTCAACAGAATTTATCAACCCAAACATTTTGGTCAAAGAGCTCATCTGTAAGCTCACTGAAGGCAGATGACCCACCTTTGCTCTTCTCCTGTGCTTACATCATGCAGTAGCACATAATATTTGAGCGTGTTTGGTATAAACCACTTGGGGTATGAGTATTCACTACTGTGCTGAATCCGATGTTGTTCTTGGGACAGCTTCAGGAACTGATCCACAGGGTCAGGTTCACTAGAAGAAACTACCAGCATACCTGAATTCATTAAGGACATATACCCAAAGAACACAGGGACACCACTGATCATAGAATAAAACAGGAAGTGTATAAAATAGAATAGATGAGTACAATATTTAGGCATGTAAAACACGCTGCCACARAAGTACGCGCAATTAGAATTTGGCCTTACTCTCAATAAAAAACAATCCATTAACTAACATCTGTAAAATGAGATGCAACAGGAGTTTGCTCCAATTCTGACARTGAATCCAAGTTTAAGCTGCTACATGATGACCAATTTAAGATTTTAGATAGAGACCAGATGTTCACATAGCAAACATGTAGCTGAAATTCATCCCCACTGTATTTCAGCTTTTCAACTTCCTCGGAGAGTTGAGGCTTTAAGTTATCACCCGAACAACAGTGATGACCAGCATTCATAAACACAGCAACACTACCTGAGTAAAAAGTRGAAGTGGTCAGATTTTTACCTCAATGCAACTAGACAATCATTAATAAGGAACATCCCACTCTGCTACATCTACTCACCAAATCRAAAGACATTACTTCAGAGAAGCCAGAAAGCAAAGCTATAATTTAAATGTTATTAAAATTCAGAAGCCAGAATCAGTATTTTGCAAAGTTAATTCTGCACAGGTGTGGCCSTTATAATACTTTTCCACTATGCTGAAATTATAATGTTCAGTACAGAATTAGGAACAGAGTGTCATAAAACCTGCAGTATCATAATTACTGTAAAGCTTAACATCAGCTACATCATGAAACAGTGATTATTCTCAATTTCCCTGTAGACAAGCAAATTAGGCCTAAGCTTTGGTAAAATAATAAAAAACAAAAGTGAAAGCATTCAGGCATCTTTCCAGACTTCTTTTTATCGAGCATAGCTCAAAGTTCACCAAATTTCCAAAACATCTCCCCAACCTCCACCACTCCATCTGCTTACAAAAAGCTATTAAAAAGCAGCAGATGCATCCCAAACACACATTCCTCCGTTGTAGATAAGGGACAGACAAGAGACACTTAAAGAGCTACAGCAGAAAGTGTCTGAGGATGATGGAGTTTCATTTACAGGTATTGTCGCTGAGCTCACTTTGATACAAAAAGAGCGTGTGGAGAAGGGGGAAAAACCCAATATGAACRCTATAAAAAAAACTCAGGCCAAACAGTCACAAAGAAAACCCTGACGCCCTTATGAAATCAGTCTGTGYGGTCAGACATAGAAGAAAAATATATAGGCTTCAAATCATAATTGTGAAAGAGTTACTGCAAAATGTTCAGCATCTCCTACATTACACATTTTGTAACAGCCTTCCCTGGAGCAGTCTGTAACATTCAAAGGATACATGCAACATAGTGGTTTAAGAATTCGTGATCAGATGCAGGCATGGACTGAAGAAAGCATTCTCTGTAAGACTCAAACCAAGGAGTAGTAGCTGAAATACACAATAAAACAGGACAAATTAGACCATTCAGTGAAACTTGTTTACCCATTAATGAAAAGGAAGTATGAAAGACTACACCTGAAAATGAAGCCTGCAAACTCTGACAAGGTTTGCACGGCAGGGGAAAGAAGGAGGAACAGTCCAAGGAGAAAGTATTTTAGATGCAGCACAAGTAGGAGAAACAGCACCACTTGAATCAAATCCTGTGAAACTGAAYAGCACCTTAAGCACCACATTCCTCACCACTTCAGGCTCACATGTATTGAGTCCTTGTTAAACCACTACTCTTTACCATCCCTTTAAACACCCAAACACTTGGCAAAGAAAGAAATAAATTCTCCTAAAAGTCATTGGATTTCTGGGCTAGGGATGTAAGAATTGACCAAGAAACAAAATTCATTTTTGAGTATGTAGAGAAGATAAGGATTAATAAACCCTATGCTGCCTGTTTTCTACAAGTGTTGACTTGGCTTGACAGCAGTCCCCTTCCCATGCCTTGCTAAAACAAACAGTTCAGTTGGCAAAGATCCAAGAAGATAAAACCTCAGATCCAAGTTGCACCATTAACGCATTATAATCTTAACCTAATAATCTTAGCCATGTTCAATGCCTTTTTAAAATAGGGATTTCTTTTTCCTAAGAGTAACAAATCAAAGGAAACTAAGGATGTCTGGGACATCAAAAAAATGTGAACCTAATATTGTCAATTTCTTTCCACTCCAGCTGTAGGTCAAACAATGAACTATTTCTTCTTTTAAGAAATAGCTTTATTATAGCTTCTCCAATTCCTTTCTCTTGAGTGGGAAACAGATTCCAGAGCAAAATCAATCCACTTTCAATAACCTGATTTCACACTGAAGTAACTGGGATCCAGTGTCATCTCACCTGCAAACTAGAACAGTAACTAGTAGAGAAAAAAATTTGTTAAGAAAATCTGAAGGTATTATCATCATATCTTTATATGATCCTTAAAAACCCACATTGCTAGACTTTACTAAATAAAAATAAAATAGAAGAAAATAAAAATTTCTAATGCTTTGTAAAGCTCTCATGCACCCCCTCATAAAAACCAAGCCAAACCACCACTCTGATTTCTTAAGCTAATTTTGGAAACAGGTTCACTTGTTGGAATTATCTTGTATGGCATTCATTTAATGCATTTTCTTTAATCCTACATTGTCAAGCCATCTTARATTGGCTTCAGACACACAGAAGTCAGATACAGCCACACTTGCAYTCAGTCTAGCAGTGAGCACATGTCACATTAAGAAAAGCCTAACAGGAGACAAACTTCCAGCTTTTGGTTACAGCCCTTCCAGAAACTGTTCTCTGAGTATCCATCTAGGATATAAAAAGCTCTTGGCTTTACTGAGTCCTACATGCAACACGCCAACTATTTAAATTAAGGAAAACACAGCTTGTTATTATTAAAAGTAAACCATAAGAAAGTGACTCATGTGCATTTTTCACAAGTATAACAAGCCGTGCAGTAACTCTGGTTCAAAGTAAACACTGTTAAACAACCCAAGGCAAAAAATTTTCACTTCTGTTTTACAGCTGAATCACAGCAAAATAAAAAAATCACGTGCTCTTTAAAATCTGACAGTTACAAACAGGGAAGTACTACTTTGTTTTGTGGATTGGTTCCCCTGCCCTCTTTTTTCATTAGGCCTATTTAAAAACCTTGGAAGCAGCCTCAAAGGAAACTGGGATTTCCTCTACACAGCAACATCAACAGGATTCACTTGAGCATTTTACAGGGCTGTAATCACTTATTGTAAGTACTTGATAAACACACACCATACTCAAAAYAAAAGCAGTATTTGAAAAAAATTGCACAACTGTAACACCTCATAACATGTTACAGCAGTGTAGACCAGCACTGCCATTCAGGTACCCAGATCTATACACTTTGCATTTTTCCAGTATGCTGGAACAGAACTGAAGTTTTGGCAAATGTGTTAACACATTCAGAACTTAATTAAAAAAAAAAGTAATATTTCTACATAACAGCTTAAGAATGGAAAGTCTACTTCATGAAGTTTTGTACCCTTTAGGCATTTAGCAGGATCTGAACAGATGCTATTGAAAGGATAGCTTATTAACCAAAGGCATAAACTATATTAATATATAAAAATGAAAAACATCAAAACCTGGCTTTTACAGACCACAATGCAAAGCCYTGAGAGGTCAATAACCAATGTGGTTTGGGTAGCAGTAAGTCTCATAAACTACATAAAAATGTATTAGAAAGCTTTATCTTTTTAAGGATCATACTCCAGAAAGAATGTCAATATAGCAGAGACATACGTGCTCTAAGTACAGTCAGCAGTTGAGCTCCAACTTAAAAAGTGTTACTGTCCCCTGAAAAAGACATTCCCCAGAGAAGCAAAAAGTACACTTGAAGTACAGCACAGTGACTGTATCCAGTTCCATAGGATCAAACAATCCAGTGTTTTTAACAGCATCAGTTAATTTACCACCGCCACCCTTATTGATTGTACAGAAAGACCAAATGATTTTGATTAACAAGAGTAGAAATGTGATTAAAAGAAAAATTAAAACAACCACCACCAACGATTTTTCAGTTAGGGGGGAAAAATGGAGGAACACACATCTACGTCCAGAAAAGTGCTGAACAGTTGTAGCAGATGGTAAGGAAAGGTGGATGGGGCACATGGAAAAGGAGTAAAGGGCAATTTGGCAAATCAGCACCAACCACAAAAAAATACCTGAATAAAACGTGGATGTGTTCAGTTCCATCAGTGTCTCTTTCCAATTACTGTACCAAGGAACACTAGCCTTAACTGAGCGATCTGATAGAAAAAACATGATATTATTACACTAAAAAGGGTCAGATGCAAACACACTCTCGGCTTTTACACTCTGGTAGCGTGAAGYAGAAAAAACTCTACACCATGCAGGCCTATGAGGGGCATGGAGGAGATTTGACTCCAGCTAACCTTAATCATGAATATTTCAAGCTTCTCAACATTTGACAGAGTACTTTAATGGAAATCAATATTAATTTCTAATTCAGCCCCAATTCTAGGCTCGAACAAAAATGGAAATTTTATCAAGTAGCAAAGATTTAAGTTGTATCTACACTTTATTTCTATTTTACTAGATGGAAGATACTCTAAATCTAAGGCACTAACTTGTGAGATTTCCAAGCCTATAGTACTAGTTAAAAGTACCTGAATACATTAGCTGCCGAAAGTGGTTGCCCCAACACTCTCTTTCATCTCAAACATATTCCTCCAATGCCTCATGCCAGCATTTACATCATGCAGTCCTGAACAAACATAGCCAAGGAACTGATCTAGTAGAAAAAACTCTTTCCTTCTCTCAAATAATTTAGTTCTTTAATGGGATCATCTTTCTTCACTTTCTACATGCACCAGTACATGGGAWAAGCAGGCATGGCTGAACACAAGCAACTTTTCAGCAACCAAATGAGTCTCCCAGCACTAGATTATGGAACTATAAGAATATTAAACAAAACTGCAACRAAGAAAGATTACAATCAATTAAATCAATACAACACAGCAGTTCCAAAACTTTTATCAAAAAAAGAGCAGGATTATGACCACAGTGCCAGAAACATCATAACTCAGCTTCTTAAACAGTTTCTCTYTCTTCAAAAAAGACTGCACTTGATCACCATTAAAATTAAGGAAATATCTTTTAATATTGTTATCCTAGAAAACTAATTCACTCCCAAAAAAGAACAAATTAAGAACTAATGAGAACACTTCCCATTTGCAATGCCAAATTATTATGTTCTGCTGTCAGGAATGAATGTATCCCTTGGTTTGGATAAAATGCTCTAAGAAAGTTGAAAAAAATACCCTAAATGTCTTAGTAAATACTCATATTCATCTAAGCATAAAGAAACTCTACTTGGGACTTCATGTTCTTTTACACTGTAATGGGATACACACTCCTCCATCAACAGCACTGTCAGTGTTGTGTGAAACAGGGTTCCACTGAATGACAAAGCTACTACATGAATTTGTCCTTCCGTGTGATCTTAAACAGCTTATACATCTCTGCTGTCAAATAAGCATATAGGCAGTCTGAATGGAAATAAGAACCTAATCACTGAGAGATAAAAGATAGTCAAACATGGTAATTTGTACATCTGAGGCTCCAGCAGCAAATATGGAAAACAAAAGGAKAGATATTTGCTTCTGTAACTACAAAGCATTGCTTAATATATCACTATTTTTCTTCCCTTCTTTCAACACCTCACTTCTAAACTAAGGTCATTAAAAACCTCATGGAAAAGTCTCCTCACTGAAATCATTCTGCTTTCTTAGGGTCTTTCCATCCAAAAAAAAAAAATTCATAGCAAAATGGCAATTCACCAATGTGATCTATAAATAAGGGCACAGAAATTTAAAAATATGTGGGATTTTCAACAAATCCCAAAAACAAGAGGTTTCCAGGCTCCAAGCTTTATAACCAACACAGGAAATCAAATTGAAGATGTATCTTGTAAATTAGGCATCCAAGACATAAGAATGATGSCATTTTTCCATTATCAACATTAAAAAATATTTACTACTGCAACATCAGTCACTAATCCTCATRAAGTTTTATCAGTCCATTGCTATAGCAGAGCCAAACTCAGTTCACTGCAGACTGAACTTTAAATACAATAAATTACGCATGTTTAAATAGGGCAGAGCATACATGCTTTGAACTAACTAACATGCTCAGAGGCTTTAATGGATTAGGGTCTTAATTGGGAGGAGTTCAATCTTCTCAGCTCCTAAGATCAGGTCTCATTTAGCATTACTCACAATATCTCATCACTTGGAGATCTGAAAAAAACATTTTTAGAATACTCTAGTCATTTGGACAGTGAAATATGAAGCATAAGTTCCACAGAAGAAAAAAAAAAAGAGAAAAGGAATCAAAGGAGTCACATACCTTTGCCCACAGTCCTTTTTCCTTAAACTTTTTATGACTTTATCATAAAAAATAAAAGAAGCTAGGATAACTAAGATAACTAACTAACTTCAAGATAAAGCTGTACATTAGTACCAACACCAAGTTCTGACATTTATTCAGCCAAGTGCAACAAGTCACTATATCAGTTTTGTAACAAGAAAATCACACAATGAAAGMGTCGCTAATGGCTACATTTCAATAATGATTTCACAGAAGTTGGAAAGAACAACAACACCAGGAAAATTAAAATTATTAATTCAGTTCAACCACTCTTTCAGCATTATATAAAGCAAAACTATTCGATAAACCCAAGGTTTCAGTAAAAGCAATGTCTCAAAACTGAAACTCTGAMTAATTTTAGTATATGCCATGAAGCTGAAATGAAGGCTAGAAACCTCTCAGCCAATTCCAGCTTACATGATGAAAAATACAATACCATTACATACCACTGATGTTGAGATCATAATCTCCAGCTGTGATCACATTAGCTACCAGTCCTTCAGCAGGCTGACTGACAGACACAACATCATGCAAAAGTTTCCGAATAGCACCGGGCTGAGGTGGGTGAGTAATGATGTTGTTGACAGCGATCTTCAAATTTTTAATGATGTGAAGCTGATTATTAGGATCTCTCATGTGAACTAAAAAGGAAACAGAAGAGGATTTGTTGAGGAGTGTAACAGACAGTTAAAATAGTTGTCATAAATTAGTCTTTTTCCAACACATATTCTCTTTAAAGATTGCTCCACTAAACTTCTCCATCATCAATTTTAGATCACATTCCATAATGCTTGACTACCAAACATGGAGGGGGRGGAAGGTGGTAACAAAAAATTACTTGATGTTCAACATTAGGCTGATCTAGGCAGACTGATTAAAGAATAGCATAGGATTTTAGCTAGTAAGAATATCCACTCCATCTAATATAGTACATTCACATCCTACATTGATACACTCCCTTCCTTGTAGAACATATCAACTTTCATGGAAAAGCCATAGGAACCATGTATGGATTTCACACAACACATCATGTTTCAAGGAATCAGCAGTTTCCAAGAAATCCCACACACACAAATAAATAGCATTAAAGAAACTTGAAAGAGATAACATAGTATTCATTCATCCAAAATTAACATATCCTAAAAGACAAGCTGAGAGATTTGGGGTTGTTCACCCTGGAGAAGGGGGGAGACCTTAGAGCAGCCTTCCAGTACCCACAGGGGGCTTTCAAGAGAGCTGGAGAGGTACAAGGGCATGTAGYGATGAGACAAGGGGGAATGGTTTAAAACTGAAAGAAGRMGGCAGATTTAGATCAGATATTGGGAAGAAATTCTTTACCATGAGGATGGTGAGGCATTGGAACAGGTTGCCCAAAAAAGCTGTGATGCCCTAACACTGGAACAGWTCAAGGCCTGGCTGGACAGGGATGTGAGCAACCTGGTCTAATGGAAAGTAACTCTAACCACAGCAGGGTAAACTTAGAACTAGATGTTCTCGAAGGCCCCTTTAAACCTAAACCATTCTATGATTTTTAACACTATAGCTTCCTTAGCAGAATCTTTGTGAAAATTGCTCCCTAAAGCCATCTGGTTTTAAAAAACTGTTCACAACATTTTCAACACTCATTACAATTCTGGGCCTGCTGTGATTTTTCATGTAATTTCACCCTATTTCAAACTACAACCACCACCAAGCAAGCCAGACTGTGAGTGCAGGCAGGACACACTGACTACAGCTGCCTAAGCCACCTGGCGTTACCATGTGCCACGCAGCACAGCCTGACTCCTCTGCATGTTATTTTCACAAATTCCTGTATAGCATATAAAAGGTAGCACAAAGGAAAATTCCTACTATTTTCTTCCTCTTTCAACTAACTACAGGATTCACACCATAAAGGTCTGAAACCGAGTATTCAATCTGCTCCAGCCTAGAAAGCGCTCCACACCTTCTCCACAAGCCTCTTCAGAAGTAGCAAGCACATAGCCAATGTCAGATCACACCAGATGTGTTCACAATCTATCTTAAATGTTAAAACAGATTTCTAATGTGGTTCAAATCTTGACTCACCTAGTTCTACCTTCCTCAAGCACATATTCACTCCCAAGCTTTACCAGCACTCAAGCTCATGGGAAAACACAGTAAAGCAGGTTAAAAAACTTGTCCTGCCAAATAACACCTAAAACTGTGTGGGTTTTTTCAGCTATAAGTTTCAGACTGAACTCCTATATCATTACCAACACCAGAAAAGGCAGTTGTGCTGGCTAAAYGTTACTTATTTCAGTTGAGCATTTCTATCAGAAAGCTGAAGCAGTTGTTTTGGATGGGGCTTCTTTCATCTTATCACATTGGTAAATTATCAACCCTATTTTGAAATTATCAGATGTAAARGAAGTGGCAGGAACAACAGCTAGGAAACTAGTTTGCCTTCACCAGCACAGCTGTAACACTACACTTCATCCTTGCTGTCTTCCCTAAACCTAACAGCCATAATAATGAAGAGCAAGCACATCTCCATACAGAACACAGATGRTATCTCTGGCGTATGTTTAATGATAAGGACTGAAATAACAGACATATTTGGAACYCCAAAAAGTTTAAAAATACAAAAAAAAAAGACGTGTTGTGTTATACATTTTCTTCACGTTTATAAGATAATTTCAAAAAGTACTTTGCCAAAACTGGCAGCAGTATCATGTATTAGAACAGTATCTTTCTCATCAAAAGTTGAAGATGCTAAGCTACACATGAACAAGGAACTCCTAACATCACACTAAGCTTGAATAAGCACAGTGTTCCCATTATACSTCCTTACATCTTGCACATATTTAAGGCTTAGAATCAGATAGTTATCAGAAGCTCTCTTTTTATTTCTTAAGGTCAAACACTTTGATTTAAGGGTAACCAATGCTATCTTAAAGTGAYACTTGCTAATTGACATGTGTACTGTAATCCTCCCTCCCACAAAGACAGTATTAGTCCATAGAGTATTTTTAAAGAGTCTTAAAAACAGGATCCTATTTTAAAGAAAACCTGCCTATATACACAATATATGCCTACCAATCTACACAATGCATACACTTGTAAAATCAAGCATCAGTTGTTACTAACAAAAAAAACAGTTAAGAAAGACAGCCACTTTGAGAATAAATATGAAGGTATAAAATCCTCAGTATACTTTTGGTTTCCTTTATTAAAGGAACTTGAAAATTTAGGGAAGCTGTCCTTTCACTTTTTTTAAACATTTCTCCTTCACTAACAGGACGTAACTTACTTACAGAACTCAAGAGGCTAAAAATTACAGGAGRGAGCACCCTGAATCTGTGCTTGGGAAACTCCACCATCGCAGTTTGCTGAGTACTGCAAAGGTATTTTTGGCTACACCAATATTAGCAAGCCACTGATAGGCCAAASTTGATGAGTAGATTAAATACTGATTTTTGAAAGGGTGCTTCCGTTGTGTCTACATTACGTATCTTTKTGGGGTTCTACTTGAAATTAGATAGAATCTGGCCTCCATGGATTGAGCAACCTCAACAGTGCGTGGTTTTACACTACCTGAARGATTACACTGTGCTCTGGTCCCTCACATGCCTGTTAGCACATGAAGGATGGTTGACACGTGCACAGTAGAGAGCTCAGCTCAGTTCCTGTTTATCAGAATTGTTTTGCACATACATCACTAGATTAATTTCCTACCTGCACTGCTTCTYTAAGCAAGAAGGCTGATGAACACACAGCCTTCAGCTGGTTCATAAGCTACATAATTCCTAATTTCAGACAAAAACATGTATTGTAACAGGACTCTAAAAATGCAGTAGCAAATCCATGACTGAGCTTTTCAAATTATAGAAGAATTCAAGAAGCTATTAATGTACTTTAAACTGCTGCATAAGCAAGGGACAGCTTATTTCTAAAGGGATGAAATACTAATCAATCCAATTTTCTGTTACAAATTCAATGAAGTAAAGAGAGACCAATTAATWTAAAATGGACAGCATTTCACACCCCCTTAAGAAAAACTGTGCTTAGAAAGGAAGACATCAAAACAGAATTAAAGAATCACAGAACTGTTATAGKTGGAAGGGATCACTGGAGATCATCTAATCCAACCTCCCTACCAAGCCAGGATCACCTTGAGCAGGTAACAGGAACTGCCTGGGTGTGTTTGGAATGTCTCCAGAGAGGGAAACTCCACAATCTCCCTAGGCAGCCTGTTCCAGTGCTCTGCCACCCACAACGGAAAGAAGTTTTGCCTCATGTTGAAGCAGAATTTCTTGTATTTTAGCTTATGGCCACTGCTCCTCACAGAATCCCAGAACAGTTATCACCACAATATCATAACCAGACATAATATAAGAATAATAACAATAACGTTATAACCAGAAGCAGTAAAACACAGAACATGTCATGTACACACATTCTGCTGTACCACAATCAGATCATTTAATCATGCCTTTCTTCCTCTCTGTCCTTACCCTCACACAAGCTGCTTCTAACACAAGAACTGACAGTCAGCATGCAGTAASATTTTTTCCAGGCAGCAGGAAGAGGAAGTCATTCTTGGAGGGAGGAAYTGGAGTCAGGCTTGTGGCCTGTTGGATCAGAATACACACAAAGTAGTGCAGCAACAAAACCCACTGTGCCAACTCTCACTCAGGGAGCACTGAGGATAATTCACGTTTGCAATTTCCTTAACTGTCACAATAATTGGACCAAAATAGTTGCAACTAAGTGAATTAACCTTCCAAGTGAATGCTTCCTTTCGWATACTCTGCCTGGTTTTGCTTGCTAGATGCCTTTTGAGAGCCTTTCACTAAAAGGCTAATTAACTTCAGAACTCTAAAGATGTGAACATSTGAATTTATTATTTTTATCTCTGCTGCATTGTCACATAGTTCATAAGCATTGTTAAACAAAATGAAAAACACTTATGAACAAGTTACAGTTGATAAGTTACTAAGACTCACCTGAAAATTAAGGCAGATTTTTAACAAAAAGTAGCTTTTAAGCTGCTACCATTTTTAAGAGAGAAATGCAGAAATATAACAAGAACGACAGTACAAGCTTCATTTTCTTGCACTCTTTCCTCAGCACATGATATGCAGAGGCTGCAGTCTGAGYTACACGTCTGTCAGAAACCAAACCTGACAAATGTCATTGCAGCACTATTCTGACAAGCARCTCTCTGTAAACTGCTGTCCTGCACACTACTGTAATGAGCAGCAGCTTGAAATGCATAGCTTATCTAAATTAAAAACAAACAAATTCCGGATAGTAAGTTAAAGCATCACAGCTAAAAAAYTCTGTTGTTTCACTTAAGTGGTCAATCTCCAGTTTTCCTGCTGCTTCACGTGGTCATTTTGCCACATAAGCAGCTCGATTCCCACTTCTTCTTTGCACAGTTCTTACTCACAGAAACGTCAACAACAACAAGGAAAAAAAAAAGCATATAGGATAAAGCTAAAGGCAAGAGAAAGGAATGCCCTGCAACTGAAATCACGATTGATGTTTCTGAACATCAATCAGAAAAAAAAAGTTCTGGCCGTACTTTCAACTGGCTACGGCAAGTGTGAAATCCAGTAGAGTCTACAGCAAGAGTCASGTACGAGTGCCAGGGAGGTAACAGCAAAGTGGTTTTAATGGAAGCCAAAAACCCGTCTGGAAGAGCTGAATTTACAGACATCTTCCTCTTCAGCCATGGGATGTCCCCAGGAGAAGCCAAACTTCCCCGGTTCCGCAGACCGAATGAAACTAAGCTGACTTAACAGCTGTCACCTGCGACAACCCCGGCACACGCGTGTCTCCGCCAAGCCCGTCACGGCTCCCGGTGACACCCGCCCGGGCGGCCGCCGCCACGGCGCCGGGAAGGGGAAGGAGCGCCGGGCCCAGTCCCGGCAGGCACAGCCCCGGCGGGCGCAGCCGTGCGGGACCCCCGGAGGCCACGGGCGGAAGGGAGCGGCGGCGCCGCCCCCCCCGCCCCGTGTAAACAACGCGCTCCGCTCCCGGCACCGACCTTCCGAGGTGAGGCGGCAGAAGGGCCTGACGAGCTCGGCGAAGCTGAGGTTGTTCCTGCGGGTGAGCCGCTCCGCCTCCTCGCTGCACAGCGCGGCCACCAAGGGCACGAACGAGTCCTGGATGAACTCCTGCACCGACTGCACGCACTGGGCCATGGCCGCCGCTCGGGGCCACCCGAGACGGCCCCGCCACCTTTCTCTGCAGTTGTTCGGATTATTCTTTCTCTCTCTCCCTCCCTCCTTCCCTGGCCGCTGCCTGTCCGCGGCTGCCGCCTGGGCCCCGCTCAGCGCCCACCGAGCGCCGCCATGTTGCGCCTCAGCCGAGCCCCTCGGGGAGCGCCCGCTCCCGGCGGCCCCCGCGCCCGCTCATGTGATTGGACAAAGGGGCGGCGCCGC
>JACDOX010000001.1:2987240-3033550 GCA_014549065.1 Cardinalis cardinalis
AGAAGTAAAAAAAAAGAACAAAAATCCAAACCAAACCAAAAAAACCCAAAGCAACAACCATAAAAACACCAAAATAACCCCAAAGCGAAACAAGAAAAATACACAAAACAGCAACAAAAAAGCAAAAGAATTATACCCTCCCCTCCCCTTCCAAAAAATGGCAGAGGGGAGGGGAGAAATAAAAAACAACCACCAAAAAGGGGAAATAAGCCCACCAAAATAACCCCAAAACAAAAACCCCCCACACGAACAAAACTACACACMTCAAACCCATGAATGGTTAGCCATAAACTAAAACATAACTTCTGCTTCAGCACGAGGAAGTGCTTTCCATTGAGGGTGGCAGAGCACTGGAACAGGTGCCCAGGCAGGACATGGGGTTTCCCTCTCTGCAGACATTCACACATTCCAGTGTCACCGGCTCCAGGTAACCCTGCATTGGCAGAGGGGATGGATTAGATGACCTCCACTGGCCCCTTCCAACCCTAATAATTCTGAGGTTCTGTTAAAGAGGTGCTGGGGTGTTCTCTGCAGATCTGTCAGTGTATGCAAGACATTCAAACTGAGCAAAATAGCTTCATTTTTAAAGCTTTGCCCATTAAGGCATATTAAACAAAATCCTTGTGCACAGCATGGTGGGCAGCTGTCCTGGGGGATTTCCTGGCACCAGGAGCTGGTTTGTGGCAGGATGAGAGTTGGCATTTGGCCCCAAAAATATCCCCCAAAGGAAAGCAGTTCTATCAGTTTTATTTAAAAAAAAAAAAGGAAAGAAACAAAACCCCCAAACAACAACGACCCAAACAAAGCAACAATAAYAAAAGCAGAAAAAATATCCCAAATAAAACCACCAAAAAACCACACAAAACCCCCCAGAATAGTTAATTTATGCACAAGAGGCTCCACTTGAACATGAGGAAGARCTATTTTACAGTGTGRGTAAATCTGCTSTGATTCTCTAGAGAGGTTTGCAGCCTCCTTCACTGGAGATACTGAAGAACTGTGTGGATGCAATCCYATGCCGTGTGCTCCAGGCTGATCCTGCTTGAGCAGGGMTGTTGGACCAGGTGGCCACTGTGGTCCCTTCCAACCTGAGCCACTCTGTGACTCTGTTAAAAATTAAGGAGTTCTGGGTGTTCTCTGGCAGACCTGTCACTGCTCAGTTGTTTGCAAGAAATTCAAATGGATGAAATAGCTCCTTTTCATTTTTTTTTTTTTTTTGAGATTTGCATGTTAAAGGAGGATTATCACCCAAAGTCCTTTTGCATTTGTCACCTGAGTAAGGAAGTAATTTGGAAGACAACAGTGATAATCCATGGTGAAATAATTGATTTTGAACATGTTATTTACAAAAAAAGAGTATTGTAGTAGGGYTGATTTTTAACACCCTGCCAGGGACAGAGCTTGTAAACATCACAAAAAAGCCCATCCTCTGTGAATGAAAAAATAGTTTTTCATGTAGACAGGAAGGAAAAAAAAATCTAATAGGCCATACAAGTTSCTGTTGTTCAGGATTGGGTCCTGGGAATCTTATCTAAAAACTACCAAATATTGCAGAAAAAAAGGTTTTTTGCTTTGATAGATTATTAGAACAAGAGGAAAGCAAACTTCCACAATATTTATGGCTTATCCACATTTGGAAATTTCCCAGAGCTATTCCAAAATTATGTTTTCACAGATACTTTAAACTACGACCTCCACACGGACACTTTGGGGAAATGGTGCTTGTCTCCCATTCCTCTTGATTCATTACTTCTGAACACTACATGAGTTATATCCAGTAGAGTGAAGTGGATCAGAACTCCAGATCCTGTGCCCACATGACTTGAGATTAAAAACTATTTTAAAATTCTGACCATCAGMACATCCCTCTGGCAGAGATTCAGATTTCACGTGGGTGTTACCAATCTTCAGTAGCACTACAGAATGACAGATCATTCATTTTAATTTTAATTGTGTTGGAGGTTTTTTTATTATAGCAGCTCTAAACTTATATTTGTGTGCTAAGAATTTATTCTCTGTGATTGCAAACATGTTGTACAAATTTTCTTTTTACCTAGTATTAAAAATTTTGTGCTTAGGATGTCTCTCTGTTTGSATGATCTCTCCCAGTAGGACACTGTCTACAGGACCAGTTTTGTCACACTAGTTTAATGCTGCTCTGCCATCTCATGGACTGCTCTCCTAAGACAAGGTAACAGAATCACAGAATCAATTAGGTTGGAAAAGACCCCTGAGATCATCAAGTCCAGTCTTTGACAGAACAACACCTTGTCAGCTAAACCACAACACAAGTACCATGGCCAGTCATTTCTTGAACACCTCCAGGGRTGGTGACTGAGAACCTTTTGATGCAGCCTCTGGGACTTGACTGGAGTACTGAGGAAGGATGAACAACCCCATCTTCAATGAACACAGCAGCTCAGGGTGTTGTATTCCAGATCTGTTACTAAAAAATTGGGCAGTCAATTTGGATTCAAATACCTTTATTTACAAGGCAGAAGATTCATTAGAAGGAATATAATAGATGACTTGTAGCACYCTAAGTCTGGAAATGTGTACACAACATTTTGCTTTCAGATTCTGACAATGTACAAATACATAGGACATACAGTGGACRGAAATACAAAGGGATAATACAATGTCACAAATCCATGTTTTAGCCATCTGAATTATTTAACTGAAAGTACTGGTTATTACAGAGAAAGCAGTGGATCAAAGGAAATGGTATCTGAACAGAAGTCAGAGAGTATAGGATGGAAAGTGACAGGGGAGGCCTAATCAGAGAATAGAAAAAGAGAACAAATAGTAAGAAATGTCATGAATAGATGAGAGCATGTCCACTGCTTCAATTGTAAGAATAACCAGAACATGACTGTAAAACTTGGAGCTGAAACTGCTTAGCCTCTACCCTTTGCTGTTTCTTTCCTGCTGCCAGTTGTGCTTTTGTACTCCTTTGGGCTGGAAGCTTMCTGAACTTGTAAGTTTTGCAATTCTTGTATGCAGATAACCAAGCTAGGTCTTTCTGCTGAGGAAGTTCATTTGAAAGGGTTTTTGCATCTGTCAATAAAATATTTGTATTACTGTGTAGGTTTAAAACAGAGGAAAAAGAATATAGAATTGCAAGAGCTGCAATCTCAGGTTGAATCCAATACTTTCATTTGTAGACATTTAAATATGGGATGTAGCCRTTTCCCTGTGATAGTTACAGGTTAAACTATGTCCTTGAAAGTTTACAACATGGATTCCCAGCTCCTTGCAAATTTCAACTGCACATTTGAATTTACGCTCAGTTCAAATTTCTGAGTTACAGAATTAATGTTTTTCACAGCAATCCTCTGCAGGATAACTTGAAATGAAAATTTTAAGATTTAGCTAAAATCACACAGAAGCTATCTATTGGAGGGCTGGAATTGGTTGGTTGAGGGGTTGTTTTAATAAACCACAGCAATACAAATAATTTCAAGTTCGATACCAACATGGATTTACAACCATAGATTTTAGCTGTTGTGTTATAACTCCTCAAGGTTAATCTGAGACCCTGATTTTTCAACTTTTGGATTTGGTCATGACCTTCACAAACCTGAACAATGTAGCCATCTGTGTCAGCAGACACTGGTATGGAAGACAAATTGCTGCCAGAGCRAAGCTGTGGTTCCTGCATCTGCCATGCATCAGCAGCCCTCTAAGTTTCACTGCCTTCCACAAATCAGGAAAATCTCATGAAATGCCCTTCTGCAGATTGCAAGACAAAGGAAAAACAACACATGCACAGAAGAAAGAGGAACTCCTCCTAAGCTGAATTAACACAGCTAGTCCTTTCCCAAAAGACAAGGAAAAAACCCAGTTCTGAMGGAAGATTTTAGACAGCAAGGCAGTAAGAACTGCTCCAGGGGCCTCAAGTGTGTATCAAGGGCAGGGTGGCTGGGACATGGTCCAGGTGATCCTCTGGACAGAGTMTGCTGGCTGGAGCAGAAGGTCAGATCTGAAGCTGCAAGGATTAATGGGAAAGGTTTGCCCAGACATGCTTCAAAGTGGTAGCAGGGATCAATCTCCTGCTATCCTAAATTAATGGGACACTCTCCCTGTCTACTGCCCTTGGTGGGCACGGAATGGGAATGGGTGATCATGCAGTTCTCCTTCCAGGCGTGATAACACAGCTCTTGATRACACAGTGAACAACTCCTGGTATTCAGACAGAGCTAGGAGTAGCTCCTGGTGATCCTGCTCTGGCTGGGAATTCCACAGTAATCGTTCTCTATAACCTCTTTTGTTTCCCAGAAACAGCCATGTACCACCCCCCTGAATCAGCCCAGGATTAGCAGTAATCTTCTATTCTTTGCTGGTAACAAAAGAGAGAGAGACAAGTAGAAAAGAAGAAGAAATTAAGTAAAACAAGTGTATCAAAACTCAGCAACACAGTCTTTTGATCCATTCACCACAAAACTTTGGACATTTATAAATATTACCACTCTCCTCGTAAGAAAAAGTGAAGTTCACACGCACACTCTCTCACACACTCATACTTCCTTTCTCCTAATTATCTCAGATATTTCTACCTAAAGTCTGTCATCTTTGCTGCTCATTTCTTTTATACTGTAGTCAGATGATCTCCTGGGGGTCCCTTTGTCATGGAAATTCCTGGGGTTGTTGCCCACCACTTGCTGAAACTGGTTCACTAAACTAACAAAAGACTAACAAACTGGTTCTTCATTTGTAGGCAACATTTGTACTAATTTCTCCAAAGCTGTTCCATTTTTGCAGTCCTAGTCACATGCAAAAGCCCTACATGTAATGTGTCCCTATAACAAGATGTCTATTGCAGTATTTATGACTTAGWGTGTGTGTATAATGTGCAGCTTTGATTTTAGGTGATCCAAAGCAAGCAGGTGTATTTTAGTGGATGGGAGGCAAGCACTGGTTACAGTATGCATACACATAAATGTAAACAAATAACTGAAAGTATGAATTAAAACTGATTAATTAAATCTGGTTCCTCAGATTCCACTCTGCTTTGACTGAGCTTAGCAATCAGAGTGATGTTAGATTTAAGCAATAGAAAGATAAAGGCAAAAAACCGTCACTGGAGCAATAATTAGAGAAAAGACAGCTGGGAATGTGGAAATGCAAGTGGATATGTGATTTCATGAATACACTACATCTGTACACCTGAGGTGAATCCATTTTTTTTTTAAGCCAAATGGCAATGTGCTTTATGCAGAGGAATTTACCAAGGCATCTTAATACTACATTTTTTCTCATCTTTTTTCCTTAAAAGAGAGTCATGGCACATTATTGTTGTATCCAACTGGATTTTCTCTTCTATTTTCAACATATTTAAGTAATTATTCTTGGAGACAGAAGATGAAAATTAACCAAACAGTAGATTCTCACCTAGAAATCAGTATTTTCCTAGTTCRCAAAGAGTATTTTTTCTGAGGTTTTTTGATACATAAATACAGTGCTATGTAGTGCAAAGTCATAAAATAATAATAAAATGCTKTGAGATGATAATATCAGTTTTCCATTGTTCACCAATATTACTCCAGGGGATACAATCAATTGARATTTGAGATTTCCTGTCTTTTCTATGCTTAGAATCACCTCTCTATCCTTCCACAAACATACTAATTTTACTACGTTTTAGAGATCAACAAATAAAAAAGCCTAAACAAACATTTCCTTGTCATTCAAAGTAATTTCATCTTTGAATCAGCAGTTCAGATTTTCACTGCAAAATGTATTTCAAKGCATTGGAAACAACAGGTAGGCATAGAAGGGCCATTTTGAGCTTGACAGAGTTTACCAGTTGCAGTAGTCAAGTAGATGCGATTCATCTGTCCCATCACAGGGGAAATGAATTGACAGAAATTTTTAAAACTTTATTGTATGCTTAAAGATGTGAGAAGTAGTGTTTCCAAACAAATTGTTATTTGAGTTCTAGTTAATAGAAATCACTGTATTCCTAGAARGTGCCTTGTTTAGACTCTCTGTCACTGTAATTTTTTTTTTTTTTTGGCAAAGAAAAAGTCATTGAAGAGGAAGAGAAAAGCAAACAAGAAATGCTACTCAAGATATTTATTAATTTTTTACTAATGACATTATCAAAAATGCTCTTGGGAAACGTTAAAGTTACATATTCATTTTATTCTCTGTGCCTAGAAAGGTTTAGAGAAACAAGAAACTGTCCAAATAGCCCCTAAAATCTAAAAGGTTTTGTCATTTTAATATATCTTTCAACCATAGTGCTTGTTGAATAAGATCAGCATTAAAAATAAATACTATTTATCTTAGGAGTCATCATGCGTATTTTAGTCTACGATATTATTCAACATCTTAATTGCTGCATTATAACATAATTTGAAGCACAAAGGAATGAATTCTGATCTGAATGATATCAGAAGCCACTGGATTTAGTGTGCAAGACATGATTGCTCCTATATTTTTGWAAGGATATAGGCCTCAGCTTGGGAAAAGATGGGGGTCAAATTGGATAAAAAATCAGAGCACTCCACTCCAGCAGCTTCCASCAATTCATAATGCAAACACATGAGAGAACCATCCTCCCTCCTGAGAACTAGAATTGAATGCATAATTATATTTTTGCTGTTTGGGAAGGAAGGGAAATTGAGGAAGGAAAGGAGTGCAATAGATTCAGCATGACAATACTGGTTCYCAAATTAGAAAGCCCTGACCAGAGGATATAATCAGTTTTTCTTCYGTGTCTTGTGTCCTGCACTATACATGGCAAAGTAAAATCCAAACTTTCCAACCACTTTCTAAACAGCCTGCTTAAGTTTTTGCATTTAGTAATTCTGTTTAATTCAGAAAGGTATTTCACATTCCTGACTTTCTCTACCCCCAAAATGCCAGCTGGTCGGAGATTTCAAAATTTCAACTCTTGTTCCAGTTTAAGRGGAAAAAAATTAATGAGGTCATTTCTTGAGGAACAGGAATTAACTGTTAGTCCGACACCTACTATACTTTATCAAAGTCATCTTATGCTCCTGAGCTGAGCCTGGCAAAGAGGTGTAATGTCACTAATCTGAGTGTGGTCRCTGTGGCTATGCCCTTCTAAGGCAATTTGAAGTTTTTGTGATAGCTTGCTTCCCCTTTCCCTCCTGTTCATTATTCCCCAGGGCCTCTTTTCACTCACTTGGTTCCAAGTGGGCTTTGGGCTTTCCAAAAGCCCMGCCTGGTGAATCAATCAAACTGTCCAGATTCCTCAGCTAGGCACCAGCTCAGGCCTGCTGGTTCCCTCCCAGGAAAAGTTTCTTCAGAGGAAATTGCAGGGAAGATACACAGAAAAATTGAACATTCGGACAAGTGTGCCTTCTCGCATGGAGGAAAATAATTTACTCATTGCAAATAATTTCTACTTCAAATTGATCAGGAAAGCAGTGAGTGCTTTCACTCACTGGTCAGGCAATAAATACCGCATGGCAAAAAAATAGACAAATCTAGAAAGCTAAGCCAGCAGACATGGGCTACTAACTTGTAAAGAAACATAGGTGGGAGAAAAAAACACACGGATGAAGAAAGCTGGACTTGGAAGGACAATACTGCAAGGAAAAAGCATTGGASTCAAATCTCAGTTAGATGAGGATGACAGGGAAATACTCTGGGGGTAAAGGCAGGAAAGAAGGTCCTCCTGATGGAAGTGGGATGGTCAATGAATCTGTGTAGAAGCCATAGCAACAGATAGGATCAGAGCTTGAGGCAAATATGAGGAATGGGGAAATCAAAATACCGAAGGAAGTTTCAAAAGTTTTCCTAAATGTTGATACCAAAAAGTAAATTTTGGGCACTGTATTGCCACTTTGCCATGAAAGGAGTGATTTCATAAATTACCAAAAGGATTTAAAACCTTCTCTTAAAATCGTAGCCATAAAAGATATYGGTACTTACATGGCTTATCTTTTCAGCCATCTTTTCTTATTCACAAGGGTTTACCCTGGGGGAACTATAGTTTCTCAAGGTACAAGCAGAAGTTAGAAATCACACCATGATTTTATAAAACCAGCTTCACGTCAACACATGCTTTCACCAGGCACCATGTGTCTACTTCAATTGACCTTACCCAATTACTTAATTGTATGACTCACTCTAACAAAGGTTAAGACATTAAGGTTTTAGAAAGTTACACCAAATAACATACTCGTCACAGATTACATTCTCATATAATAGTRTCATTAAAATCAGGTAAATAGATGAAGGGTCATGATGTAAATAAGCTCACTGAAATTAAAATTCACATTTCAAGGCAACAGCACTGCTGCCTGACATACATGCATRGTGTAATGTCTCCTTTTTGGGAGTAGGAAATCCTTGCCTCTTTCTGACTTGCATAAATGACAGGAAACCCATATGAGGAAATCCTCTACAATCTCAGCATTTTCAACTAGGACAAGGGAACAAAGAGGAAAGGCAACTAGCTGTGCTCTTTTCAGGTCAGTCAACAAACATCCCTTGTTATGCTTCAACATGTATCCACAACTGTAAAGCCACAGCTTCTGTGTGGGTGGGAAAATGCTCTGTGATTTAACAGCAGTGTTCATTATATGCATGCTCAGGTTACACCAGAAGAATGTATCCCTGATCCYATGCTTGGGAAACATTGCCCTGTTTCTCATCCCCTTCCATTATCCCCTTCTCCTTGTGCAGATTATTTGTGGGTACCGGTTATCTGATGTATGTTATGCCTTGGATAAGAAAAAAAAAAATAGTCAAGTTGCACTAGCAGAGTTTCTTTCACTTGCTCTGCATTTAAGAGCAGAGAATCCAATGCAATAAATACCCTATTTTTCAGTTTACACTGTTGTTTTTCTCATCAGAAGTCATTTGGCTTCTTTGATAGTAAAGCTACCAGGGAAGTGCAAGCTGCTTCTCCAACCTGCTGCCAGGTTGTGTTCAGCCACTAGTTAATCTTCCAGAAATAYAGCACACATTTTTTCTTCCCCTGGATATATGAGATTGCACTTGACATTTTAGGATCTGCTTTCTCTGAATGGGTCCAATTTATCCTGGAATGCAGATTGTGCTGTGCAATCTACATTGCCATCATGATTTATCTCTTCATCTCTGCTTCCAGCATCTGCAAATACAGTCACTTGGTGGTTGTGTATTTATTTCCACAACACCCATAAAAATATTACCTATGGTAAGGTCAAGTATGTATGKTTCTGATGCTACTTTGTAAGATCTGCCACACAGCATTTATTGTTTCCCAAGTATCTCAGTTATATAATATAATGTTATTTTATATTAGTTCGAAGGCTATGAAAGACTAAGTTGAATACCCTATAGAAGTGTATTACATCAGCACAGTTACAWAATCCAATTATAATTGAAGTTCATCAGAGTCCAGCCTGAACTGAGGTTGCCAAGTCCTGTTTCTAAAACCAAATTAGTGAGYATCAATATATTTCTATTGATAGTGCTTCATATTTTACATTTTATAACTGATGGGGTCAAACATGTTGTTTGAGTCCAGCATTGGAGGATTTCCATTGCATGCTCAGAATTATTAACAATGATTAACAGCAAGATATAAAATTCTTCAGCCAGTTCATCTCAGGTTATTGTATGCAAGTTTTCTMTCCCTTCCTTTTAGAATATTTATTTTTTTAAAGAATTTTTATTGATGCAGTTTAAAACTTAAATTTGCATTTTGGCCTAGCAAATTATCCACAATCCTGATCAGATGTAGATGCATCCTTTCACTCCTTACCAAATACTGTAGCTTACATTAGCACTCTCCTATTAATCTAGCACCAAATCCTACCTGCAGCTTTACCTTCTCTTGCTTCTACTATGGGTTTCCTTCTGTTGTCCCTCATTTTACTAGGCTTGAATTTTCTGTGGATTCGTGTGGTAATTTTCATTAACATATTTATGTTTGTTATCTACTTCTAACTATTGTCTTTCCTTCCTTTTCCAGAAAAGGTTTTAAATAAAATTGTTCATTTTAATATTTCAAATACTGCTTAWCACAGTGTAATGAAGTCTTCTGATACACATCCTAATTTTCATTAACACTGTTAATTTTCTATCTAATACATTCYCTGTTTTCCTTATTTCTTAACTAATTTTTTTTGAGGCAACTTAAAACCAGGCATATGTAGAATTTATTTGTATSTGTGTATCCACATTAAATGCAAACACTCTGTAAATGCCTACTCAGCCAGACACACGTGCACATGTAACAGAGCTTGGCTGAGCCTGTTCTCCTTGTGACCTCATTTGATGTAACTGGTTGTGAGCATTGTGTCTGGCTTCAGACCACCACAACCTTCCAGTAATATATATATTACCACTGTCTTCATGAGACTTCCATTCTTCATTTCARCAATGACAATGCCATTTCTCTTTTCACATATTATTGACAGGCACTTAAGGGCTTATTTGCTGGGTATTTTAATGTTGGTTTGTTGGTTGGCTTTTTTTTTYTTAAACCTCTTTACTTTTAACCTTCCTGATTTAATGCTTTCCATATATTATTCATTCTTACATTAAGTCAGATTTTAAATGTGTGTGTGATTTACCAGAAGAAAAAACCCTACAGATTTAGTCCCTGATTGATTTTTTTAATAATCCTAGCACTTAATTATCTTAGAGTGGCTAATGACCTTTTATCACATTAGATTATTAATGCAGTCATATGCAAAGAAATTGAATTTGGGTGTAATACAGATCTAAATCTTAACCAAGTGACACCAAATGTAATGCACTAATAGACAAAATTAGAGTCCAGCCAGTGGCATGGTATTACTGTTTTCCTCCTGATTTATTGGTCACTAAAGGAAACCAGTAGCTGTCAGAGGAAATTCATTGACTTGATTCTGACTGACAAGATTGCACATGTGCTGGAACATACTTTGTTGCAGTTTCTATAACAATGCATGCTGTTATCCTGGTTTTTGTGGGTTTTACCTAAGATGATATACAATTCTTAGATCTGCTTTTATTATTCATCAGGGGATAGCATAGGAGTAAATAGCAAGGACAGGATTTCCTGTCTTTCTGCTGTCATTACATGTTTGATTTGGCAAGTTAATAACATGACTGTAAAGGCTGTTTATATGAGCTAATAATCACTGCAGAGTTTGGGCCCAGAAAATGCTGATAACTTCTCCAAAACCAAATCTGTGATGGAAATTTCCAAGAAAATMACTTTGACAGGAGATTACTAGTTTTACTGCAGGCCAGATGCAAACTGAAAGATAACTGAATGTGTTGATGCTTTCATCTTGGAGGTGCCAAGTCTACTGCATTTCCCATTTTATTTCTTACTCAAAAGTGGGTCATACTTTGCTTCTGTAAAAATATCAAGCTGTGGCAAATACATTGGATACTGGAAAGTCTATTAATAAATTGCCAGATATTAATTTTTTTATGAATCTGTATTCAAATTTTCTCAATAATAAAGAAAAAATAATATTCTRTCATGACAAAAAAAGACACTGCCCAAAAGATATTGCACCCTTTTACAACTGTATTTAATAGGGCAGATGCAGCTTTTAGCCAAATGAGAAGAACCTAGACAGGTCCCAAAACACTTATATGCATTACTGAATGTATCATATATTTCCCAGTACCTGCAGAAATAAGTAGAGCATTACTTTGTTCTTTGAGTGTTCACATGCCTGAAGATACCTAGAAGGAATCTGCCTTTTTTTTTTCTTCTTCATTACAGGCTTTGCTTTGGTTGCTTTGGTAGATTGCTTTGACAGCTGCACTAAGGTCACTGTGTGATGTTTGTACATGTTCAACTCCTTCTATAATTTTCACTTGGCTTCAGCACTCATTTCCACTGTTGGCAGAGAAGCTTCATGCACAGGGATGAATGATGTGAGAGAATATGACAAGAAAAATCACAGCTTTGTTTCCGCAGTCCAGCACTCCTTGAGCACCTTAACTTCCTGCTAAAATTAACCTACATTTGTGTCTGTCAGCCAACACAAGGACATGTCTCCTATCTTTTGTTGCCCTATCTTGTCATTTGCCAGAGACATCCCCATCACAGCTATCATAAGAGTACTGGGTAAAGAAATAACGGGCTGAAAACATAAAAAACTAGAATCCTTCRTAACCTTTATAAATAGAGCAAAGTAAATTTCTCTGAAATATCTGTGCTCATTGTTTTTAACATTTAGCCATTAAGCCTTTCCCTATTTTCTTTGACAGAGGTAGTTGATAGTCCATCATGATGGCACAAGGAATGTGGGCCACAGCTGCCCACACCGGAGGAAACACCTTCTCCAGTGCTAATGAAAATGTGKTTTTAAAAGTAATCGATGACTGAATCATCAGCTTTGAGATAACCTACCTCTGCCTACCACTATTTAAATGCCTTGTCAGTTACATCTGTGCTCAACAGTTGCTCCCTTTCCCAGCCTGGCACTTGGCACAGGCCTCCTTCTGCTGCTCGTGGCAGGCAGAAGTGTCACTTAAGCAAGTGTTCAGGAGCAATTCCAGGGGGAGAAAAATGASAAAAAAGGATGAAAGGTTTCCTTGCATGTTTCTGAGCTCCCTTGTTTCCAGGATCACTCGTTGGCCTCAGAAGCTAAGTCAGCTTTGCAGTATTCCTTCCCAACAGTGATCCGGCTAAGCAGTTGAGCCTTTTCCGCTATTCATCCAGCAGGGCTTGTTTTCACTATTTATGACAGGTCACAGATATGGAAAATTAAGTGCTCCTAATTTTTGAGCTGAGACACACAAATATATGCCTGCATGTTTAAAAGTGCAACTGTTTAGAGCAGCCTCAATWTCTCCTAGATGAAGTAATGTATTAGCTTCTGTGGGATTTGGGAGGTGTTAGGCAGCCTCTGGCTACAGACTCATGGCAATTGTTTAGAGGCTAGGCAGGAAGGGAAAAATTGTAGGGCTTYAGCAGTGTTCAGAGTCAACATCCCGAGATACTTAGGTGCTGTTTAATCTATCTGCACTGTGTTAAGTTTTGTTTGTTTTATGTGTTTAGGTGCAGTCAGAGCAAACAAAGTGATAAATTGGGCTAAGGGTGGAGGGGGTTTTGTGGCTGAACCTGAATTTTTCGCAAATTGTTTTTATAGTCAAGTGAAGAAATCACTGGCTAACAGCATAAGACCATTTGCATATAAYGCATGAGTGCAGTTGCTCTTCACCATCCTTCTATCCTTTATATCAACTTTTTTTCCTACTACTGACATTTTTAGAGGGTGGGTGAACAAACTGGCAAAGGGTAATCTGATTTTATATTCTGTTACATTAAAAGGGGAAAGCTCTCAGACAGCATTTGTGAACCTTGTACAGGGTTATTTATAGAAGATTCATCTGTTCCTCAGGGAGACAAAGAAACCTTTTCAACCCTGTCTAAAGTACAGGAATGATCTTAGTTAAAACCTGCCCGCGGGCAAACAGYGTGTAACAATTCAGAGTTTATCCTTGGACAGGGAGCATGCCGGGTCTCTGCTGTACCCTATTTGCACCTTGTGCAATCATTTATACTTCTGTGAAATAACTGTAAAATACCACCTTTTGTCTGGCTTAGGCTTTGATTGTATTTTATATGGCTCCGTGGAGCTATAGATGATGGTGGCTTCCAAAGAGGAGATTATATCTGGAATCCTCCTGTAGATCGATCACAGGCTGTTAAGTATGTTAGAAATGTTGTTGCAGAGTGCTCTGGCAAGCTTGGCCGGTTGTTTTACAGTGGTTTGAGGTTTTCTCTCAATATCCAACCCCACTCCCTGCCGAAGCTGCCTTCTACATAGCAGAGCTGGTGGGAGCAAGGTGTACTCCTGCCTTAGAAGCTCTGGTGCAAAGATTAGCATTTTAGCAACGGGGAAAAAAGGTGGATTCGCTCTAAAATGGCCAACTGAGTAGAAGTATCTGAGGAAAAGTCTGTGATACACTGAAGGTTGCAGTCTGGTACAACAGCTTCTTCTAGCCCCTCCAAAGCCGGAGGGACTGTCAGTGTGTCAGTCAATGTGGATCCTTTCTTTTGTCCTTCCATGCAGCCCCAGGCTGTTATTTTGAGCTTCAGATCCCTATCTCGACATGACAGAAAGCAGTAAGCAAGTGYAAAGGAAGGCCTTTTCCTCTCCCATTAGCACCAGGAGTTTTCAATACTGCACATAGCAGCAACGTTTTTTCTACATCTCTGCAAGAAAATTCACCAAAGCTTATCTATCTGACAAATTTGACAAAAGCTGAAAGAAAGCTTTGAAAAGCAGCTGCAGTGACCACTAATTCAATCTGTTGTTATTCTTAAAACCAGAGACGTGGCTCAAATACTCCCAAAGGTAGGTATGCCTTTACCCAAGCCAGACCCCGAGATGGTTAAATCAAGGAACCACTTGCCACACAACAGGCCAAAGCTTCCCCTTCAACTGCTTCCTAAAACCCCGAATGTAACTCTCCATCTCCTGACTTCATCATGTGCTGGAGAAATTGCCTTGTCTCTACAACCTGGATAGTTTATAGCTTATATCATAGAATATCCTGAGTTTAAAGGGACCCACAGGATGATGCAGTCCAGCTCCTGGTTCTGCACAGGACAGCCCCAAAATGGTTGTCTCTTATAGGAGCAGCATGAAGTACTCTGCTGGTTCTGGGCTCAGGAAGAYTTTAAGTAAGCGGTTAATGTGCATATTTGTGACATTGTCCAGCAGCAACACTACGAAAATGAAATAATCTTTGCTGTGATGTCAGGTTTTCAATCACTGACTGGAGGCTTTGCCTGGCCCATGGGGAATGAATTCCTCACTTCTGCTCTCAGTGAATCCTCACACTCGTGCATTTTGGTGCTACCAGGAGGCCCAACTTGTCTGTTTTCAGCTCTTTGCTTGATGCAAGCAGGGCTGCAGGACCAATTAGCACAATCTTAACATATTCTAAGAAGAACAAATATCCTGCATGTTACACCAGGGGTGTCATGTGGTGCAAAATGTTTATTCTTTTTTGTACATCCTGCCTTATTGAAAGCCTATTTTAAAGCATTTGGTTTTGTTTCTTTCTATGTATAGATTCTGTCACTTCTGTATTTCTGCAGGTTTAAATAATATGGCATGGATGTGTCCTTACTGTTGCACTTATCTTCCTTCTGCAGGAATTCCAGCCACTGATATGGCCAGGATAGAAAAGTACATACCGAAACTGAACAGAATGCAAAATATGGGTTTCCAGCCTTGAACACTAACTGCTAAATAATTCCAGAGATGTGTCCATGCATGAGAAATAACATTATTAAAATCCCTTTTTAATGACAGGTATAAACAGAAATTCCACCAGCATAATGATGGAAGAACAAGTTTTTGGAATTCATGAAGCTGATATGTAAAAGAGCTTTAAAACTTTCTGCCGGTGCCATTGTAAATCTTAATCTCAGAGCTAAACCTACAGGAGCTGAATCTTCTTGATCCACTACATTGGCTTTGACCAGAAAAAGGACATAAAAAATACCTCATGATTGTGCTTCATCAGAAGTATAGTAGTTCACTGTTATATGGAGGTTCTGAGTTGGTGGAAATCAGACAGCCAGTCACAGCAGCAATACCAAACCCCAATTATCCTTAATGAATCTGCAAGAAAGTTTGGCTGATGACTACATTGAGGTCAGGATCAGGCCCTCACATTGGAATATTTTTTGGTTTTAGTGCAGTTGGTCTAGATTTTCATGACAAAAACAAAGCCAAATGTGATCTGGGAGGGTCCCCCTCCCCAAACTAAATTTTTTTCCCTTTTGCCTTCCAAATTTAATTAAAAAATATTAAGAGCCAATATAATGGACAAATAAATTCACCACAAACTAATAATCATTTCACCCAAATGGACTTTACTTTTATAAGCTGAATGCTATTATTATATAACATATTAGTGAAATACTGACCCAGTAATAAAATGCTTGAGGAACTGAGCCCATAGTCAAAGGAGAGTCTTCCCTAAGTATAGCCACAATGTTATAATAAGATTTGAACTAGAATATATTGAGTAATGATTCAGCATGAATGGGTCATGGTATAAACCATAACAAGCTGCTGCTTCTCACTGCTTAGGTATGTCTGAGTGAAATAAAACCTCATTTAAGAACTTAGGAAAAATACATAGAAAAATACAGACCTATACAGAAGCTTGGGCTTGCTGTAATAAGGTAGACCTCAGTGTTAAAGACTTTTTAAAAGCACTTTTAAATTTGTTATCCCAACATAGTGAATTCAATTTGGTAGAGGAACATTTTGTTGATTTTGTTCTGTTTTGTTTAGTTTTAGTTGGACTTGTTTCTGTTTCATGTAATTCAACATTTATCCTTTACTAATATTTTTAAATTATAATACTGGAATAGTACTTCAGAGGCATGCTATTTTTTGTGTATGACTACAAAACAATACATTTTACTGCCATTTAGTAGTTTGATAGATTTTAACTCCACATGACCTGCTTTCTAGAAACAGCCATATTTTGAAAAGTCATCAGTTTTTGTTGTTTTTCTTGGGGGAGAATTATGTTTACTTTAAAATAAAACTCCTTGAAAATGTTGAATAAGACTGATCATAATCTGAATGTAATTGACCMTCTCCTAAGAATTTGTTCTTCGGAAATAGTTTTGAATTATGAAGACTGGCAGCTCTTCTTATTAATATATAGTATATAGAAAGAATATATATATTTTAAAAATTTATGTGTGTTGTATGTCAAAAGTTCAAATTCTATGTTCCTTTCATTCTCTTTCAGAGCAGGACATGTTAGAGAATTTGATTAAGTGTGTAGCCATTCTAAAATTACTCAGGCCTTGAAATTCAATGGCCCTTAGTTTTGTTCATTAATGATAAGAAGAAATTTTGATATCATTATTGAAATGTTTTTTTAATGAATTTAAAGTCCCAATACTCTTTGCTGTGTAAATTCCTAAATGCTATACAGGTTGCTGAAGACAGACTTATCTCCTTATCAGTTACTGTTCTGATGCTCAGAAAAACTTGAATATTTGTCCACACACATTTGAAAATTTCACTGACCTGAAAAATTGTCTCCACCATGCAAAAGGACCATGCTCTGTACTGAAAAACGAGTAGGAGTCCTCTGCTAAGAGGTGTCAATACTCAGTGAGCACTCCTGAGAACTGATAGTTTGGTCACGCCTGCTCCAAGAATATCACAGCAATTAAATTATGCTTTTAGAAAATGCCTGTAGTGATAGTGATCAGTATTTTCATCTGTTCTTCTCTAAGGTCATGGATAACCATAACATAAGTTGAGTGCTTTTCTGGATCGATATCCTGACATGCTGGCACAGAGAACTGTGCAGCATCCATTAGCAAGGCTGACCTCTTGCCAGCGTAGCATACATCAGGTGCCTGTTACASACTCATGCTGCAGTCTGGCATGGCAAAAAAAGGCTCCTTATGATGTCTGGCCAAAGAAATTAAAATACTGCTTTTATAGTTTGTAGTAACAAAAATGTRTCAGTATCCACTAAAAACATGCTACTTCTTATTCCCAGATCCTCTTTTCCTTATTGCCCATGCAAAGTCGATGAGGGTGAGCTAATGGGCCATGTCTCATGCACCACAGATCAGAAGGGACAGCAGCAGTAATGTACATAAGCATATTATTTTACTGAATTTGCATATTAAACTGATTAATTCTATCAACCATTGCTGATAGGAAACAATTGAGAAAGTGTATTAATTATTTAATTGATTTTGACAGCAGAGGACAAATGTACCTATATTTTTTCCCCCTCCCCATCTCTCTCAGACAAGCAGGTATGCACATATTTAAAATTTTAGCACTCCTATCATTGTGAGTGCTGCTTGAACCACTGMAAATGTGTAATAAGTCTTATTATGGTTACAACAAACAGTTACTTACAGCCCGGTCAAAGAGCATTGTTCAGTGACTCGCCTGATTTTAAATCCAGCATGTGCTATTTCTACTGCCCTARATCAGATTTGTGTAGCATTTCTTGTGTATTCTTACCTGGCTTTTGTAGTCATAATTTGAAAACTGCTTATGTGGTCTAATATAGGAGTCTGTCATAGTGGGAAGGTTAACGTTTTTTCCCCTAAGTTTTGATAACTTCACAGAAATGGCTTCATTTTGAAGATCCATGGAGGCTGCAAGGTCTTACTGTGACTCCATTTGTAGGTTTGAGGTCAACAGGGTGTAGACTTGGATCTTGATAAACGTAATTTACTTCTCTGATCATTATTTGCCATGGCATTTTAGACTCTGACTCTCACATCTCACAAAAGAGGTATTTTAGAGAGGTTACAGACTCAAGGACCTGTAGACAAATCAACCAGCACTCCCATTTCTCACAATGGGCAGGATGGGGGGTACACACTCTGTTGCSTTTAACACTGCAGCTTAGTTTTCACCACTTAACCATGATTATATAAGAGACAGAACCCCAAGTAAATTAAAGGAAACATTCATACAGAGTCTACACAGTCTGCACTTTTATATGAGTGAATGTTTTAATGTGTACAGTATGTAGGCACACTGGCTTTTACAGCAGCCTCTCCTATTTTTCTGCAGCTCCATTCCAGGAGCAGGCCAATCTTGTGTGTATTGAGGATGACAATGCAATGCTGGAGGTAGATGACAAACAGCAGCATTTCAGATGCAACAGGACCAAACAAACTGGAACAAATCACCCCCCTAAACAGTACTGGGTGTACTACTTACTGCCAAGGGCTGCACATAAGTTTCCATTTACAGTGCAAGATGAGACTTAAAATAAGCAAAGTTGGTTAAATGAAAGCTGTTTTGAAAGGATAGCAAGAAGAAAATATTCTATTTATAGTAAGAAAAAATTGAACCCTGTTCAAGAGAATGGACACTTTTAACTAACTTCTGTTCTTACTGTGTGAGTTTAAAAAAAAGCATGTCCATTTTTTTGCATGCACATTATAACACAGTATCTTTCAAAGATGCACTTGAACTGTAAAAAATTAAAATTCATGTTCATTCATTGAAGCATATACAGTGATTAAAGTGGCTTTACTTACATGGTAACATATTAACAAGGAAACTGGCCTCTACACTTAAGTTTTTAGAATCAGAAAGTGGGTCCTTTTTGGGAAAAGAATGGCTCAATGTGTCACGTGCCTAGGAAAGTTGCTTTCCTTTTCTTTGAGAACTGCCCTTGCAAAAGAAAACTCCTCGGTCAGAAAGATGGACAGTGTTGTTCCAAAGGTGTTGCAGTGTTGCTTGATATGGTGGGAAGATCTAAAAAAAAAAATCTAGTCTGCTAGAGCAAAGTAGCCTAAAACATAGGGGAAAAGTTATTTGATTTATAGCTTCCAKGACATAAAAAAAAGTTTAACATGTAAGGAATATGCTGTAAGAGTGTTGTCTTTAATTTTGTCTGTGGCTGCCAGTGTTTGCAGATACACCTGGCAAGAGCAAAAGAGACGTCCTTCCCCTTGCACATGGCACCTTTTTACCTCTCTGCAGTTACACAGCTTTGTCTCTTTCCCCTTCTGCTCACATCCATCTTTGACTGTTCCCACAGAACAAATCTCTGCATTTTTCATATTGGCAAGTAGATGCGCTGTTTTTGCACCAGCATTGTCAAGAAAGCAACAGATTAATAGTTGTACAGAAAGTATTTCTACAAAGTTGTACAATAGTTGTGATCTAAAAAAGGTGATCTAAAATGTGCTTTTTGAGTGTCGGTTTATCCCTGCAAACAGTAGTTTACAAGCAGTTCTAAAAGTTTTCACTGTTGAGATTTCATTTCACAAACACATTTTATCACAAGGAATAAAAAGTTGGAAGGGCCATTGGTTTCATTTAATCTAAAAAGTCTGATTTAAAATGCTCTCCTTCAAATAAATGTGTTTCATAAACTTCAGCTGCCTGATTTCTCTTTACATGTTGTTTATGCGAATGGCAAAAACTACGAAGGATTTACAAGGCTTGTGCCATGCTCTATATTGCTCCACGGTGCACCAGTTGTCAGCTCCAAGGTCATAGCTTTATTAAAGGATCAAGATTTACAATAATGTTAACAAGAGCATGAATGCCTTCACAGACACCTTCCTGTAGTTTACTTCCCTGAAGTCACCTGCACAATTTCTCCCCCTGCCAAAGGTACTAATCAATAAATATTGCGGTCTCCTGAAGAAAGTTCAAATGGATCTCTCATGTTGCTTTAGTAATAAATCTTTGCTTTTGTTTAACACCTGCCTTCAAAAGACATAACCTTCTTTACCTGCAGTAATTAAATTTCCTAACAGCCTTATTTGGTGATTAAAACCTATTCCCTTTTTAAAGATTGAGAAACTGAGGCATAAGACCATGAAGTCATACAAGAAGAGTAAAAGACCTGGAAGCCCATCTCTGCCAGCCTCCCACATGCTGAGGCTGAAGGCCATGCTGCCTGTACCCCAATGGCAGTTGTGTAGTGTCTCAACTGAGGCTTCTGTAATTCTTCCTTTTCATGCACTGTCACAGCCTGGCTAGGGTGCCCCTGAAGCTGTGGTGTCATCCTCACTGACACAAGCACGTACAAGAAGCTCTCTGCAGGCTACTTAGCACTTAAGGTGTAGCTCTTTGTCTTCTGGCTGTCCCTGATGAGGTTATTGCCACCAACTGCTGCTAGTCACCCGCTCATATTGACTGGTCTGGCTTCCTGCTCCATTCCATGGAAGATAATCACTTTTAACAGTAGGGGGTTTGCCAGCCTATGAACAGCCCAGATAACCCTTATCAGTAGGGATGAGAGCAGGATAGCAGTAACCTCCTAAGCTAGCACAGCCATGGTTACCAGAGGACAACTTACATCTCAAATCCCAGGCCTGTCTCCCCCTGGGAGATCTCTGCCCAAGGAGTTCTGCCTTTTCCACCAGTTTTCTCCCAACCTGAAGCAAGGGCAGCGGATATCCCAGCCCAAGCAAATTAATTCACTTCGGGCCAAAAGCTTTGGAAATGCTTCCCTTGAGAGTTTCAGAAGTCTTGGTACATTACAGGCATGCAAATTTTGTCTCTATGCGGTCTAAAAAGAAGGGATTCAGGCAGTGATTGGCTTTTGTTGTGCTGTCTCTGCTCTCCCTTAGGAAGACACTAAAATTAATAGCTAATAGTCATTGTGACAGATACTGAAGGAAAACACAGAGCCAGCATCCTTCACAGAATCACAGGATGGTTCATCTCTCATCTTCMCCTGAAGAGAGACCTTTGTTCCAGCTTCATTCCCTGCAGATCCCTCTCCCCTCCAAACCAAGAGCCCAGATGGTGTCATGGGCATTGCCTCTTGCTGCTGATCACTGGCAGTTAAAAGAACCAGCTCTGATGGATGTCTAAAGCATTTAGGTTTTCATTTGGTTTTGAAATGCTGGAGTCTGAAAGCATATGTGAAYCACAGCTCTTAATGTTTTGCACTCTCTCTTTCCCGAAAGTGTAACCCCAGGCCAGAGAGAGAGGGGGATCTCCCCACCTAGAGATCTCCTCTGAACATCTAGCTATGGTCCAGACAGCTGCAGGGGAAACCAAGATGAAGGATCCATTTTCTCTCAGGAACAGATTGCCCAGAGGAGTTRTGGATGCTCCATTCCTGGAAGTGTTCAAGCTCAGGTTTGGATGGAACTCTAAGCAACTTGGACTAGTGAAAGGTGTCCCTGCCCAGGGCAGAGCAGATGGAACTAGATTATCTTTAAGGTCCCTTCCATCCCAAACCATTCYATAATCTCTGAGCAAAAAAGGACCAGGCCTAGTCTGAATCTTAAGATTTATTATGATTACAACCTTCACAAATTAATATAGTTGRTACACTGTCTACAAATCTGTTTCTTTTTAAAGCATTTTCAACATTTTAGTTTTTGTTTATATGCCAAGAGTTATTTCCAGATAAGGTCAGTGCTAGATGTGCTTGACAGGTCCAAAGTTTTCTCTACCTGGAGAAGTCTGTGAGCATCACTATACAGCTAGATAGGTATTCTTTAAAGTTCTTATTCTGGAAGAAAAACACAGTCATACCACTGAATTAAGGTTTTTTGGGGTTTTTTTTTGTTGTTGTTTGTTTGTTTGTTTGTTTTGTCAGAATCATTCAGGAGGCTGAAAACCTGCCCCAACCCCCAACTCTCAGTAATACCACTAAAACTACTCCATAAAATCACTGCTAGTGCCAGTCACAGAATTCCAGCATCAGTTGGGTTGGAGAAGACCTCTGAGATCATCAAATCCAACCTATGACCGAACACCACCAAATCAGCTATAGCACAGCATTAAGTGCCATGTCCYATCTTTTCTTAAACATCCYCAGGAATGCTGATGYCATCACCTCTCTGRGAAGCCCATTCCAACGTTTAATCATCCTGAAGAAATAATTCCTCCTGATGTCCAACCTAAACCTCCTCTGGCACAGCTTGAGGTTAATTCYTCTYATCCTGTCACTCGTTAATCGGGAGAAGAGGCCGATCCYCGCCKGGCTACACCCTCCTTTCAGATGGAGAGCGATAAGGAGCCTCCTTTTCTCCAGGATAAACAACCCCAGCTCCCTCAGCCGCTCCTCACTGGTGCTCCAGACTCCTCACCAGCTCTGCTTCCCTTCTCTGGACTCGCTCCAGCACCCCAGTGTCCTTCCTAGATAAAGGCCCCAGAACTGAACACATATTCGAGGGGCGGCCTGACGGGTGCCGAGGACAGGGGACTGGACGATTCCGTCCAGAAACACCCCGGATCCTGAGCGCCGCCACCGGGCGGGCTGGCGAGCGCCGCTGTTGCCCGGAAGGGCGGCGGGGCGGGCGCAGCGCGGGGGGCGGAGCGGAGCGGGGAAGCCTCGCGGACAGGGCGGAGCGGGGGCCGTGTCGTAGCGGCCCCGCCGGGCCGGCAGGCGATCGCCATGGAAACGCCGGCCCCGCCCCTGCCCCCCCGGGTGCCGCCGGGAGCRCGGCCGGAGCTGCCGGGTCCCTCCTCCCCGGGCAGCGCCAGGTAGAGCGCGGGGCGGGGGCCGCCGGGGCCGGGCGGGCGGAGCCGCGAGGGGCGGCGGGCGGAGCGCAGGCCGGGCTCGTTCCGCTGCCCCGCCGCAGCTCGGCCCGGATCCCACCCGGCGCCGGTGCCCCCAGCCATCCGCTCTCGGACCCCCGGCAGCGCCCCCCGGGAGCGAAGCGGAGCCGGGCTCTCCTCGGCCCGCCAGGGCGGGGCTTGTTCGTCGTCCCCGATCCTGGCGGAGAGGCCCGTACGTGTTGCCATGGCCGAGGGGGCCGCGGCGGCCCCGGCGTGCTTCAGCGAGGATGATTTTTACTGCCCGGTGTGCCAGGAGGTGTTCAAAACGCCCGTGAGGACCGCCAACTGCCAGCACGTGTGGGTATCCCGACCCCCCGCCCCTTCCCAAGCCTTTTGCTCGATTCCTCCGGCTCTCCGCCTTGTGCTCCTCGGCTCCCCCCGCTCCCGGCGCACGGACCCTCGGCCTGGAGACGCCGGCGGTGAGGATGCGAGCCCGGTGCTGCTCCAGCCTCCCCTCGCCTCTTTCTTTTGTAGCCGACGAGGAGCGGTGGTTTAGGAGGAGCCCCCCCCCACCTCCCCGGGTGTCTGCTCGGCGGTGGGGGAGTTTTGCTGTGCTGTCTGAGCTGACTCGCGGTTTTTAACTTCATGGTTTTCCCCGTTCCTTTTCGAACAAGGACGGTAGTGTGAGTTGTTCTCTCTTTTCAGTTCATCTATTCAGCGTTTTTTTCCAGAGGGACGTTTGATTACAACGTGCTACTTTGTAGAAAAGCAAAATAGCTTTGGCAGCTGGTGCGTAAGGAAGGAGGGCTGCAAAAGCTGGTGACCTGAGGTCTCTGGAAACGCGTGCTGAATGAAGCTTTGCAGTGGTTTTGGCTCCGCTTAAGGACAATAAACAGGAGTTACGCTGATAAGATTGTCCAAAATCACGTGCTTGCTGCACCATTTAATATCTCATTAGTGATCAGTCTGGTATGCAGCTCGGTAATGCCAGTCAATAAATAAGAAGAGTTTTATCTAGAGTGCATTGCCAAGCTCCCCTGATTTCCATATACTTCATCGTAAGCACCATTGTTTCTTTTAAATGTCATACTTGTATTTGGTAAACTATTACTCTGATACTTCTTTTTTTTTTTTTTTTTTCCTGACAATCTTCCAGTTCTCTTCGAGGACAAAGTATCCAACTCTGTATATTTTGCTAACCTGTGTTTGTGGTAATTTAGGTTTTGCAGGAAGTGCTTCTTGACAGCTATAAGAGAAAGTGGAACACATTGTCCTCTCTGCCGCGGGAGCGTGACAAAAAAAGAAAGAACGTATCCCAAAAGGGCTCTAGATGTTGAAAACAGTATGAAGAAAGCTTCTGGGGGCTGTAGATGCTGTGAGAAGCAGGTAGAGTAAAACTTCAAAAAAAGTTGAATAAATTGTTCATGGTTTTGTCCRGACAGGCCTTTACTGTGTGTCATTCTCATCTTGGTGCTGAAGAGCCTATAGCAATTTGAACTTAGCTTTGTACGGCTTGTGCAGATACTGGGCATGCAGTGCCTGCTAGCTGTAGCTAACAGGTGTAAACTGAAAGAGCATCTTGAATTGTCAATAAAGGCATTTTAAGTGGAGTGTCAGTTTTTCCCTGAAAAGGTGGAAAAAATAGATATAGCTATAWAACTGGCAAAAGGAAAGTTAAGGAGCTGAACATGAAAATTGCAGATACATGGAAAACCTCAGTAACTCTCAATATGGAAATGCAATTGCTTCGAGCTGCGATAAAATTTAATTTAAAACTGAAATATGTGAGTTGATTAGTTGCAGTGCCCACATGATCAATCATATGTAATTTCCTCCTTCYCCATCAGTCTTTTTACATTCCTTTCATTTCCTTTCTAAAGGGATCATTATTTTTGGAACGCTGGGTGAAATCTTGACCCTCACTGAAACCAAGAGTTATGTCTCTTTTGATATAAACAGATGCAGGATTGCTGCCATACTTTTTATTTATAACAAAATGCATCAAATCCAGGTAGTCTTTATGTTGGTTTCATTTCACTTGGGACTTCTGCCAATGTGAAGATCAGCACTAATGGAACCCTCAACTGCTTGCATTGTTCCACATGATTCATTGGGATGAAAAGTGGGGAAAAAGAAACTGATAGCAAGTTGGTAAACTGGACAGAAGAACCAAGCAGAATAACTTTAATGGAATTTAGGCACAGGCACATGAGATACGATCTTGTTCAGCCTCTAGACCTGTGAGCACCTTCTGACAGTGCTGTTGGACCTGAAATTCAGGGACATGTCCAACGCATCTGTCTTCTGGCAAATGTGAGCAACTCATTCTCTTAATTTGAATTAAAGGTCAATAGGCAGCCTTAAGTTGGTGATCATTCACCTATTTGTTTCCYTCCCCTGCCAATGAGTAAACGAATGCACCTAATGCAAAAAGAAAATGTTCCTTGCATGAGGTAACAGGAGGCCAGAGAAGACTGAAGGAGCAGTGGTGCTTATCCCATCTTCACAGCCACTCTCTGTTCTAGCTCATCACCTGTTGATCCTTGATCTGGGATGTGTAGTTCCAGTGACTTTGTTTCAGTTAAATGGTGTTTTCTTGCATCTTTTATCCCTGAGAGAGCTCTCAGGTGTCTAGCAGTTTGAGTGGCAATGTTCTCCAGTCTCACAGAGTGACACTTGGCTCTGAGGAGAGAGGAGTTGGAGATGTCCTTTTGGTGAAGAAAGTGTTCATGCTCAGAAGGGAGACACAAGTTCTGGTTTCTGCTGCACATGAAGTCTAAATAATCCCTGCATGCATTGCTTTCTGTTGGCAGAATTATCTCTTCCTTCTGCCTATCCCTGGATTGTTTAGTATGATTTCATTAATTTGGCATTTTATTTTCAGGTTAGATTTTCATGGATGAGACAGCATTATAAAACGTGTAAGAAGTATCAGGATGAATATGGTGTTTCTTCAATTATGCCAAACTTACAGATTTCCCAAGATGCAACAGGGAACAGGTAATCAGGCTGTTCTATGTGTAACAGTGCATCTTCTTTCCCCACCCTCTCCCCCCATGGAAAATATTTTTTTTCCAGGGCATTTCTTCTTTTTGCGTTAATTATTATCCATATTTTGTGCTTCAGAATAGGAGTTTTTCCAGGTCTTTTTCTCTACTTTTAGCAGACAGAAGAAAACTTTTCTGCATGATGGCTTTGAAATGTCTTCTAGAGACTCTTCTGAAAAGTATTTAATATTTGTAGTTTGCTTTCCTTGCCTTGACAGCATTTTAGCAGTTTACTTTGTAACATATTTAATAATATTTACCTCTGGAGAACTTCCTGTCTATTTTTATTCCCCCTTCCCTTTCTTAAGTTTGTTTAAGTGGGTATCTTGTTTCAGAACATTACTGTGCAAGCTTTTGCTTTCTAATTGACTTTATTTTGAACAGATTTCTTTCGAAATATATAAGGAATTCCAGTATGTTACACACCATAAAATCAAATGACACTTGCCATTGTTTTCAGGCAGTAAAGCTAACCTTTTTTTTATATATTCTCACTGATGTAGGAGTTGGGAATTTTTGGTTATCTTTGAAAAGCTTTTTATATGTCCATTCCACAGAGCTTTATTATATATATCCTTTTTTTTTTTTTGCCATTGATTTTCTATTTTTAGCAGTCTGAACTTCTCTGTGCTTTGTTTTCAACTCATTGAAAGTTGAAGCTGTTAGTGGAATTAGCTGCAGCAATGTTTCACTGAAGTGTCTGCATATTCTGATATCACTATTTATGCAGTTTACTACAGTAGAACACCTGTGATTATAATATCACAAAAGTATAAAAAAATTTACCATTACTGTATTTGTGACTGTAAATATTCATGTTCTTAGCATGTCTGTACAGTTTCTTCTGGCTTAGCTAGAGGTGCATATACAGGCAAATTTGCTTTCTAAAATGTTCTTCTGCTTTACCCTTCCTTTAGGAAAAAAGTTTATTTTTTGCTCAGCATAGGAAGACTTATCTTGTTGTAGTTGAAAGTTGCAAATTATTTGTGTGAATACATGGCAGTTAAAGGCCTTTTACACCTTCCTAAGTCAGAAAACTTCGAAATTGCTACCTTACATTCATTTAGTTCATAATGATTTCATAATACTTGGCTGTCACCTGCATTGCCAGTCTTGTTGACTAAATGTTTGTTGTATTATATATCATTTTCCTGTGAAGTTGTGTAGTATACCACCAAGCATCACCATGGCAATTAAATTATCCAGAGAGGTCCCAGTTGGTTGGAAATTAGCAAATGTAATGCCCGTCTATGAGAAGGATCAGAAGGGTAATCCAGGGAACTACAGACCTGTCAGACTGACCTTGGTGTATTGGGGAAGGTCGTGGAGCAGATCATCCTGGATGCCATCACGTGGCATGTGCAGGACTACCCAGGAATCAGGCCCAGCCAACATGGGTTTACAAAAGTCAGGTACTGGTTGACCAACCTTGTCTCCTGTGACAAAGTGACCTGCATAGTAGATGAGGGAGTGACTGTGGATGCTGTCTATCTAGACTTCAGGAACACATTTGACACCATCCCACTGTATTCTTCTGGAGAAGCTGGCAGCCTATGACCTGGACAGGTGTGCTCTGGGTGAAAAAAACTGCATGGCTAGGCCCAGAGGGAGGTGGTGAATGCAGTTATATCCAGTTGGCCCCTGGTCACCAGTGGTGTTCCCCAGGGTTCAGTTAGGGGCCACTCCTGTTTAATACCTTTATTGATGATTTGGATGAGGGGATTGAGTGCTCCCTCTGTGAGTTTGCAGGTGACAGCAAGTTGGGTGGGAGTGTTGATTTGCTGGAGGGCAGGAAGGCTCTGCATGGGGATCTGGACAGGCTGGATCAATGGGCTGAGGCCAGTGATGTGAGGCTCAACAAGGCCAGGTGCCAGGTCCTGCACCTGGGTCACAGCARCTCCAGGCAGTGCCACAGGCTGGGGGAAGAGCGGCATCCTGGCCTCCATCAGAAATCGTGTGGCCAGCAGGATAAGGGCAGTGATTGTCCCCTGGCACTCAGCACCAGTCAGGCCACACCTCAAATCCTGTGTTCAGTTCTGGGCCCCTGAATCCAGGAAGAACATGGAGGTGCTGGAGTGAGTTCAGAGAAGGGCAATGGAGCTGGTGGAAGGTCTGGAGCACAAGTGCTGTGGTGAATGTCTGAGGCAGCTGGGGTTGTTCATCCTGGAGAAAAGGAGGCTCAGCTCAGGGAAGACCTCATTGCTGCATTTACCTGAAACGTGGTTGTAGTGAGGTGAGTCAGTTTCTTCTGCCATGTCTCGAAGTGAAAGAATGAGATGAAATGGCCTCACCATTTAAGTTGCACATGGGGAGGTTCAGATTAGATAGTATAATTTTTTTTTTTTACTGAAAGCGTAGTCAGGCACTGGAATAAATTGCCCAGGGTGGTGATTGAGTCACTGTCTCTGGAGGTGTTCAAGAGGTGTCTGGATGTGGCACTTGGAGATATGATTTAGGGGTGATTATGGTGATGCTGGGTTGATAGTTGAACAGATGATCTTGAAGATTCCTTTCAGCTTTGGTGATTCTGTAAATACTGAGACATACCTTGATCCAAAGGATATGTGCCATTGTATTAGGATATGTGCCATTGTGTGTTGCCATGAAATTCATGGGACTTAATGCATATCCCTCCACCATCTCTTACTGTTAAACTTCTAAAATGTTGATAATTGAGTAAAATAATCTCAAGTTTCGGTTTTTTTTCTTTCATTTAAAGTAGCAGGAATGATGCTGTACCTGGTACTGGCGAGATGGCTAATAATCAAATACTTCAAGGAGAAACAAGGTAGGTTGCTTACTTGACTATAGTTGTTATTAAAATAGATTCTGATAGTCACAGTGCAAACTTCTGCTAATGCAAAAACCAAAACACAAAAAACCCACACAAAAACACCAGGAGCTGTATTTATACAATCCTGTAGTTTCTTGTACACTTGTACCTGTTAGAATTTGGGTATTTTAGTACTTTTCTGAAGGATTTGAAAGGTATTACAAGAAAGTAAAACCAGGGTGTAGCTGCAGTGGGAACAAAAGAAGCCCAAGTCTCAGAAGAGTGCATTTAGGCATGCTAATTTACAATTAGTAAATTCACAATTGCAAGGTGGTAGTAGGACTGGGACACCTTTAGATCTGCTAATATGTCAGTGGGGGTGTGGGGGGGTTTTTTGTTGTTATCAAAGCAAGGGAAAACAATGATAGCTTCATTCGTATGCTTTCTTAACACTACTTCTGAAACTCTTTTCTGTTTAATGGTTTTGTATTTCTGTTTACAGTGGACACCCAACCTTCAAATGCCCCCTGTGTCAGGAGGCCAATTTTACCAGACAGCGCTTRCTGGATCACTGTAATAATAGACATCTTTATCAGATCGTTCCTGTGGTAAGTAGAGCTGCTTATGTATGTTTTTTAAGCTACTTTCATTGTAATTATGTAGCCAATTTTAACTGTGCAGTCGCTACTCTATATCTATAACAATCACTGTGGTTTGAGAAAGACAGGCAATACACTTCACACAGTGCATTTGAATTGAGGAGTGACTTTGATGTGAAAACATTTCATGTCCAGCCTGCTGGTTCTAAGCATTTCTGAGTTAGTGGTCACATTTATCTTAGTGTGAAACAGGCTCAGTTTTTGAGGTCTGTTTCTATAGAATCCCACTTGTAACATAACTACTGTTGCATGTGAAACCTACAGTTACTTGAAAAGTAATCCAAGGTAACCAAAGGGTCTGAAAAAGAAAAATCTGTTCAGTTTTCTATTATTTTCATCTGTACAGGGTGTGTTATTTTTCCTTTTGGTCTACTTGATCATCTCAATTTTATGAAAACTCAAACAATAAGTAGGATGCAGTAGGCACTTTCCAAAATTAACTCAGACAGATATGATAATCTTTCACTCCAAAGAGAAACACTTTCGAAATCGACCAAGTTGAAATGTAGTTTTTGAATGTTACACAATTGAGGAAAAGCACACTTAGCAGCATGATTTGATGTTAATGTCTTACTGTATTTTGATAGTGGATGAGTAATAGACTAGTTATTCCAGTAGAACACGTCTTTAATGCATTCTGTATTGCCAATAACTTTTTTTGTTCATTCTGTCTCTTCTCTTCCCYCTCCAAATTCAGATCTGTCCTATTTGTGTATCTCTTCCTTGGGCAGATACTAACCAGGTTACGAGAAATCTTGTTAGCCATCTAAATCTAAGACACCGGTTTGACTACGGAGAATTTGTGGTAAGCTTTTTCTTCTTTGATGTGTGGAGGAATAAATGGTAACTTTTTTCCTCAAAATCAAAATGCCAAATAAAAATTTCATACCTGACGTGCTGTGGACATGCTGTGTTCCTGATCTTTATGGAACTTGAAAGCAGACCTGTCTGTTTGTTATCAACATAAAGTGCTACTGGGAATAGGTCTTGTCAATAGTCAAACTTCTCCAAGCTGATGAGTTAAGTCTTTGGCTTAGTGTTCTCAATCTGAACTATTTATTGCTTTTATTCTGTTTATTAGAACAATTTATTACTGCTGTTTCTGGGGGAAATAAAATAGATGCTACTCTTATTATGGACATTATTGACCTTTTAATGCAGAAATTGTGAAGTTATATTCTCAGGACTTACTGTGCAGGTTGACTAGCTGGTATTGCTGCTACAGCTGCTCTTCCTGTATGTTGTGAGAGACTGAAAAAGAGATGTGTCACTTAATCAGTTTTTAGGTTGCCTCTTTTCAGGCTCTCTTTGAGTAAATGACCTTAGGTAGATGGAGAACTACATACACAGATGTAGTCAGTGGCTGATTCATAAGTCAAGCCAGCCATTTGGGTTCTGCATGTGGGATCAGAGAGCTGGAGAGTTTGTGGCTTTTTCTACAGAGTTTGACAGGCTTTGGGGTGTGCAACAGGTATAGTATTTGAGTCACAGGCAGCCTCACTGGGTCACAATGGCAAAGATTATGTATCTTGTCCTTAGAGATGAGTGAGCTGTGATAAAGGCCTGAAGAGCTACGGTTTGATAGGGGGGATTGGGCTCTTCACTATAAGTGCATGTATGATGACCTAAAACTGGTGATGGGAAACTGCCAGAATTGCACTTMCAAGATTCATCACTCTGGCACATTAAGAACCTGGAGGATATTCCTGCAAAAAGTAGCAGACTTTGTGTTCTGTGTTTGCTTTCCCGTTTTAGGCAATGTATTCTCAACAGTCTATGATTACTGTTGTCTGGGGATCCCATTTTGGTTTTATTAATGGAGGATGTTGTGGCTGGTTAGAAGCCCTGTTAAAAGGATTGTGTGACACAGTCAGCTTTCCTGAGCTGGCTGTTCTGTAATGCAGTTGAGCCAGGGAGAGAAGATGGACCCTTCTGCTTAATGAGCCTTGTCCCACTCTACTGATTCTTCTCCTGTCTCATATGTCTCTTGGTACTTGATTCAATAAAAAGATTCTGTGCAATATAAACAATCATCTAGTAGCATAGAGTCTTTGGTCTAGGTGCCATTTCCTATGTAAAAACATAGCAGATGAATGATTAAACTAATGACTATGTTACATCTTGAGTATTTGCCCATTTTGATGATGTTTTCATTTTGTTTAGAATCTTCAGCTTGATGAAGAAGCCCAATACCAAAATGCAGTTCAAGAATCCTGTCATGTGAACTTTTAAAGTAGAGCCCCCTTCATCTACGTACTGATTATCTGAGAGAAAAATTACTTTTTTCTGTTGGCCATCTGAAGGGTATATTAATAAAAATGTTTTTCAGTACCCACTTTTCAGGCTAAGCTTCTTTTCACACTCATAAGGACTTCTGATAAATGATTTTGCTGAAACTCAGGCTTGACATCTTGACTGAGTTCTGCCCCTATGGAAGTAGGGACAGTTTTGGAACTTCTCACTCTTGTCTTGATTTTCTCTAACTTCTACTACTCTGTTAATTATGTGTTCATATGATTAATGTAAGATGTTTTAATTCACCCAAACCAACTTTGAAAGTATCTTTAGAAAGACATGCAGTGATGCTCTGTTGCACTGTTGGGTTTSTTCAAGTTCAGCTGTCTTCTAAGATATCTTATGAGATGATAATTTATTTTTTTTCTCTTCCTGCCGAGGACAGGCATTTGTCCTGCCAAGGACTAATTTTATTTTGATATTGTGATTTGTTTTTTACTATTGCTATGTGACTGAAAATAACAACAGCTTAAAATATTAAAAAATTTCTTTTTTACTGATCAACAATGCAGAGCAGGGTTATTTTCACCTTTCATTGAGAAAGAATGATGCCATTGCCTAGGAATAACTAAATCTATTTTTTCCTCTTTGGGAATAACTAAAATAGGATRCTTGGTTACTAATGCGATGAGGCATATTATCTGTACTCCTAAGGAAGATTATATATTTTCTGAGCAATTCAAGATGACATGCAAAAAGTGTACTTTTTTGGCCTATTCCTGTGACCAGGTCTTGCTGGGGCTTTTCAAGATCTTCTAGTTCTGCAGTTGGAATTGAAGTTTTGGTCTGTCCTGTCTTTCATGGAAGGCTGTGTAGCCAAATAACTAAACCGGCTTCACACCTACAAAAACCTTTTAGTTTTGTAAAGCTGTTTAAAACTTGTRCATCTCCTGCACCCAAAGGCTTCAAAAAACTGTTGAGAAGAAAAGAACTTACTCTAAAATAGTGACCAACATACTTTAAGAGTTCCTGTTCTAGATTTCCACCTTCCCAGCAAGAATATAATTAAAATTGGAGAAAATACAAATAATGCGATTTTGAATTTAGATGGAAAATCCATGTGTAAAAACTTTAGAATACTTTAGATTATATTAAAAGGGAGAAGGGGATAGAAGTGTGCACAGCATACATTTTGGAGTTTTAAATAGAGTGTTCTGAACATACACCTGTTAGGACTAACTGCATTCTGTGTTTCCATCACCTATTGTCAAGCAATTGTTATTAATGAGCATTGCAAATGTGGTGGAAAACATCCCCAGTAATTTTTTTTAGTCTAGATGGTGATTTATGTGTCGTAATATCAGTTGTGCAGCCAAAGTACGGTCTGCTTCTTGTGCCCGGCCTCCCTGTTCCTCTCCAAACAGAGGTTTTGATTATTCTTTAAATGCTGAGATATTTCATATTCCAAAACCGGTAAGGTTGAAATGCCTCATTTTACAATGTAACATGTTTCAGAACTGAAAGTTCTAGTTTATTGAGTGTTGGAACTAACCCACTATASATTTTAACTTGCCTTTTCTATCCTAATTTTGAGTGTAAAACATTACTAAAGGCATTGCTGGCTAAAATTCAGAGAAAGTTGTTTATTTCAGAAATAGGTGTCTATTTCAAAAACCTTGTTTGAAGCTTATATACTTTTTTATAACTACATTTTTTGCATTTTGTTACTGTCTCACTACAGTATTTTGACAGCAGACCGCACTTGGAACCTGTATTCCAATTTCCAGTTTGCCCCCATACACATCTGTGTATTCTCACTTGTCTGTCATCTCTAGTGCTTGTGTGACCACATTGATTTGGAGTGGTTCACTGAGCCAACAGGAAAAAAATGGAGATTTTTACATTTGCTCAACAAAGCCAGCTATTAAGCAGTGCCCTTATACAGAAAAGAACGTCAAGGTACCTTTTTAAAATAAAACCACATACTATGGTGATTTATTACTGCATACATTTCCTAAGGAGTTGAACAGTTAGATGTAATCTAGTTAACTTTTTTAGATTCAACAAAATGTTTATATGATCTGGCAATAAATGCCTACAGCCAATACAGATTCTGAATGCCTCATGGACGCTGGAACTAGTTATTTCTATTACTTGAATATATCTTGGGAATTACGAGTGAGATGACATCTGTTTTAAAACTCTGGGAAACAATGTTTTCTATAGCAATAAATAGTTGTCACTTGATGCATAGTTCTGAGCATTTTAGTCATGTTTAAATGTTGAGAGACTTGAGTACACATTTTAAAGCAACAAGTGTGTATTAATGCAATACAAAAAAACCTTTCAAAATGTTTATCCTCTTTATTTAAAATCTGTATTGGTAGGTGCTGCCTTGCTTAAGATTTTGTACTTTTACTATTAAGAGATTGCATCCAATACATTCACTAGGTAAACGTTTAATGAAAATTAAATTTTTTTAATATGTTGCTGCTGGTCATGATCTTTCTCACTGAAACTCAGACATGCTCAAAAAGCTGTGTATTTGTGATGGGTGGTGCCCAAAACATAAAATCTTTACTAGAAGATTGCTTCTTAACAATGTTTTCATGTTCATGTTGCATTTTGTATGGTTTCAATATGTTATGTTTGAATTGTACCTTCTGGGTTTTTTCCTATTAAAGTATTTTATTTTCTATTTGTCTTTTTGTTGCATAATAAAGATGATCAGTTCCCTTGGTGCTACTTCTTCCTTTTCAGATGCTTTCTAAAACTCAAATATGTGATCACTGTATGTCTTTGAGTTATTGGAACAGTGTGTATGCTGCTGGAAYGGTGAGATGTGTCTGGTGATGCATCTGTGAGCTGAGACAAGACACCTTATATCATACCTTGGGTATTTCCAGCAAGCAGAAAAGATTATAGGTTGGCCCAAATCTGCTTTGTGCRTATTTTCTTGTTTCCATGTTTGTTTGTTGCTGTTCCATGTAATGTTAATAGAGAAATAACATCCTAAAAGGAGACAGAAATAGGTATGTAACACTTGGGGTCATGAACAAACCTTGTCATTTAAAGGTTTTCTGAGAAGATTTGATGCTTTTCTGAAGAAAGAAATACCAGTAAATTTGGGCTAGTTACAAGTTTTAACCAGGAAAGTGGCAGCTAGATGATTTCTCTTTCTGCCCTTTGTTCTTGTACTGAAAAAAATGGTTATTTCTTGTGCTTTTTCATTCTAAGGGCACACAGATACAGTAGTAAAATTGACTTAATGTGTTCATTTAAATGACAGAAATGTAACAAAGCTATGTAAATTTCCTTTTTATTACTTTATTCTTTCCCCATATAATCTAATTTTCTGATCTCTAAGTAAACTACTGTATCCTCAGGATCTCTTTATTAGCCCTTTGTTAAAGATTTCATTTGATTTGATTTTATTACAGCAATTCATATTTCACTACTTAGAGAGAATGCRTGTGATGTGTTTAATTCTCATTGGCAGTATCTTGGTTATAGGATACCTGAGCTCTGTAAAACTGGCCTTTGTTCTCCAGCCTTAAGCCAGAGCCTCATTCCCAGGGAGAGAGGGGGATCTTTGTGCGCCCAGGTCATCTTCTGACAGATAGCTGGGACAGGTAGTTGGGACTAGAAGGCTTTCTAGGTGTTTGGGAAGCATTTCTGGGTCCCCTGTTTTTAGATTTGAATTTTGAGTCTGGTGAGATTTGAACGAGTGTGAGTGCTATAGAAGAGTGAATGGTGTATTTTTTGTATCCTTTGTTTTATGCAGAAACAGACAYACCAACTCATGAGCACTGTTAGGGGATGGGACAGTGTTTACTACATGTGGTAAAGTGCACATTTGTGAAATGACTTCTTAACCTGGCATCCAAGGCTGCTTTATTGCAAGATAGAAGAGCCACAAGAATATCTGACAAAGGCATCTTCAGGTTTCTTTTAGAATTGGAGAAACAAGCAATAAAAGGGCATAAAAACTACATAGTCTGTTCTCCATACAGTGCACATTTGGTCCAGAAATCATGTTTCTTTTGTTTCCTATTGTGGCTGTATTTGGAAAAAAGAAATAAAAATTCAGGGTGTCTGCAATGAGGAGGCATTTCAATAATGTTAAAACTCCTACTTTCCAGAGAATTGCCAGACTTACTAGGGTCAAAGTGTGGGGTTTTTTTTGTCTCATGAGTAGAGTAGGTCTGTACTGTTTCTTACATTTCTCAAACTCTAGGTCTGCTTTGGGAAGGACTAGTTTTCACCTCTTCATTTTCCAGCTCTAGCCAGCCTTATTTTATCTGTAACATTTTTGTGGACATGATCAGGAAAGAGCTAAGAAAGTGAATTTTACATTTATTGTCTCACCMCAACTCACACTGTTAGGAAATTGAGGGCAAGGAGGGAGGGAGGAGCCATCACTGCTGAATGCATTCTGTAGAGTAGCATTTAATTATATTTCAAATCTGTGCCTTAAAGTACTCTGTATATATTTAGAGGCATTCCTCAGCTCTGTGAAGCTGTAGGTTATTTCCAAGAGCTTAGAGACAGAATACTGTTTTTATGAAATTGCTTAATCTTACGAGGATGTATAGTCACTGAGAAAAGTGCTTCTCACTATTGCTTTACGTTCTTTTTCTACTGTTGTGTCTCTGTCACTCATTTTTTCACTGAATGGCTTGGGTTAGAATGAACCTTAAAGATAATTTCATTCCAGCCCCCTGCCATAAGCAGGGACACCTTCCACCRGACCAGGTTGCTCAAAGCCCCACCCAGCCTGGCCTTGAACACTTCCAGGGCTGGGGCACCCACAGCTTTTTTGGGTAACCTGTTCCAGTGTCTCACCACCTGTTTTCCTCTATGTGCATTTCCCTACAGAARTTCTCATAAATATACACTACCCATTTCCCTCCCACTCCCTTTTCTTTCTTTTAAAGTAGTCATCAATTAAATTGCTATGATTATATTACTTGGCTGCTAATTATTGTTTCATATTCTGTATGTTTTATAAGCTCCTCTGGCTGTGCCCTTAATATGGGGCTTGTGTGGGCCATACAGTAACTAAGAAGCTTAGCACCAATAATTTATGGAGTTCTCCATGCATGTTTACCTCTATGGCTAGAGGAGTTTATATTTCTCAGAATGTGTTTGCACTTGGAAAGATTGGGAAAGTCTTAGCAGATAGATTTTATTGCTTTTGAACACATTTTAAAGTGTTTGCTTTGTTGTCTTCTGTAGGGGGACGATCTGGTTTAGGATTGGAGAGATTAGGAACAGGTTGAAAATCAAAAACTTTTCACAGAGCCCAGTTCTTTATGGTAATAGCACCCTTTTTTGCCCAGAAAACCTTCTGTTAGGTTCTCTGGTTTTGCAGGTATGGACTGAAGTGTGTGGGATGTTTTTTTCTCCAGGGTAACTGCTGTGGCCCTACTGCCAGAGGTGAGATTCATGTGCCACCTTAGTTGTGAGACTGATCAAACTTGAGTAGTTTCTTTTATGATTTTTTTTTTGTCTTTCATAATTCAAACCACCAGAGGGCACTGAGTATTATTGGGTACTCTCTAAATAAGTATTTAAGGGTGATAATTCAATAAGTAGTTGTACTCCAAAACACTATTACGTACGGAATTTCTCTCCTGATGTTTCATAAAATGCAATTAATCTTTTATGGATTGGGGGGGGGGGGAGCGGGAGTGTTAAGAGACTGGTTGAGGGTCATTCCATTCTACAGAAAGAATTCTTGCAACTTCCTTTAAAATCTTAAAATTACAGGTTTACGTATGTTGTTTCATCATCTGTGGCGAGTAAGCAGCGTTGCCCCCTGGACTCCACTCTGGGAAGAATGGAGCGCTCCCCTGTTCACCGGCGAACATTAAGTGTGACACGTTCTTGCAAGCGCCAAGTACTCGCAGCACCTCTCCTTGCCCAAGGGCGTTCTGCAGAGTCCTCTCGAGCTCGGGCGCTGTAGTGCGGGCAGGAGGCRCACGGGGGCAGCTGGGGACTGATGCATTCTGTGACAGTGACAAGGGGCTAGTGCTCAGTCCTGGCTTCTGGCTTTGTGACACTGCRCACTTATCACCGCCCTCGCTGATTCCATCGCCGCGGCGCTGTGAGGTCTGCCCGGTGCCCTGGCCAGGTGTTGCTGCCTTATCCCTTTTAGCGCACACAATAGTCTAGGGCTGGGACAGCCCTCTGGTACGAAGGGAGGAATTGTAGCAGCTAAGGCTTATGTTGCCTCMTGTGAGAAAGAATGAAGTCTCCCTGGAGTGTGCTTCTGCGGTGGCATGATAGTGGCCAGCCACAGCCCCTTGAGTGGCTGCTGAGCAGCGACAGTTCACTTCACACGGGGATCTGATTCATATTTAGCGGGAAGTGTGTTTGTGTAAAAACATGTCAGACGTGATTCAGCACCCTGAGAGAGGGAGGGAGGGAGGTGTAATCCTGTAGTTATTGAGTAGTTATTTAATTTATGAACTACTGTTTTCTTAAACATACARAAAAGGATGGTTTAAGTAGGTCTGAAGTGGCAGTGGGCAGGAAGGTGTGCAATGTTACCAAGTTTCTGCCATTTGCTTTTTAACCTTGCTTTTTAATTTACCTGTAGCTAAGCAGTGCGAGGAAGCTGAAGGTCTGCTTCATTTTCTTGATAAACTCTTAATGAAAGCAAGCCTACCTTGTTTGCTCCTCTGCAAGCAGTTGGAACACTTGTATTTGATATCTGGTGTCATTTTCACTTTTTTTCATTACATCCCACATGACACTTGCTAGGTTTGTAAACACTGGAGCTTTCTAACTTTAAATATTTAGATGTTGAAGTTGTAGTATTCTGGATTTCATCGAGGGTCTGTTATCTTACAGGTTTATCTGACAACTCTTATCTTCATTGCTGCTTTTTGCCTCATCAGCCAAGGAGATAACACTGCAATAATATCTCTGTTTAGGAGATTAACCTGAAAAGTGAACCCAATTTGTGCAAGATAACGCAGGAAGCTTGAGACAGGGCAAGGGACAATCCACTGAGAGTAATAGACCATCTGAGTATCTTCCTGCTCTTTTCACATTTGAACTATAAGCACTGCTGTGAGTGGAACACATAGTGTTCTGCAAACCAGCACTTTTCATGTTATGTAATGAATCCATATCACTTGAAGCTGACACTGAAACTTGCCATCAGACAGGTATCCACCCAAATGTCAACGAGCAGTCATGAATCACCATTGTTTGCTGAGCAGTATACAGATGGCAAAATTACCAAAGCATCTCTGCTGCCTTACAGAAGATTAACAAAACTGTTCAAATATGAAACTACCTCCTAAAAATTCTAAAAAATTACTGTATGTATGGAGCTAATTTTACTYGGGTTTATGGTTCTCAGTAGTTAGCAGAAATTGTGTTTTGCAATTAAGTTCCTTTGGCTTTTGAAAGAGCATTCTTGCCCTCCTCCACTCATTTTTCCCAATCTCTCTGCCTCCATTACTGTCTCTTCCCAGAGTATTACAAAGTTTAGTAGCTTTACAAAGAGGAGTAAAACAGGTAATGCTTCCCATCTGCATTGTATGATGCCTGATGATGTTCCTTCTTCTGCAGCAAGGCAGGGGAAAAGCAGTGCAGTATCTTTAGTGCTGTGCTGTGGAAGAGCCCACATACAACAGTGCCAGTAGGAAGGCAAGATGACATGGTGCCTGTCCCAAGGAACATGCARTCTGCTCTGGGATGCTCTCCATCATGCTGGTGCTTGCAAAGTAAGCTCAGCAGGAGATCCAGGCAGTCACTTGCAATAGAACAGCAGCAAGATCCACAGCAAGTTCTGAMGTCTTTCATTTTCCTTGTTTCTCCTAGCAGCATGAGAGCATGAGAGTCTGTGGGGAAAGAAATGTAATTGACTGGCAAAAGCTCAGATTTTGCAGGTGTCTCTTACAGTTACTCAGGGCTCATTAGATATCTTAGCACTCGTAAAAGTTGTGAAACATGTTAGAGGCAAAGAAAGGAAAAAGCAATCAACCAGTTAAAGACCGGTTCATTCTCCATTGCATTTAATGCTCTTATTTTTCTTCAAACTCAGAGCTTGCAATCAGGATACTGGTGGTCTTCTTGCAGATCAAAAAAGGTTAATGGAAACAACATTCTTGCATTCCACAGATCCCTGGCTGTGTCAAGAAAGGACATGCATTATTTTGGCTGTCATATGTTAAGGAAACTTCTCAGCCTGACCATTCACAAGACTTTCAGGCATCTCAATCTGCAGCTTGCAAGCTGAGCTACCTTGACCAGGTGCATTCCTCAACATATATGCCCTGGTAGCTGTGGAACAAACACTTAATCTAAGACTGCCATTATTTTTGTTCTTCTGAAAATGCACACTGTCTATTCAAGTAAGTTGCACTACTCTTTATTAATTCATCTAAAGTAATACTCAGTTATTTCTTATCGTGCACCTCAGTCTTGGAGGTAACACATGGTTGTATTCATCTGGTAAGAAAAATGCAAGTTCTGAATGAAAACCCTGAAGAGAAATAAGAGATAGGTATATTGCCTGAACACAGACAATAAGTCAGTAATRAGGCAAGATGTTTGTCATTGTAGAGAACATGGTCACAAAAGCAGATAAGGTCTGTTGAAAAGATCTTCCATGGTTAGACAGAAAAAAGCTTCTTGAAGACTGTCCTTATTTGAATTACTTTCATCTCAACATAAAATAGGCTCAAAAGCTATTTTAGCTACTTACTGGGTGGCACTGAATTTTCYTCCAAGAGCTTCTATCTTAAAAGTCCTGATGTTCTGTAATTAATGTAGTATTTATTTTACCATTGCATCTTGTTTTATTTTACCAGGTGACTGGTTGAGGTGTCAAATGAGTTTATCTAATGAAACAGCAATGTGTGTTAGCATATAACTTTCATGCCTTCTCTCTTTGGTGTCACTATATGCCAATTCTCACACCTCCTCATATTTTATTTAGGTAACTCACTTTTCAGCCAGTCCTGAAAGCAGCAATGGTCATGACATGGAGGTTCATATAACCCTTCATCCCTCTATATGCTATTGACAAGAATTTGGTGCAAGCTCCTAGTAGTGGTTGATGCATCTTAGAAGTGGGGATGGGGAGCAGAGGGCAATTGTAGTGATTATTTCCATTTAAAGGGGAGCAGAAAAGCAGAGTCTTAGGCTTTCTTCCAAAATCAAGTAGTAAGACCAAAATTGTGCTATTTCTGTTGAGTTCACCATCTATGGAAAGCCCTTGTGTGCTACTATAATCAAGAAACAATGGATACAGTTTTTCAGTTTTGATCAGTTTTGACCAGTTTTGAAAAGATACAACAACGAAGAAAAGACAAAAGAAAACCTTACTGTTTAACTGGTGGGAACTTGACCCTTAAGAGAAACAATGTATTTGGTCAATTGATGGGAACATAACCTGTGAAAGAAGAACAATATACAATGGAGCTGTTGTTAATATGGAGGTGATACTGTGAGCCGTTGTGGCCTCATCTCACACTCTGGCCAAGTGTGAGATGATGTCGTAACTGGAAAAACTCCACTCCAAGAGGAGGAGATATGAGGTGTGGTTCTGGGGTGCAGGGGCTGAAGAGGACAAGATGCATGCATTTTGATCCAGGGGACTTCCTGAAGGTGCAGTGCCTGCCTGCCCCTCCCACCTGAGCACCATGCTGCATCTCCTTCTCCTGCTCAGCAGCTTTGCAAAAAATCCAGGGGTTGGTATGTATTATTTGGTACTGCGTGTAATCAAAACAAATCTRCTTTGCAATCTCAGTTGGGTTTCAGGRGTTTTTGTGCATGGGCATCCTCCAGAACCCRTAAYGTKAATGGTGATGAGGATGGGATGCCCAGAGAACAAAAAGTGATGTAAAGAAAGGACAGGGCTTGGGCAGTGGGTCGTGTGGTCGCACCAAGAAAGTGAAATGCATAGCTGTAGTGAGAGACACTGTTCCATGTGTGTGTGCAGCATATGGGAGGTCAAGACTTAGTCTGAACATCCAGCTGTGTGTGGGAACTTAGTAATGCTTTTCTGTGTCCAAASTAATCACTGCCATACACTCGTGGTTGCACAGTGTATTGTAAACATAGCTCAAGTACATTTCAGATTCCACTCAGAAGAACTCTTAGTCCTTAGCATTTGTGGTGTCTCTAGATGAYGTCTCAGATTTATTGCCCTCACTATTCCTGTTCGCGTTATCATGTCCTAATGTGAGTGCATTGGTAAAGATGTTTCACCAAAAGCAGCCTTGGGCCATGGCTCCACCAGTGGAGCAACTCGAGTGGACACTGGAACTCTGGAGCACATTGTGAGACAAGCTAGACATTTGTACAAGTATTGACCCCAARCAATGGGAGGCTAAAGATCTCATGGGAGTGTTGAAATATTGGAGAAAGTTTGTGCAAATCTCCTCAAAAATGCTCTAAAGAGTGGCTTTTTCATGCTGGATGCATGGCTGTCTGTTATTTTCATACAAAGTTGCAGTTGAAAGGAATACAGAGCTTGAAAAACAGACAAACAAGACAAGGACATACAACAGCTGAGGGCCAATATAATGTTGCAAAGGCAAGCGTTTGTAGCTGCTGCTGCCACACTGCAATCTGAGATCTCAGTAATCTAGGCCTRTAAGTAAGGTYAAGTTTTAAATTATAAGTTMGTTTAAATACTGTTAAGYGTGATTCTTCTGTTAAATGGTTACAGTTGAGGTATAACTTAAGTTATAAGTTAAGTTAGTCCTAAGTTAAGTGTTGCTCCTTTGTTAAATTTTTAAGTTTAAAGTATAAGTTAAAGTACTGTTGAGTGAGATTAAGCTTTTAAGCCATATTCCTTTTTATCCTTGCCTCACTGTCTTTTTCTCACACAGAGAGAGAGAGAGAGAGAGTTTCTTGTTCAATTCTGTTTTGATTGGCTTTTATTTGGCTTTGTTGTTGCTTGTTTTAACTTGGGGTGCCTTAACTGTTCTGTAAGTAGTAGAGTGAATCTTGTCAATAAACCTTGTCATGCTGTCACTTAATATTAAATCTAGTTTTTGTTGATACCTTTGCTGATGATTCTTTAAGCAATCTCTAACTCTTGTTCATAATCTTAGATGCTGGAGATTGAAAGAAATTCGTGGTGCTAAGCCCAAATTTCTTTTAAAGAGAATGCATTTAAAACTTATGCACAGGATACTAATTTGCTAGCCACAGCTACTCAGGGTTGTAGTATTAAATACCCCACAGAAAATGAATAACCAGGGCCTGAGTGTCTGTGTATACCTTGTGAGATTATATACAGTGAATAAAGGAGGAAGGAAGGAAAGTGGCAGTTTTTATTGGGGACTGACACTCTGATGTGAAATCCCCGTTTGTTACCATGAGAAACAGACTGATTAAGACTGCTCCCTCAACATATAAAATGCAATAAAGACCCTTTTGATTAATGAAACAGGAAATCTCTGGATGAGATAATTGAAAAAATGCAGCAGCTAGGTAATCTTGAGGAATGGAGCCCCTGGGGAAGTGCTGGGAATCAAAAAAAACCTGCCGACTGGGCTTTTGACACCATGTGGTGGCCACAGGCCAGAATTAAGATTCCAGGAAGAGATGCAGAAATCCAAGGAAGTATTCATTATTTGTTGCAAGCAATTGTTTTTTATATTTTGCTTTCTATCCTGCATTAGTAGCAAGTGGATTTGTAGTGTTAAATTCTGTATACACACAGAAGAAGAGCAACCTTACAAGTTGCTTTTTTTAATGTGTTTTTCCAATCAAAGTGTATCATGTAACTTGTTTCAATCATTTGGAGTGGAGGTTTCATTATATGAATCTTAAAGTATGTGCTACAAGTTCTGAAGTATGACGGAAAAGAAAGTGAGTTTTTTTGCAATAGTGTTGGAGGTTCTGCTGAGCAGAACCTACAGAGTACAGGCTGGGCTGTGCTATCTTTTGGGAAGGGTTGGTAGCGAGCTGTCCACAGAGCTGCCCTCATGCTTTGGTGTGAACAGACCTAGATGATTTYCTTCAAAGGAAAACAGGAGAGCAAGGTAGCTGGGTGATCCCTACCTGGGAGATTGTCAAGGAGCTAAGCACAATGTGAACCTGAGGTCCACTGAGGTCCTGGAGTGATGTAGTTTGTCTGCTGAAAGATATGATGTCATACTGGGGTTTTGCAGGGTACAGAGCTGAACACCCAGCTTCTACAGCAGTTTTCTGGAGTTGTTAGTGCTTCTAATGTGTATGACCAAGTTTCATCTGGTCTGAAAAGTATGACTTGCTGTTTCCATAGCCTTGATCGTTAGCCTATCCACAAGGACAATAAGGCTTACAGCAGCACATAGCCTGATCTCACATTTTAATAATATTACTTTACTTATAATTATGACTTTAAGTAATTTTCATACTATTTCTATTTTTATGATTTGTAATATTATACTGAAGTGCCTTCACTATTGATTTAAAACCAAACTCAGTTCATATTTCTCACCATTGTTGAATAAAACTATTGTTCTGGAAGTTATCTTTCCTCTCCTTCACAGTGTATGCCAATGTTGAAACAACACTCCCTATTGTCCCTACTGACTGTCCTTTGGTTATCATTGTGGGATGGTTTTGGCGCACATGGGCTGGATGCCTTTGGATAAAACTAAAATCCTCCTGATTAAAAGCCTCTTTGTGTAGAGGAAGGATGAGAAAAGCAGAGACATTTTCAGATGTATATAGTTTGGTTTTAAAGTTTATTTTACCTTTGTTTCAGTGGAGTTATTCTATAGTTGCACTGTTTTAAACAATAGGAAAATTAACATCCACTCCCTTTAGGCATTAGGAACGCCACTCCTTCTACTCATATGCTCCCCAGTGGARCTATTGAGTCAATTTTCTTTTGGATTGTGCCCTCCCTATCCATTCAAGTTTTACTTCTGAGATGCAAAGGTAGAGTATCAACCCCCCGTGGAACCTGGTTCTATGGCTGCTGAGGTGATAGCAGTAGAAGCAAAACTGGTTCCTATTACCATTCCAGAGGAACAGTGCTGCTGCTGAATACCTGCTGAACATTCTGCTGGTGGGACTAACAGGTGGGAGAGGGAAAGGGGTGGGGAGGTGACTTTTCTTCTGTTTATGTTTTCAGAGGCTACCTCAGACTCATACCCCCCTTGGAAAAAACATCTGGGTGACTTTGTCTAAGACAACCAGACTTTATGATGCCTTAGCACTGCTGTGGCTCAGAACCCATTCMCAATGTGTCTGATCCGCGTCCCTCTCACCACCCAAGAGATGCAACATTTATGTAACAGCATCCCTGCACCTGTGGCCCGTCTGGCTACCGGATTCTGGCAACAACTGTCCCACCTCAGAAAATCCCCTGCTTTACCCTCAGAGGAGTTGTGGACTTTAGGCACCTTGAATGCAGATAGTTGTACCACCTTTAAATTTATTAGCATAAAAAATAGCCTTACAACTTGGTGGGTCAATGACACCATTGTTTTAAAATGCTTCATGCTGGTATAATTCAACCACAGCACAGCTAACCCAGAATTTTAGTACATGCATGCAACTCCCACAAGGTATCCTCTTAATCTGTGGGGTCTGAGCCTAGGCCAGAGTGCCAATGGCAATTACATTTCCATGTTAGTTAAGGAAACTAACAGTCTTATCTCCCAATATAACTACTTCAGTATGGATCTGACAAAACCAAACTCACCACTGTCATACTGAGAGCATACATGCTTTTACTCCTGACTACAGAGATACAGCTAAATTCTAGAATGCTACCAAGACAATCACTGCCTCTTCGTTGGCTCCTGGGGTTGCAAGCCCTCATGAGCCTGGATGGAGTTAGTTGTTGGTTAGCAAAGTTTAGCAATACTACCAGCACAGCTGTATCTGTTAATTGATGTAGACAGCATTAAACATGCTACACTACAAAATCAAGCAGCAATTGATTTTTAACTTTTAACACATGCACATTGGTGTGAAGATTTTGATTAGGTATGTTGTATAAGCTTAAGTGTCYATTTTAACTCTGTCCATGCACAACTACTGGAATTATGGACACTCACTCAACAACTGTTAGAACACACCAGTTGAAATCCGTTTGCTGGAGGGACATGGGTTTGGAATTGACTGAAAAAGGGATTAGTATTAGTTTGTGCCTTAAGTATTGGGTTTCTGTGTATTATTTGTTGTATTTCTAATTTAGTATCATTGAACTGATCTTTAATAGCATATTGCATTGTACTGTTGTTTGTATGGTGGAGTATCTACGTGTTCCAACCACGGATCATGCGGTCGCATGTGTCAGGAACCAAAGTCGTGACTAAGGCCCTGCCATATTTGTTCTGCTGCTGGGCACGTCGACCAGATAATGAAGAAAAGGCAATGAAGAAATCCTTACTATTTAACTGGTGGGAACTTGACCCTTAAGAGAAACAATGTKTTGGGAACTTAACCTGAAAGAAGAACAATATACAATGGAGCTGTTGTTAATATGGAGGTGGTATCATGAGCCAYYGTGGCCTCATCTCACACTCTGGCCAAGTGTGAGATGATGTCGTAACTGGAAAAATTCCACTCCAAGAGGAGGAGATATSAGGTGTGGTTCTGGGGTGCAGGGGCTGAAGAGGACAAGATGCATGCATTTTGATCCAGGGGATTTCCTGAAGGTGCAGTGTCTGCCTGCCCCTCCCACCTGAGC